>CM069459.1:24987191-25365854 GCA_035610835.1 Ophiura sarsii | reverse complement strand
CCTGCAAATGAGGACCAGACGTGGTACTATCCAAACGAGGACACACCAACCTGGACACAAATCGACACATCCCAGACCAAAATGGTGGTAAAAAAACGAAGAAAAATTAAACTAGACTGTGTGCTATCCAACAGAGTTCTAAGGGGGGTATGGGGAGGGGGGAGCATCACATACAATTACCTCATTTAGATAGTGTTTTTAAGTTGATTGCAATATTTTGCATATATCAGGAAACCAGGGATGTCCTCTGTTGCAGGTGTGTCCACAGTTGGAATGTAAATAACGGGTATGTGTCCTCGTTTGCAGGTAATTACAAACGCACCCCACACACCCCAACAGAATGTGTTATATAATGTTAATTAATTACAATTGTATTAATGTTATGACCCACCTTATTTGATTAAAATTACTATGACCCACCCCCCCCCCCCCAAGAAAATGACAGCCCCCTAACAATTCACTCCTGATTTGATCCGTAGACCCACTCCGTAGACCCCCCCCTGTGTGTCACTCTTTTCTGCTCTCAAAATGTCTGTAGCAAAAGGCAATGTCAACATTGTGCTTTTTACAGATTTTATCCCATTAATTCAATCTTATTTTCATTTTCATAGAGAATTGTTATGGTGTGCAAAAATTAGGAAGCATTAAAGATGTATGTTCCGATCACTTTAGCTTTTTTTCACATCAGAATATTTTGATTTGATATCAGAAGAAAACCCATATTTTTCTCATTATTTCTAAAAAATCTTTTGGGCAAGACGTTATAGGCCAAAATGCAGTGAATTACTGCCAAAGGTGGTTAACCACCCGGCCAGTTTGTGTACTACCTCAATGGGCAAATTTCATGTCAGCTTGTGCTTCTAAACAATGGTTCTTATTTTATAAAATAAGAACCATTGGATGCCATTCAAACTTTGAAATTTGACTATTTCAAGGATGACCCTTCATGTAGAATAGAGAAAATCAAGTTGAAAATCGTCCAGCAATCAGAACAACTACATTTAATACAGCAGAATAATATCCACATTTAAAATGTGCTGATATTTTTAGTGCTGCCAATATTTTGGACATGGTGCATTTCACAAGTGTTTCTTTCAGAGAGTGTGTTGCCAATTATGTGATATGGTACATTTCACATTTTTGAAGAGAGTTTTGTATTGACATAGCATGGTACATTTCACAAGTGCAGTTCCTTTCAGGGAATGTTGATGTTGTCATTTTAGGCTAAGTTCTAAAAAAAAATTAAAAAAATTATTGGCCTTACATGACAAAAAAAATAGGGTAAGTCGGTTGATTTTTTATTTTATTTTAAATCACCTGCTCTGGGGACTTAAAATAGCCGAAAATGGAAGCAACCAGTTAGAAACTTTAATACTTTGTCCAATTTTTATATATATATATATATTTATTTTATTTTATTTTATTTTTAATTATTTTTATTTATTTTTTCTCCCTCAAAATAATAACAAATATTCAGGGTCGGTCGGGTTAGGCCATTCAAACTTTTTTATTTATTTTTAGGCCTAATGAAAGTCAATTACGAGTTTCCCGTTACTTTTTTTTGCTGAGTGATGAGGCGACTTTTTCATTATTCATTATTTGATCAGATTTAATTATTTGATCAGATTTCATTATTGACATGTAAATGCATGTTTGATCCACCCATATTAATACAGGGGGCTTAATGAAAGGTATTTGCAATAAAAAGGGGGGCTTAATGAAAGGTATTTGCAATAAAAAAAAAAGTCCGGCTTCTGAGCCTAGTTCCCAGTTTCATATTTGACAAAGTAAAAAATATGTTTGAAATTGCTAAAAATAGCCACAATTGATGTTTTGAAAATATCATAATGAATTTTTTGGCTAAAACTCGCTTCAATTGATGTTTTGAAAATATCATAATGATTTTTTTGGCAATCTTGACATTTTGACGTGGGTGAAAAAAGAGACGCGGGCGGGTAACGGGAAATTCAAAATCGACTTTCAGACGCCTTATGTGACATGGTACATTTCACATTCTTTCAGAGAGCTAGTTCATGGAATGTTGGTGTTGCCATATAATGTGACATGGTTCATTTCACATATAATTTGTAGGGGATTTTGTATTGTCATATTACTTGACACAATAACCTACAAAAATGCTTTTTTTAGGGGTTTTTGTTTGCCATATTACGTTACATGGTCCATTTCACAAAATGCAGCTTCATTAACACTTTCCATGCGGCAGTCGTCGTCGGCAGACAATGGTTCCAACATTTCACAAAATATTTCAAAAATGTCATAAGTATTGAATTTCATTACCATATTTGGAATCACCTCGAGAAATGCATTGAAATAAGTACAGACATGCCTAGTATTGGTTCAGATATCCTAGCGTTAGACCTTGAAAGTTGGAAAAGGTTTCAGAAAAAATATGTTTTCTATATTGTAAAACCAATAGACGTTATTCGTAATTGGCGCCCTTACCGTCAAAAAAGGGTCGTGCTATCCAACTGAGCATGCTCAGAGCAATTAGTGCTCCGAAAACGAGGCTAGTTAAGTAGTCGAGACGAGAGTGATGTAGTTTTTCAATGTGGTGAACTTTGCACTAATCATAAAAGTTTGTCATACTTCTGAGCTGTTCAATATTTGACCTTATTACATTCGTGAAATAAACTTGAACGTATAAACTATCTATTCCACTAGTTTGAAATAAAATATTGGCTGGTAACCGACGCTATCTTAGAAAATGTAGAAGTTCACAGTTCATTATATTGCAGTAAAAGTACGAGATTGTATGTTTATCGGCGTGGCATAGAGTATGTCTCCCTCTTTAGCTTGAAATCGCCAATGACGAATAACGTCTATAGCCGTGTGGTAAGTGTTCTAAGGGAATTTCATCTCCCATTCATCATCATCACATCATTCATCTCTCCCCCATATGTTTAACCACTCTCTAGGGTTCATTACAACAGACCTAGCAGCGCTGAAATGGAAGGCTCCAACTCAATGCCAACAGAGGGCGTAGGTAACAGCGAACCGTCAGTGACTGCGTACGGAGACGCAGCAGCCGTCATGGTGGTGGATTCGGAGGATTACGCGGAGGACGATGACGATGAAGAAGACACAACCGCCCTCTTGAAAAATTCGAGAAAGGTAAAGATATTTGTTTTGCTTGTATTTGATCAGTTAACACTTTCCATGCAACAGGCTTCGCAGACGATATTCCAAAATATTCACAAAATGTTTCAAATATGTCAAAATTAATGAATTTCATTACCATATTTTGAATCACCATTAGAAATGTATTGAAATAAGTACAAATATGCCTAGTATTGGTTCAGTAACTCTTGAGATAGACTTTAGAAGTTGGGAAATGTTTCTGAAAAATATGTTTGTTTTGAATATGGTAAAACTAATAGCCGCATGGAAAGTGTATGTGTTTCTTTTTTTATGACAAATGTTACTTTTTCCATTGTTTCCTTCACACTAAATAGGCATCTTTGGCTTCATTGCTCCAGCAAAATATAGGATAGGTACCTAAAGCAATTTAGTATTAAAGGCATATTATGTGATCTTTTCCAGGGGGCGGTGTCTATTCATGATAAATTTTAGAAAGTAGATTTTCTCGCAGATTTACATTTCTGATCATAAATCATGAATATATTTTGAGTTACCAAGCGATACAATTCCTAATTATTTCAAAATCATGGTTTAAAGAGTGAAAATAAACTGTCCTGCTAGCAGGACAGTTTATTTTTCACTATAAATTCACTCTTAAACCATGATTTTGAAGTAATTAGGAATCATATCTCTCTGTAACTCAGAATACATTTATGATTTATGATCAGAAATATAAATCTGCAAGAAAATCTATCTCTAAAAATAATCATGAATAGAACCGCCCCCTGGAAAAGATCACATAATACGCCTTTCATCAGCTGCAAGATTCAGAGCTACAACCATGACCAATTAGCTCAGAGGCAATGAATAACTACTCAAACCTACCACGCATGTTAAGATTTGATCTAATAATACACCAAACCAAGCTTTCTGTCACAGACAGCTGAACAATTTCGACAATGTTTTTGTTTTGTTCGTCTCTGTCTGTCCTAGTTTGTATAGAGGACCATGTATCTTGATTTCAATGTTTGTTTTGTCTTTTGTTTACTAAGGAATTCCAGAACAGTTTACGCTACTTTGTTCACCAAAAAGTGCAATATTTGTGGAATGTCGACCTCAAGATATTTGAGCCGCTAGGCGGCCTGGAGAAATGCACACCATGTTCAGATTTTTATCGGAAATACAAAGGGTACAGTGAAGAGCAGCAGTGTAAAAGGTATGGAATATCAGCCAATTCAAGTAAACCTGCTAGATAAATGTCTCGGAGTGCTTGGTTGTCATTACATGGGGGGTATCACGCGTGTCCAAAAACTTTCAAAGAGCAACTTAATTAGGTAATTGCATATGACAAAAGCATCCCTTAACAAGTATGGATAGTGTTTTACATACCCTAAGCATGTAATATCAGTATTTCCATACCCTAAAAAAGTATTGAAATGACTAAAAAGTGTGCAATGACAACATCCAAGGATGGGACATTAAAGGCAAAAGAAACAACACAATAACATGGGAGCCGACGTTTCGGAATGATAAAACAATTCCTTTAACTACATGTAGGTATATAGGACAAGTTAAAAAACACAACTGTCTCTGACCAGCATAGACTTAAAAATGTAGTCAAATATTTTGATACCCTAAGCAAGTAAGTCAAAAGCAAGTAAGTCAAATATTTTGATACCCTAAGTAAGTTAGTTGTATAGTTTAAGCCTCTTAGTAAGTATAATTCATTTTAAATCCTTTTTTCTCTCCTTTACTATAAGCATTATGAAACAAATGCTAAGCTAATTATCTAGACAGACCAATTAAGGGACAGATGCAAATTGAGAAATGTATCGTGCCTGTATAATGCGGCTTTCTATAACCCTAAATATGTAAGACCATTGCATGAAAAGTATAATTTTTTTTATAATTTTGGTTGTTTTGATACCCTATCCATGTTACATATGAAACGTTCCCCGGCTTTAAAAACTACCCTAATTATGTAATGTTTGGACACGTCTGATACCTACCTTGTAATGAAAACTGAGCACCCGGTAAATGAATCCAGCCACATAAAAAAAGAATATTTTGTCAGCAGACAGTTTTGAGATCAAAGTTGGTGAGATATAAAGAAAATAATATAGTCTATGCCATGGGTCTGCAGTCTAAATCTTGCACCCATTGAAGCATATTTGAAGAGCTTTGTTGCAAAAGGGCCACCAGACCACTCCAACATATTACTCATTTTGCATTATTGAATTTTGCATTGACAAATCCATGAAATTATTGTATGGCTGTCTGTGTTCGTCTGTTTCTATGACTTAGATTAGTGCATCCATGCACGCCAATTGAGGCATCAACAAAACAAGCCACATTCCACATAATGAATAGCCATCCATCAATAATGCAAAATGAGTAACAGGTAGAAGTGGATGTGGTCAGAAGTCACAAACTGGTCCAAAAAAATGTTTCACTTCTAATAATGTTGAGAAATGCACCAATTCTGATTAAACGGGACAAAACTTAAGTTTTACATACTTAATGACCCACAAACTATATATTGTTGGAAAGCTTAAGATTCAAGGTTTTTTATTTTTGCAAAAAAGAATCAAATTATACAGGGTGTGTACAATTTTTACAGGGTGGAACATAAAAGATTTGATCGTTTTTGCTCCTCACAAAATAGTTTGATAGTTTGTACAATTAGGGTTTAGCTGAAAATAGTCACCAAAATCAGAACAACCGCAGAAGGTGCTACTTTGCTAAGAATCATTTGCCCAAAATGTACACAGGAAAAGTACAGGGTGTCTAAAATTATGATGAAATAATGCATAAAATGAATGTTTGTATATAATATTCTATGAAATTTAGTTAGCATGGACCATTTAATTTAAAAGAAAATGGTTATCAAAATGAACTACATGAATATCGTTAAAGTTCCTTTTATTTTGAATACAGGGTGGTCCAAAATAGGTCTAAATAGCAAATTTTTCATAAATCTATGAACAATTCTGTGAAGAAACACTTCTGGTTTTTTTAGTTAAATGTTTTACTACCCAGGGTAGAAAAGGACTGAAGAGTCACACAAATGAAATAGAGAGACTGCGATTTGGCCATTGTTTAATCAATAAAATGAATAAAACTATGTATTTTTTACATTAAAACACTCCCTGAATTGAACATCATATTCTAGTAGAGAATGTCTAGATAACAATTCGATATTAGTATTCATAGTAGCAGGCACATGTTATTAACACATATGAGAAGTTTGAAAACTTTCCTATGTATACTTTTAAAATGGCATCAATTTCAAAAGTTCTAGTTTTCCGCTATTTTGTGTACAAACCTATGGGCGCCTCATCCACCGGCTCCTCATCCACCGCTCCCACCCTTGACTCACTCGACGTTTAGATTGATAACTTCACTGTTGCTAAACATGTGGCTTTAATTCTTTTTTTATTCGGTAGCTGGATAAATTGTCTTTAATATGATACCAAAAATGTTATGTTTTTTTGACAACTTCTATTTAAAATAGAGACACGTATCACGATTTTAAGGATTTTTTGAAACGATCCCACCTTATTTGATATATCTATTAATGACCTGTGACCATGTAGGCTCTTTAGCAATACAGCTCTTCATTTGTAGACAACTATTTTTTGGAAATTGGGTTGTCGGAAAAATCTAGTTGATGTTTAAAATGGTCTTAATTGTTTCTAGATAAACGGCGCATTATAAGTGTTTGTAACTATTATATTATTATTTTACTGTATTGATTAACACTTTTCACGTTGCAGGCGTCTGCAGACGACATTTCAAAATGTCACAAAATCTTTCAAAAATGTCAACATTGTTGAATTTCTTTACCATATTTGGAATAACCATAGAAATGCATTGAAATAAGTACAAACATGCCTAGTATTGGTTCAGTAATCCTTGAGATAGACATCGTAAATTTAAAAAGTTTTTGAAAAATCTGTTTTGTACATGGTAAAACTAATAGCCGCATGGAAAGTGTTAAGATGATGGCTGCCAAGATATGTTATGTGAAAAATACACATCCTGGTAATTATGTGAGCACAAGTCGTAATTTTTTCATTTGAAGTACAGGTATTGATGTTTGAACACTGGGTTTTTGTTGTTGTTTTAATTGAGCTAATATACAGGGTGTCCTAGAATAATTTATGCCATGTTTTAAAAAATATACAAACAGCAATGCAGACCCAATCTAATAGATACCTGCAATATTATAGGGAACATGTTTCCTATTTACTCTGTCAATGTCATCAAGATATCTTTATCCGTTCCGATATGGCATGAAATTATCAAAAAATTGTGAAAACTTGTTTTTCACTTTCAACGTATTTGATTGGATACAGCTCACACCAAACTTCTAAACTGTCACTTAACCCTTTGAATAGGAATCAACCGGTAAGCTTATTGACTTCCGGGTTTGACTTCCGGGTTTCGGCAGGCACCAGTGCCACCTAATGGCAACGTCATTCGAGCTCGTGATGTGTTGGAGTACATGTAAATATGATAGGGAACCATGTCATATATACTTGTACTCAAATAAATACTTTTAAATCATAAAAAACAGTACAAGGAAAACTGTATGCTTGCATTAATGAAATATATGGTAATTTATGCAGATAATACAGGGTTAGGCCATCATTGCCCATAAAAATATTAGGGTTCAAAGGGTTAAGAAAGTATGGTATAAATCACTCTAGCTGAACAATTCCCTCACACCATTTAAGTATTGCTTCATAAAACAACACAGACAGCTGATATCCAGTAGCTTTGTAGTGGAAATTAAAGGAAGGCACATCAAATTACCTGCATATCATTTACGTTGAGCTTTGTACCGAACATGATCAATGATTTGTATGAGTTTCTACAAAAGAGTTCATAATTTCTTTCAGAAACATTTGATTATTTAATTTCAATATTCCTAAGAAAGCTAAATATATGAAGAAATATAGAATCATAAGTACTTTCACTAATAACAACAGTATCATAGCTAAATAAATGCTCCTTTCCCAGTATAAATCATTTTGGGACACCTAGTTATTTGGATGGATAAATCTCTTTATGTTGTGCACCCCTCAAAGGCTTAGGCCAAACAAAGAAGATTGTTTGTCTCAGAAGCATTTTGCAAAAAAGCTAAGTGCTGTGCAATTTTTATTATTATTCTTTTTAGAAAAAAAGGTATGAGGTATGTGATTTTTTGTTGTTTTGCTAATCCAACTTTACAAGGTGTTTTTTTTAAATTGTTTTTTAAATTAAAAAAAAAAAAAATCCAAACAATTTTTAGGCCTCAGCGCAAAGACATATGCGCCGTTACTCATTTCAAATACCAATGAGGGCGGGCTTCTGAGACAAACCTTCTTTGTTTGGCCTTATGCCAATTATTCAGTGTATTCTCTGGGTATATCCAAGGGCCAAACCACTACTAAGCAGATTGTATAATTGTCATATGTTTTAACATGCATCAACAAATCTGGATGTTTATCCTGTTTTTATTTTTTTACAGGAGCACAGTTTATGGACAAAATACAATAGACATAGAAGTAAAATCTTATGGAAAACTATTTGCTGAAGAGGTGAGTGACAAGTGAAAGACATTGGATGTGGACAGACTCCCCCTCCCCACCCAAGACAACTAAAGTAGCTATAAAGTGAAAAAAGGATGAAGAGGGAAATGGAAGCAAGACAAGAAGAGGGGTGGGTGGGTTGGGGGGGGGGGCAAGGAGAGACCAAGAAATGTTATGATTATCTTCATTGTAAAGTAGGGATGTTGCGGAGAAATATAATCATTTTTAGGTCGTCCGTAGGAAGAGACCTTATGGCAGCATCCTTCATGTGTGTTGTCTGTGGTGTCTGTCTGTTTCTTACGTGTGTGTCTGTCAACACTTTTTGTTTTGTCCATTTCTTCTCCATACAGTAACCAATTGCAAAACCTTCACATGTTAATGAGGTCATAGGGCACTTACCAAGGTCAAAGGTCAAAGGTCATCTGAGGTCAAGATGTAAAATTCAGTACACATTGTTTGTATTTTCCATTTCTTTTCCATACAATGACCAATTGCAACCATACTTCGGTCATAGATGCAACATGGAAACCTTCATATGTTAATGAGGTCAAAGGTCACATACAAAGGTCAAAGGTCATCTGAGATCAAGATGTAAAATTCAGTACACATTGTTTGTATTATCCATTTCTTTTCCATACAATGACCAATTGCAACCAAACTTTGGTCATAGGTGCAACATGGAAACCTTCATATGTTAATGAGGTCAAAGGTCACATACCAAGGTCAAAGGTCATCTGAGGTCAAGATGTAAAATTCAGTACACATTGTTTGTAGTGTCCATTTCTTTTCCATACAATGACCAATTGCAACCAAACTTTGGTCATAGATGCAACATGGAAACCTTCATATGTTAATGAGGTCAAAGGTCACATTCAAAGGTCATCTGAGGTCAAGATGTATAATTTAGTACACACTTTTTGTATTGCCCATTTCTTTTCCATGCAATGACCAATTGCAACAAAACCTCTGGCATAGATGCAACATGGACACCTTCATATGTTAATGAGGTCAAAGGTCACATACCAAAGTCAAAGGTCATCTGAGGTCAAAATTTAGTACACACTTTTTGTATTGTCCATTTCTTTTCCATACAATGACCAATTGCAACCAAACCTCGGTCATAAATGCAACATGGAAACCTTCATATGTTAATGAGGTCAAAGGTCACATACCAAGGTCAAAGGTCATCTGAGGTTAAAATGTAAAATTGGCCGCATATGTAAAATTGATTACATTTAAACAGACGAAGTACAATTGCAACCAAACTACCCATATAAACGGACGACCTATTTGGGACCGCTGTCCCTATTTTTTAGAAATCATTGTCAACCTTGGACAATTTACAATCTTCAGGGTCTTGATTTCGACGAGAATCTGGGAATCAATTCGTGCAAATATTCATGCTGCATGCTATTCGCGAGAATCAAACTTGATTCGCGTAGACAATTTATTAAGCTTAATTACTTGAACTTAGTAATTAGTTCCCGTTCAGTTTGTTTAACCCTTACAAAATTGTCCATTTGGTTTTATTTACAAAACACATAATGAGCACCCTCTATATAGACCATTCTTTATTCAATTCAACCCTACTCAACTCTCCTACATTTCATTTTTTTGGAGGCCGATTCCAGAGTTTCTCACATGCATTATAACCTTGCCATCTTAAGACTTCCATAAAATTTGTTAAACAACCAAAAATAGCACCGATATAGCAATTTTAAAGATTTCAGGAAGTCCCATCATATTCCATGAAATTTGGGATTCTATTTCAGGATTTTTGTTTTGTTTTGAGGTGTGGAAGCACTGACCCATAATGCAACAAGAATTTGCGCTATGAGAGTATATTTACGCAATGAGATTACACACCAAGGAAGCAGGAAGCAGGGGAGGGGGGGGGGGGGGGATACCAGGATGGAATTGCGGTAATTTGAAGTACTCAAAATCTTTAGGGTTAAAGAAAGCTTTGCATTTTTGATTCTATGTTTCAGATCCTGAACCCATTCTATATGTTCCAGATCTTCAGCATAATTCTTTGGTTTTCCGAGGTGTATTACTACTATGCGGCTTGTATAGTCGTCATTCTCATTGTATCGCTGACTATATCTCTCTATGAGACTCGCAGGGTAAGTAATGTAGTTATAATTCTTTGGTTTTCCTGAGGTGTATTACTATTACGCGGCTTGTATAATTGTCAATCTCATTGTATCGCCAACTGACCATATGACTATGAGACTTGCAGGTAGGTAATTCATCTAGCTTACTGTAAAACAAGTTAATTTCGCGAGCAATTTAATTTCACGAATTTCGCGAGAGGCTCAAATTTGCCAAATTATATTGCCGCGAATTAATGTGTGTGAAGATGACAGTAGTGGTAGAATTTTAGATTCGCGAAATTAAGTTATCGCAAAACTAGTGATGATTAGCAATTCGCGAAAGAAAGTTGCGGCGAAATTAACTTGTTTTACAGTATTTAGTACCAATTTGGTGAGTCTTGATACATACAGGGTGTCCCAAAGTTTCATATCTCTGGTAAAATAATTTGCAGTATAAAACTAAAAAAAATTTGGATAGAAGGACTTGTAGAATTATTTTGATACCAAACTGTCAGTCGTTTAACATTATTTTTTGTTGTGTCAAAAGTATGCATGTGGAAATTGCAATTATACATTCAAAGAATAGCGTCTTTGATCAACATTAATTTGAGGGACTGAGGGCGTGGGATTGACCAGGGCGCATTTGACCCGAGTTTTGTAGAGGCGTCTTACTTTCAATACTTTTTAATGGTCAACAAGACTTGCTTGCTGGTCAAGGAATTTTGTGAGAATCGGCAATTGTTTCTCAGTATGATGATCACAAACCGTAATGTGACCTAAAATTACTACATGCTTATTTGTGAGAGAAAAAAAAGAATTTTGTAGGGCCAAACAAAGAAGAAAGTTTGTCTCAGAAACATTTTGCAAAAAAGCTAAGTGCTGTGTGCGATTTTTTTATTATTTTTAGAAAATAGGCTATGAGGTATGCAATTTTTGTTGTTGTTGCTAATCTCAGCTTACAGAGAACTTTTTAAAAACTTTTTTCTTAAAAATAAAAAATAAAATAAAAAATCAATTCACATTTCAGCTCATTTCCCATACCAATGTGGGCGGGCTTCTGAGACAAACCTTTGTTTGGCCTAAATCTAATTTTTATAGGATTCACTGGGCAACACAATTCCGCAGGAAACATGGTTGGTCATCTTGTAAAAATAAGACAAGAAATGTCAAACCTCTTATATTGTTAGCATCAATTGTTTATACATCTGATACAAAGATGACCATTCCACCAATGTTCAAGAGGAATAAACTGTATAATGATAATAATTGCTCTTAAAAACTCCATGGTCTAAATACTAGTTTTGAGACACATTTTAATATGCAATTAATATTGCAATATTTTTATTTTACAGCAAGCGATTACATTAAGAGATATGGTAGCACACCAGTCTAAAGTCACAGTGTTAAGACAAACTGGAGGTAAGCTAATGGTTGTCTGTGTTGGGCCCATGAACATGTTTATCCAGAATGTCCCAATGTAATCTTAAGGCACTTTTGCTTATAACAATTTTCAACGGCTGAAATATTGTGTTTAGGGGCCCCTGAATATATTTATGAAAACATTTCCTATGTCATCTTTAGGCATTTTTGCTTTAAACATATTCAAGGGCCAACATTTTTTTGTGTGCAGATTGAAATCTTGTAATATCATGTTTTGGCCCTTGAACATGTTTAAAGCAAAAATGTCTAGAGATTACATAGGAAATGCTTTCATAAATATGGTCAGGGGTCCAAAACTCAATGTTTCAGTCTGTAACTAGGACATCATAAAATAGAATATTTGTAACCACTCATGGCAAAGGGACATGTTGTCAGCAAACGTTTTGAGATAAAGCCCCAAACGTTGGTAAAATACAAAGAAAAACATTATTCTTCTTGAATTAATATATCATTATGATTATTTACAGATAGCAAACAAATAGAAAAACATTGAGGGCCGTATTCTCGTACGTAGTTAAACACGTTTTAAAGCTAAACACGCGTCTAACTTTGACTTTGCTTACTCTTAGACACAGCGTTTAACTAAATGCAATTCTCGTACATTTGTTTTACATAAACACGCGTCTAACTCGCCGAAATGTGTCTAACTTTAAACAAGGGTACGGGGTAGTTTAATGCGTGTTTAACTAAACTCGCGCACCAACTGTATGCCTTGAATGATCACTCAACCGTGCCCGGTGCAAGCTGGCGCGTGGATCGTGTAGTCTTTAAAAGTACCGTGTATTTAAGGCATTCGGTCGATATCTATTGTAACCCATTAGGACCACAATGAATTAAATACCTGTATACAATCAACGCAGGACCACTCTGGGAACGAGATTTGCAGAGTTTAAAATCGTGTTTTGTTAGACACGTCGTTTAAAGGATAAACTCACGTTTAAGTTAGACACGCGTTTAGTTAAACACGGTTTTCAGCTAAAACTGTGTTTAGTACGAGACTACGGCCCTGAGTGTATTGCTCGTTGGCTACAACAAATTTATTTCTGTGCTCCAAATATTAATTTTTTAATTCACTATGATACAAAATGTAGACCATGTATACAATTTAATGTACCAAATTATTTAATGATTTGTCTACCAACATTTATCAAATGTTTAGCATCATTTAATTTATTAATGTCACTACATATAGTAGCACCTAAAATAATTAATAGAGATAATTTTGTCATGAATAAACGCTCGTCCATGGATACAATGGGTGACTATGCTCGTTTGTATAAATAGTAATAAGCCATGACAATGAATGTTCACATTGATCATGTAAGAATGTTTAACTTTTGAACTTTATAGATAGTAATAAGCCATGACAATGAATGCTCACATTGATCATGTAAGAATGTTTAACTTTTGAACTTTATAAATAGTAATAAGCCATGACAATGAATGTTCACATTGATCATGTAAGAATGGTTAACTTTTGAACTTTATAGATAGTAATAAGCCATGACAATGAATGTTCACATTGATCATGTAAGAATGTTTAAATTTTGAACTTTAGAGATAGTAATAAGCCATAACAATGAATGTTCACATTGATCATGTAAGAATGTTTAACTTTTGAACTTTATAAATAGTAATAAGCCATGACAATGAATGTTCGTTCACATTGATCATGTAAGAATGTTTAACTTTTGAAGGACCATACACCATCGATACATTTTTAACCATAAGAATTCAAGATTGGTGAACTACCCTTAATCCCTACCCTTAGAGAATTGCTCATAAAGATAACTACCTATGGCTAAAACATTGAAATGATATAGGACCATAAATCCATTTATACAATTTTCCATCATATGAATCCAAGATTGGTAAAACTACCCTTTTAAAATCCCTTACCCTTAGAGAATCATGCTCCTAAAGATATCACATATGAAACATTGTACTCATCATAAGATTTGGATGTAGTAAACTGCCTACAATTCCTACCTACCCCCTAGAGAATCATGCTCCGAGAGGCAACATATGAAATTTGGATGTCCTATCATTTTCATCAATTTGTATCAATTTTTGAAGGTATTAATTAATGGCAATAGAATGAATACAAGATATAAATTGCTGACTCTAAAATAAACTAATTACTTCCCCATCCCCAGCATATGTCAAAAGGTACCCCACTAAAGGGTTACGGAAGAGCGGGAAGACAAACAAAATGCACTGGGTGGGTGGGAGTGGAATTTTTTAGGATCGCAACCTCACTCGATGAAGCCAACAAGAGTTATAAATGAAAAAGGAGGAGAGGCAAAAAACATAAAGCCTTTTGCTTGCACACAAAAAAAGACCAAAAATTGCGAGCAAGAAAGCAGGAGTGTTGATTGGCCCGGCGCCCGGTAACCAAGAAACACTGACGCAATATTATGCAAATTGAGAAGCCAAGGCCAGAGGGCGACTGTCAACTCCAGTAAATAATTTGGTTAAGGAAAGTACAGGCCTTTCATAAACTTGAATATCAAAGTATGATAAACTAATCCCAACAGTATGATTGGATAGTCCAATTTCCTTCAACATGGTATCACTTAGAAAATTTAGAAAATTAGACAAATTTAGAAATTACTCAGATTGCCCCCAAGATTACCATTTCAACACGGCGGGTCACATGCATGCTATACTATACTTATGATATTAAGGGGGGACTTAAGGAAGTTTTTTGTTGAATTTTGTTAGTGCTGTAATTATTGAACCATGACTCAAATGTATATAAAAGTATACTTTTTTGGAAAGGAAATGGATCAGAGAATCTAAATTTGGCATCAATTTTGACCAAAAAAGTATGTGAGAAAATCACAAAATTCACTTTTTTGACCCAATTTTTTGAACAAAGCTAACAAACATAATTTTGAGCAAAAATGCCCAAATCACTTGATGATGATATAAAGACACTTATAATTTTTTTTAAACCTACTCCAATATTTTTTGAAATTTTGACCAAAAAGTGTAAAAAAAAAAAAAAAATCAATGTTTTCACATTTTTTGGCACTTTTTGAAAAATATTAGATTTGGTTTCAATTTTTTTTTTGTCCCTTCAATAGTGTCTTAACATCATTATCAATTGATTTGGCCTTTTTTACTTACAATTATTTGTGTTAGCTTTGTTCAAAAAAATGTGGGTCAAAAAAGTGAATTTTGTGATTTTCTCACATACTTTTTTGGTCAAAATTGATGCCAAATTTAGATTCTCTGATCCATTTCCTTTCCAAAAATGTATACTTTCATATGCATTTGATTAATAGTTCAATAATTACAGCACTCACAAAAATCAAAAAATCAAATCAAAAACTTCCTTAAGTCCCCCTTAAGCTTATTTTGAGTCAGAACATTTTTTGAAGTTTCTCCCTGTATACAAGGAAAATGAGACATTCGCATGCTATTATTCTTTTTGCCCTTATCGCTCACCAAAGTGATTGCACAAAAATGAAAATCTATATCCAATTTTTAAAAAGTTCAAAGAAATTTAAAAAGAAATTTTCAACATGATTCAAAACAATTTCAAGCAATTGGTAAACAAAAATAAATCAACATTTTGAGGGAATACAAAGGTCGGTCGGACCTTAAGAACAGGAAGTTTTTTGTCGCCTTATAAAAATTTAACCAAATAAATAACATATGGCATACAAAGTATAAAGTGATTTTGTCTTTATTTTTATTTTTACAGAGACGGAAGAAATTGAATGCGGGTTTTTAGTACCGGGCGACATTCTTATCATACCTGCTAGTGGTTGCTTTATGTCATGTGATGCTGTGCTGATTAGTGGCAACTGTATCGTTAATGAGAGTATGCTAACAGGTAAGATCAAGGGTTGCCAGATTTGTTATATGTAGCCCAAATGAGAGTTTTACTTCTTATATTAAAGGAAATCTGTGCCATGGAACTTTAGTGCTCAGATATGTAGCATTATTATTATACAGACCACTTTTTTTCTTCTTTTTTTTTTGTATATAAAGAGCAAATGTGAACAATAGCCCAACAGACATTAACAACGTTAATGAACTGAGTGATTACAAATCAAACGGGTAACTCTCAACAGAGAGCTCTGATGGGCCAATCAATTGGTTCACTGCAACTCAGAAAATAATCAAAAATACAAGTAAACACAATTGGGCGAGTAAAAAAGCCAATGAAAGTGGCGTGGGACAAGAATAGGATAAACATAGAGAATAACATCAAAAAATAAGACCAAAATAATATCTGGAGGTCATTGATACATCGAGAGAGCTTAGCCAACATACTCTGAAGAGTTGGAGAGAAAGTGTCTGTTAACACGACATTTAAACGATTGTAGTCCTTCCTCTTGGATGTTGCCAACAACATTGACTTCTTTACGTTAAAGTTTTTAAAAGTACCGCGTAAAGACAAAATTGGCTTTAGAAAGAAAAACAATCACATGTATGGACGTTAATCAATGTCCATACATGTTATTGTTTTTCTTTCCAATATGTCTTTTGTCTTCCTCAGTGAATTTTGCAAGATCCAGAGCTAGATTTGTTGACTGGACGATGTTTGATGACAGCTACAATTCTGGCTCAAGATCTTGCACAATCCACCCCGGCAGACGACAGACAGTGTTCAAATTAAGAAACATTCTTAAACAGCTAAGAGAGTTTAAGCAATCCCATTGGTTCTCAGAGAAATCGGCGACATTTAGATGAGACAACTTAGCACGGGGAGGTGAGGCTTACGTTTTAACAGTGCGTCCGACCTTCACAATGCGTTGTTTGCTCCATAACGCGCACTTCTGCAGTGCGTCTTTGGCGCATTTCCTGCGCTTATGCCGGCGACGCGACGCCTATGCATGGTGTACTCATCGCATTGGATGAAATGTTTGTGGGTTATTCGATCCTAGCAGGGGTAAAAGTTGTCAACTGTGGACAATAAAATGTACTTATTTCTTTGATAAATGTCTTAAGTATGATTGTTTAAGAATGAGAATAAAGGTATTGTTTTTAGACCGTACCCGTGTTATATTGTCTGACATAAATGCGTTCGGTAGTATTATTTTTTTGCGTAGAACAACGACGCCGAAAATAATACTATCGTCCGCATTTATGTCAGACAATATAACACGGGTACGGTCTAAAAACAATACCTTTATTCTCTAAATATAAGGTTTTCCAGTGGATAACCATGTTATGAAATCAGGATATCCGCCAATGATTTTGGTTGTCCGCCAAAGTAACTACAGTACCAATATTCGAAAGTATGGTTATCCAACGGATAATTTGCATTGAAATTTAGGTTATCCGTCAGCATTTTTGGGCTTCAGGAAGCTGGGATTTCCACTTAATTTGAATACAACAGATCAGATCATGGAATCTGAAATTGGACAATTTTCCCCTAAATGAATTATCCAAACAAAACATTATACAATTTTTACTTGGATTCCTGATGAAACTATTCAATTGTAAAACCAGAAATGTTCCAGAGTTTAACATTTCAGGAAGCGGCAATACTGGCCTAATTCACGGCGCGAAAATGTTGTGAATGTAAACCTTCCAATGTACTGCTACGAGGTAAATTGGAAATATTAGTGGCATGATTTTTCATGAGTAAGTGCTCCTTGGGAAATTAGCAAAATCTAAATGCACACGCACATTTCTGGTTTTACAGTATATAACTTTGTACTGTTTATCTTTATCAAATCACAGGAGAAAGCGTTCCAGTAACCAAAACACCAGTACCGCAACATCCCCCGTCAGCAACAGAAAGCATCCCATATTATTCACCAGAAATCCATAAGAGACACACACTGTTCTGCGGAACGCAAGTCATACAGACTCGTTACTATGGAAATGAGCATGTCAAAGCTGTCGTAGTAAGAACAGGTAAGCAACAGGGGAGTACAGGTGAAATGTTTTTTCTGGCCCTTCGGCATGTATTAAGTAAAACTGCCCAACGGCTATGCATAGGAAGTGTTGCTTTATACATGTTCAGGGTAGAGCAGACTACTCTAAGGTTATACATAGCAAGTATTATTTTCAGGGCTGGAATTTCAGATTATTTTCAACCAGCCAGTCGGGGAGGTAACTCACAAAATATACCTGCCCAACAGAAATTTCACCAGCCAGTGTAACACACTTACACTGCGAACTTGAAATGTTTTACCTGCCAGTTGGGCGGAAACTTTTGTGTCTTCACCCATCCGGCGCAAAAGTTACCAGCTATAGGCAGGGGGGGGGGGGGGGGGGCTATTTCCAGGCCTGATTAGTTTATACATGCTGAAGGGCCAGTTGGAGATACAAGGTTTTGACAGAACAGCAACGATAGTGTGACGTGAGTTAATCCACTTGGACCAAATGTACTAAAGATCGCACAAAAAGTAAGTAAGTTGTTATAAATGTGGCTCTAAGGTGACAAAAAGTACCCTGCTGGCAAACGTACATCATGTACGGTCTGTTGGGCATTATTTGTGTGTGTTTTGGGGGTTTTCCATAATGTTTGTGACAATTTTGGTGTATTTCAACATTTTTGGGGGAATTCTCAAAACAATTACAAAAATTGCAACATTTTCAACAACATAAAATCAAAATGTTTTAAAATAAAGTTCAAGCAAATGTTGTAAAGATAAAAAAAATATGATAAAAAAGTGGGTCGGTTTATAGCCTGTAGAACTGGGTTTTTTGTTGTTGCTTAATGTAATTATTGTTCTTTCAATTGAACGCTAATATTATATACGAAAACACCAGGAGAACCCTGGTGAAAATATGCTCACTTTTTATATAGGATGATGGATTTTTTTTCTCTAGACTTAGAGTTACAATTCTAAGCATGAAATGTTGCATGCTTCTTAATACAAATTGTTTATTCTTTTCTCCTCTCCTTTGCAGGTTTTTCTACAATGAAGGGTGAGCTGGTCAGATCCATTTTATTCCCCAAACCGATTGGTTTCAAGTTTTATCAAGATGGGCTCAAATTTATCGGCCTATTGGCCATGCTAGGTAAGTGTATTAATGGACCGACGGGTCAACCAACCAACCAACCAAGATATATGCCATTTTCTATATAGAGGACAGTTTTATAACCCCTTTAGAACCTACTCATGTGATGCGCTTTTGAACTTTTAACCTTTAACCCCCTGGGCACTACCTGTCTATTTAACAATGTTTATGATTGGTTAATTTCATAAATATACTCATTTGAATCACCAATTGAAATACTGCTTCTAAAATATGTCACTCCAATTTGTACCACAAATTCAATAATTCTAACATTTGCTGTGATTGGTGCAATAAATGATGTATCCCTCTTTCTGACCAATCGGCCGGTAGTTCTCAGGGGTTAAAGATAACTATAATACAAAGAGATTGCCAACCTTTAAAAGTAGGATTCAATTTGCAGAGATGAGTGTGACACTTTAAAGGCGTTCGCTTCTTGTATCAGAGAGCAGATTTATTATTAGCTTTAGATCTCAAAAGTGTATCTTAGTTTTTAAAATTACCATTAGGCCAAGAAGAGAAGAAAACATGTTCTATGGGCAGGACCAATCCATATCTATTTAAATGTAAGTGTTTTTTTTTTCATTTTCAGAAATGTAGACAAATTGTGAACCATTTTGAATATTTTTAGAAAATGTTGATTTTTTGTTTTGTTTTAATGTTTGTTAAAAAGGGGAAAACAATTTGTTTTCTTAAACATAGTTTCTTAAACATTATTTTCTTCAAAAAACAGCAATTCTTTATCAAATTTAAATCATTTTGTTTTGTTTTTTATACAGCTGTTGTTGGTATTATCTACACGGTGACAGTGCTTCACTTTAAACACAATGTAAGTAAAATGTTGTACGGTCAAATTAAGTTTTGAAATTCAATAACTCGAGGGCTCAGAACCAAAAGGCCTCATCTCCATTTTTTCAAAAATGAGATTTTGGTATCAAAATGTTCAGAAAACAATGCTCTTTCCAGTAACACAGCCTTATCTCCATAACACAACCCCTTTTAAAGTTATAGCCAGTATAACAAGGCCTATCTCCATCTCCCCAATGTGTTTAAAAATCTTCAATAGTCTTTTTCTCAAAATGGTTTCTGAGCCCTCGAACTATTGGTGAGACCAGAGAAGATGTGAAAGAGAAGGAGAGAGCTCGAGCTGACCGACCGACCCTATCTGAGAAACACACCCAAAAACACCTGACCGACCGACCCTACCTGAGAGACACCAAAAAAAATGCCTGACTGCCCGACCCTCCCTGAGAGACACCCCCCAAAAATGCCTGACTGCCCGACCCTCCCAGAGAGGTCCGTTAGCACATAGAATAAGGTGTGGTTTTTTCGTCACATAATGTGTCTTTGAGTCAAAATAAGAGGTCTTTAGGCGATTTATTTCAAAATGTTCCTAAAGTTTATAGGACAGCCAAGATATAACATATTATGCTTAGGCCAACAACAAAAAAGTTGACTTGCCCTTTTAGGGCCAGAGTCTGGGTCGGACAGTCGGATTTTTTTTTTTTTTTAAATTTAAATTTAAACAGGGAGATACTATACAAAAACACGTTTTAAAGGATTTTTTTTTGATTTTTAAAAGAAATTAACAAGCAGATACTACTCAAAAAACACGTTTTCATCTTTCGTTATTGTTATGTGCTTCTTTTAATTTAATTTTATTTATTTATTTTTTCCAATTTTTTTTACTTAGAAAAAAAAAATAGCGACCCTAGATTTCCAAAAATTCGGGTCGGTCGTAGAGGGCAAGTCAACTCTTTTTTTTTTTTTGCCTTATCCATTATAATGCTAAACGAGTCCATGTGCATTTCTCTTTTAATCTTCAACAGTCTCAAATGTCCGATATCATCTTCAAGGCTCTTGACATCATCACCGTAGCGGTTCCCCCGTCTCTTCCGGCCGCTATGACCATCGGTACAGTGTATGCTCAGAATAGGCTCAAGAAACATGGCGTGTTCTGTATAAGCCCACAGAGGATCAATGTGTGCGGCAAACTCAAGCTGATATGCTTCGATAAGGTATGTAGATATAGGGTTCTGTTCTTTACCCGGGGGGGGGGGGGGGGTTTGGTTTGGTCGGGGGTGTGCCGCTGGAGATTCAAAACCCATACCCATTTTTAGGGGTGATTTTGGAAAAGTCGGTACCCATTTTTAGGGGTTTTGCTTCATTTTAGACCAATTTTTCGCAAATTATTGGGAAAATATACCTATTTTTTGCAAATTTTCGCGAAAATAGGCCTAATTTTTGCAAAATTTCGCGAAAATAGACCCATTTGTAAAAAGTGACCCCATTATTAGGGATTTCCAGCACAAAATCATACCCCATGTTTAGGGATTTTGTGCCCAAAAAGCTACCCATTAGAGCGGCACATCCCCGTATACCGGCCTGAGTTCCAAATTGGTGAAGCTTCATTACAGCAGTGAATGAATACAGAAGGATGCAGGCGCACATGAAGGCAACAAGCGAAGTGTGCATCATATGCGTGACGCGTGCATGCGGCCAAAACCATATGCGAGTGGCCATAGTAGCGCGCGTAAGCTTGGATTATTTTTGCACACGGAGAGTATAAAAAACAAATATTTCTCGCCAATTTGGAAGTGATTAAACTTTAATAGTACCAAAATTGGTTATTTATTGGATTAGGAAACCTGCATGAACTATACTTACATACAAATCAACTAAAGGTGCGTTCATACTCCTGTTGTTGTGCATAGGCCGACGTCGACGGATATCGGTGCGCGAGTTGAAGTAATGTCAACTTTTGTCCATCGACGTCGGCCGTTACGCAATGACGTGAGTATGAACACACCTCAACATGCTTAATTCTCACCTGCTTCAGGATTTGAATTATCTAAAAACACTTTTTATTGATGGAAACAAAATGACCTCAGTGTATGAAAGTGTTTTTAATGGTGTACACCAGGCCTTCTCAATTAGATCTTGTGAAGCACCACTTTTGAGATGTTAGTGATCTAGAAGCGCCACTATTCCTGCGAGTGTAGCGAGCTGAGCGAATAATGGGTGGGGTTACAAATGTAGTGATAATCAATAGCAGTGGCGTAACTTGATTTTTTCATGGGGGGGGGACAAGAAGGGGCAGTGACTTGAAATGGGGGGGCTCGTAAGATGTTATGAGTGAAGAGATGCGCGCGTAGCGCGCGAACATTTTCGACTTTACAGCTATTTTGTTGACAATTGAGCTACATTTTGGCTCTAAACAAGCTTGTAGCAAAGAATATTTCATTTTGGGAAGACATATGCGCGCGTAGCGCGCGAACATTTTTCATATGTGTACTTTTGACCATAATTCCATGATTCCTTTCGTCAAATGAACCGACAGTGCCGTTCTCAACCGACACGATGTCATTATTGGGGGGGGGATTTGGTGTGTACTTTGTTTGTAAATTTCATTTACAGCCGTACTTGATTTAATTGGGGGGGGGGGCAAGGGTTCCAAGTGGGGCTCCCACCCCCCCCCCCCCCCCCCCCTGCCCCCCGCTGGTTACGCCACTGATCAATAGGCCTACAACTAATAATCATGACTTATCCCACTGCAGTTAGTGGCTGAAGTGGCTCTTCATGCTTCTTGCGATCTGGTTGAAGTTGGGATATATTTCTTCTTTTTTTTTTTAAATTTAAATTTTTTTTTTAATTTTTTAATTTTTTTTAATAATTTTTTTCTCCATGCGTCCCTCCGCGCGCCACTCGGACTAATGCAATGCGCCACAAGTGGCGCGCGCGCCACCATTTGAGAAGGCCTGGTGTACACAATCTGGAATATCTGTACTTATCATCTTATTATCATACACGTCCTTGTCGCATAACATGTTAACACACCTTGATTTTGAAATATTCAATGGTATTGCAGACGTTACTTATATTGACTTATCTAGCAATTATTAAAAAGTGCTTCAGAATATCACACACCTGACTCGCTTGATATTTTTAAATATTCAAAGTAATATATTGACAAGTGTAACTACTGATGCCTTCTCTGCCCTCCCTGACAAGTCAAGAGTTGGCTGTAAGTCAACGTGAGTGTTATGTGCCTAATGGTGTTAAGTGTGGTGCATCAGATGAGAGATCCCCCTATCTCACCTGTGATAGGTAGCTATCGGACCGGGTATTAGTTGTTTTGATGTGGATCATTGGTATAAATGCACTTGGTGGAAACTTTTTTTTTTTGATTTGGAGAAAATTCCATACTATACAAATATTTACTGCTCTTGAGGGATCTGGTGGAATCTATTGGGCCCCGAGGTGAACTGGTGACCGTGGGGTACTATTTTCCCGAGACCGAAGGTCGAGGGAAAATAGTACCCCACGGTCTCCAGTTCACCGAGGGGCCCAATAGATTCCACCAGTTCCCGAATAAAGAGCAGAAAATATTTGTTTTATATCCTTCATCAATATATTTCTTGTTCATTAATTTGTTAAAAGTAGACTCTCAAGACTGAGCTCAGCCTAGGCCTTACTAGGCTAAGACTGAGCTTTGTACATTTAAGCCTAGGCCTAGGGCCTAGGCAACGAGAAATATAAAAAAGAATTTTACTCACCACCTGGCACTAATACTGTAGCTGCAATAAGTTTCAAAGTCAAAAGCTAACTGTTCAAAAGTTTTAAAAAGTTCCAACTCACGAACTGTTCAATTCAAATTTCATTCGGTTACGGGCACCGGCATAAAACTTGGAAAGCAATAAGACATGTCGAGTACGGCGTTTTCCATTAAAGTGTATAATCTGCGTTGGTTTCCTTGCAAAATTTGCGAAAAACTGACACCCATATTTTATTTGTTGTTTAGTTTTCTCGCTGTCTGCGCTGTCAATAAATTGAGTCAATTGATCCTTATTTACATGCCGGAACCGTGGAGTTTCACCAGCAGCCGCCATTGTTGAAACTGTGGTTGTCTGTTTACGTTTTAAGGCTTGTCAATCCTAAAGTCAACTGTCATAATATTAACATAAAGAGAACTTTGACACGTAAATCGAGGTCATAGGGTAATAGTAGACTATTTCATTCTCCAAATAGTACCTCTCTCCCTCGTCGATAGCATTTTTGGTCTTCTTGCCTAATGGTGAGACTATTTTTGATCATGTGACACACTTTTAACCAATTAATGAACAGGAATATATTGATGAAGGATATAATAAGAAATATTAAGTACAGGATATAATTTGGGGTACTATTTTCCCTCGACCTTCGGTCTCGGGAAAATATTACCCCACAGTCTCCAGTTCACCTCGGGGCCCAATAGATTCCACCAGATCCCTCAAGAGCAGTAAATATTTGTTTTTTATATCCTTCATCAATAAATTCCTGTTCATTAATTGGTTAAAAGTGTGTCACATGATCAAAAATAGTCTCACCATTAGGCAAGAAGACCAAAAGTGCTATTGATGAGGGAGAGAGGTACTATTTGGAGAATGAAATAGTCTACTATTACCCTATGGCCTCGATTTACGTGTCAAAGTTCTCTTTATGTTAATATTATGACAGCTAGTTGCCTTTAGGATTGACAAGCCTTTCAAAAGCAAGAATCTTGTCAAAAACCAGACGACAAAACGTAAACAGACGACAACAGTTTCAACAATGGCGGCTGCTGGTGAAACTCCACTGTTTTGGCATGTAAATGAGGATCAATTGACTCAATTTATTGACAGCGCAGACAGCGAGAACACTAAAAAACAAATAAAATATGGGATGTCATTTTTTTGCGAGTTTTGCAAAGAAACCAATGCCGATTACACTTTAATGGAAAAGGCCGCACTCAACATATTGCTTTCCAAGTTTTATGCCGGTGCCCGTAACCAGAAAGGCGACTTCTACAGCAAGAAGTCAATGCAGTCAATTCGCTACAGGATTCAGCGTCACTTCCTAGCCGAGAATGGGATTGATATCGTCAAGGGTGACTTTCCAAGATCCCAAAAAGCATTCAAGGCCATGCTGGTGGAGCTAAAAGCCAATGGAAAGGGAAGTGTCAATTATCACCTGCCCATTGAGGATGACGACATGGTTTGTATGCAGTCCAACTTGAATGTCAGCGCTGCCAAGGGATTGCAGCAGAAAGTGTTTGTTGACGCTATGATTTATTTCACCAACCGTGGCATGGAAAATCTTCAGCAAATGAAACCGGAAGATTTCATTCTGCATCCATTAGCTAAGCATCACCGTGAATTTTTCTCTTCGCGACATGAGTACAAAGAATCACGCAGATGATGATGATAAAATCCAGGGAGGTCGCATGTACAAAATACTAGGTAATGCATGCTGCCCTGTTGATACACTTAAGAAGTACAAAGAAAAGCTTAACCCTGACTGTGAATGGATGTGGCAAAGGCCAAAAGAGAACGTGCACGAAGAGGACGAAGTGTGGTTTGATTATGCTCCGTTAGGGAAGAATACACTCAGTGACATGACCAAGATATCTGTTGACGCAAGCTGCTCAAAAGTGTATACAAATCACTGCTTGCGAGCAACCAGTGTTACCCTGCTAGACAAAGCCGGCTACGCTTCTCGCGACATCATGACCGTGGCAGGTCACAAATCTGAGACTTCCATCAATCACTATGCCCGTACATGTGAGGCCACAAAGCCGAACATGTCAGACAGCATATCATCTGTAGTGAATCAGCACTTGTCTGGTCAGGAGTCTGAATCTGCCTCTCTAGACTTAGGCCTAGGCCTAGACCTACAATTCCGGAAATAACTGTTGAACCACTTTGAGGACTTCGTTGAAATCAACCCCCCAGTCCCCCCATTCAATGTTGTTCGGAACCGTTTCATCACCACGGTCGTTGGGACCCTCAACATTGATTGGTGGGGGCGGGGGAGGGATATCACTTAGTAGATAGCTCAAGCTCCCCACACAAGTTTGTTGCAAAATCAGCGCTTGAAAATAGTCCCTTAAAGTGGGATATTAGCAAAGAAATGGACTGTGTGGTCCAACACCAATTTTCCTGAATTGTAGGTGAAGCTTCTGACACTGTTGAGCCAATGAGTGACAGTCAGTGTGAACGCATCCTTGATGAAATAAGTGGAAATCCTGGAATTATTCGTGATATATCCAACACCCCTACTGGTACTGGAGCAAATGCGGTAACCATCAACTCAAGTCCGCATAGTCAAAGCCTTAGTATGATCACCAACCAACACCATGGTCAACATTCATCCTTCAATCTCCATGGATGTGTGGTGAACATTTGCAATAAGTAGGCTTGTAATGCATGTGAACTTCACTACCAAAATGGTAGTGTGTACGAGGGGGTATCATAAAGTTTTAGAAATCACCCAGAAGTGAAGGAGCCAGATGTAAAATACAAGATACACACACAGGCTGCAGAGGTATATAGTTGGTACGTCTTTATTCTAGGTAACCATCATGAGAAGTGTTGATGTGGCAATAGGCACCAGCATGGTAACATGATATGCTAATTAGCTATGGGGGTCATTGCTACATGGGTTTGACCTATCACATGTTCAGCTCATGTTTATTAAATGCTGACTAGTGTGACTTCCCCTAGTAACAGGTGTTTCACCTTGAGCACTTGACATCTCCTTTTTTTTACAAGATATCTATTGCAAGATGGATAACTTTTTATTTATCATAGCATATCAATAAATTAACAAACATTAGAGTCTTTATATTATACTAATTAACTGGAGTCCGTTTATATCAACACAGTTGTGGCTTTAGGCACTTTCATAAGTTACAGCGACCCTTTGTCTAGACAGACACATCTGTTTGGGTCTTTAGTATGGTTGACCATAACTTGTTTGTCCGATGTTATGTAATGTAACCTTGTGACATAGGCTTGAAAATATACTGCTTATAATTTTATGTATTAAAACAGACTATTTCCAAAAATAACTTTGGCTTTGCCAGAATATGTGGCAAGTATTCCAAATTAAATTTAGTTGTCATTTTCAATCAAATGTTATTTGAATAGCCTATACAGTATTCACAGCCATGTCTTTGAGCATTTTAAGTTTCAATATGTACCACATACTAGCATCTATTTAATTATACTACTATACTACATTATTAAGAATAAGCCATAGTCAGTTCATTTCCAAATCATTATCCCCTTAGATAGTTTTATTCTTTAAGGTACTTTCCTCAATTCCTTACGATTTCTTCTATACTGTCCTCCTGAATCACATTGGATCACATAACTTCTTGGGTATTTTGTTGTGTTCAATACTATCGCATTTTGGCACGTTTTGTTGATCATGACTTTTACTTTATCGCCTTTTTTTAAAGGAGCAAGCGTTTTTGTACCTCTGTCATAGTATGTTTTTTGCCTTTCTTGATTTTGGTTTAACTTTTGAGTTACATTTTCCTCTACTTTTGGAACTAACAGTTTACTAGCTGTTGGTAATGTAGTTTTGGTTCTCCTTTGCATTAGGAGTTGTGCTGGTGTAGCATTTAATCCTGAAATTGGTGAATTGCGATAATCCAATAATGCCAAATATGGATCTCTATTCTCTTTTTTGGCTTTCTTGAGTAAATTCTTTGCTACCTGCACAGTTTTCTCAGCTTTACCATTGCTTTGAGCAAAACCTGGGCTTGATGTAACATGTTCAAAGTTGTATTCTTGAGTAAACTTTTGAAATGCATCACTTGAATATTGTGGTCCATTATCACTGACTAGTATGTCTGGTATTCCATATCTACTGAAATGTTGTTTACACAGATCTATCACTTTTGTACTGGTTGTGCTAGTCATTTGATTAATTTCAAAGAAACTTGAATAGTAATCCACTATGAGAAAATAGTGTTTCCCATTTATTTCAAACAGATCACTGGCAACTTTTTGCCATGGTCTTTGCGGTTTTTCATGACCTAACATTGGTTCTCTTTGTTGACTTGGTCTGAATTCTGCACAAATTTCACATTTTTGTACTACCGTTTTGATTTCACCCACCATACCTGGCCAATACAATATGTCTTTAGCAAATTGTATGCTTTTGTCAATACCTTGATGGGATTTGTGAATCTCTGTAATCATTTTTTGTCTGAGTGTTTTTGGTATTATGACTCTATTTCTTTTGAATATCAAGTCATTTTCAACTGTGACCTCATCTCTGATTGTCCAATATGATCTAACACATTTGTTCACCTTTGATGGTTTATTTGGCCATCCTGTTAGTACATATCGTTTTAGGACTTGTAGTTCAAAATCATCATTTGTTTCTTTCTTTAGTTCTTCTAGGCCGTTTGTACTTATTGGTAAACATTCTACCATACATACTGGTACATAATCATCACTCTCTGGTTCAGTCTTTTGTATGTAATTGCGGCTTAGTGCATCGGCTACATACATGAGTTTACCTTTGACATAATGAACTTCAAGACTATAATTTTGAAGTGAGAGCAACATTTTCTGAAGTCTCATGGGCGCTGTGTAAAGTGGCTTTTTAAAAATGGTTTCTAATGGTTTATGGTCACTTTGCACTGTTATGGTTCGTCCAAATATGTATTTGTGAAACTTTTTACATCCAAATACAATGGCAGCCAATTCTTTCTCTATTTGAGCCCATTTTTGTTGTGTCTCTGTGAATGCTTTTGATGCATACGCAACAGGTAAACCCTCTTGTAGTAGAACTGCGCCTACCCCTGATTGAGAGCTGTCTACACTGAGTGTCACTTCTTTATTTGTATCAAAGAATTGTAGCACTGGAGCTTGGGTAATCATTGTTTTCAATTCTTGGAAACATTTTTCTTGTTCTTCATTCCAAAACCATGCTACATTTTTGTCTAGAACTTTTCTTAGTGGGGCAGTTTTGTCTGACAAGTTGGGAATAAATTTTCCAACATATGTTATCATACCGAGAAATTGTTGTATACCTGGTTTGTCGGTAGGGGCTTTCATTTCTTCAATTGCCTCAACTTTTTTGGGATCTACTTTTAGACCTTCTGCCGATATTACATGTCCTAGATATCGTACTTCTCGTTGGTTGAACTTACATTTATCTTTGTTCAGTTTGATATTTGTTTCATTGCATCTTCCTAGCACTTTTTCGAGAATTTCGTCATGTTCATTCTGTGTTTTGGCATAAATTAGGATATCATCCATGATGACTTGTACACCTTCTATGTCTTGGAATGTATCCGTCATTTTTTTCTGAAAAATCTCGGGAGCAACATTCAATCCAAAAGCTAGTCTATGGAATTTGTATCTTCCAAATTCTGAATTAAATACACACAAATCAGAACTGTCATCGTCTAACTGGATCATCCAGTAACCACAATTTGCATCTAATGTTGAAAATATTGATGCCCCGGCTAATTTATCACTCATATCGTTTAATGTACACATAGGGTGATATTCTCGAATCAATGCTTTGTTCAAATCAGCTGGGTCAAGACAAATTCTGACTTTGCCTGAGGGTTTGGCTACGGTTGTCATACTATTTACCCAACCTCTCGCTGGCCCTGACACTTTGGAAATTACTTCAAGTTTTTCCATTCTTTCTAGCTCTTGTTTTACTTTTTCTTGGAGAGCAATCGGTACTCGTCTAGGAGCATGCACAACTGGTACCGTTTCTGGTTTTACTTTTAGTTTCTGTTTACCTGGCATACACCCTACACCTTCAAATACATTTTGGTATTTGTTTCTTATTTGTTCAGTGTTGTTTTTCGGTTTTACTTGTTTAGTTTGTTCACTTTTTAGTTTTACTGAACTGACATCTACTGACTTAACTAGCCCTAGTGTTATACATGCTTCTAACCCTAAGATAGGTTGCTTAGAACATTTTACTACTTCAAAGGCTAGTGTGTGGTACTTATTGTTATACTCAAGTAACAAGGAACATTTACCTTCTGGCTTTACTCGATGACCACTGAACGCTTTTAGTGTCACTTTGCTGTGTCGTAGCTTGACATGTTGACGTACTTGTTTGTATATGTCCAATGGGATCACATTGCATTGCGCTCCTGTGTCGACTTTGAACTTCGCTGGCACCATCCTTGTTGTCACTCCAATCTTGGTCGCGATTGTCCATATTGTTCTTGTTGCTGTCGAGTCCACATCGTCTACACGCACTATGTCATCCATGGTGAAAAAGTCGTCATCACATTCAAGTTCATCTTGTGATCTCTGTTGGGATCGGCACATTGTTGCGAAGTGATTTGGCTTGTCGCATTTCTTACACTTGCGACCGTACGCTGGGCACTGCCTTGGTCCATGTTGGGTTCCACACTTTTTACAAGAAAATGTCCGTTGGTCAGTATCTCGTTTTTTGTCTCTTCTCTTTTGCTGGTAGTGTTTCTTGCTTTTGTGAGTAGTTGCTGCATCTACATGAAATTGTTTCTCACCTTGGAGCTTGTCTATTTGCCTCGTTGTATCAACCTCGGCTTTGCAAATGTCTATAACTTCATTTAAGGTAGACTTTTTTAGTGCAAGTAGCTTTTTCCTGAGCTCTTTGGATTGAAGCCCAATGATTAGCCTACTTTTCACTAGACTTTCTTCCAGGGTATCAAACTCACAATTGCTGGCGAGATTTTTTAAGTCCGTCACATATGTTTCCAGAGTTTCTCCATCATTTTGGTCTCTGGTGAAAAACAAATGTCTCTCGTAATCAACATTTTTTTGCGGCAGGAAATGTTCATCTAGCTTTTGTAGCAAGAGTTTAACATCATTCTTTTCTTCTCCCTCGGCAAATGTGAAAGTGTTGTATATTCGCAGCACTTCTGGCCCAGCTACATGGAGCAATGTTGAACATCGCACTGGCTCTGGCTTTTTCTGCAGGCCACTCGCTATTTGGTACAGTTCAAATTGCTGTTTCCATAACGTCCACTGTTTTGCTGGGTGGTTGTCTCCATTAAATTGTCTTGGAGGAGCAAGTCCGTTCATTCTGACACCATGTAAAATACAAGATACACACACAGGCTGCAGAGGTATATAGTTGGTACGTCTTTATTCTAGGTAACCATCATGAGAAGTGTTGATGTGGCAATAGGCACCAGCATGGTAACATGATATGCTAATTAGCTATGGGGGTCATTGCTACATGGGTTTGACCTATCACATGTTCAGCTCATGTTTATTAAATGCTGACTAGTGTGACTTCCCCTAGTAACAGGTGTTTCACCTTGAGCACTTGACACCAGAAACTCCATTTTGATGCATGATCCTTCAGACATCTTTACAAAGTCCCTGTGCAAAGTCACACATTTCTCTTACATTTTTTTACCTGTCCACAGACTGCCATTGTAGATATCCTCAGATTGACCGCCATTGATTGATTCTCAGATTGCCTCAGATTGTGTTAATCCCCAAAACAGTAATAAATAGTTTAAAGTTTTGACAGAAAGGGGTCAAAGGTCATTACAAACAAGCTTGGTGACAATAATACTATGGGTAACATGGGGTGTACACAGATTGACATCTGATGACCCCTACATGACCTTTGACCCTTTCTGTCAACACTTTAAACTATTTGTTGCTGTTTTGGGAATAACACAATCTGAGGTAAACTGAGGATCAATCAATGGCGGTCAATCTGAGGATCTCTACAATGGCGGTCTGTGGACAGGTAATAAAAAGTGGGAGAAATGTGTGACTTTGCACAGTGACTATGTAAAGATGTCTGAAGGATCACATATCAAAATTAAGTTTCTGGCTCCTTCACTTCTGGGTGATTTCTAAAACTTTTTGATACCCCCTCGTATATATGTTGAGAATTGTTGACTGACTGACCTTTGAATGTAATTTTGGATCGAGTTGAACAGTTTGATTGAACATAATTTGTTGCATTTGCCATTGGATACCGAATGAAATTTGAATTGAACTTTTTGAAACTTTTGAACAGTTAGCTTTTGACTTTGAGAAACATATTGCAGCTACTGTACTAGTGCTAGGTGGTGAGTAACATTCTTTTTTTATATTTCTTGTTGCCTAGGCCCTAGGCCTAGGCTAAAATTTACAAAGCTTAGTCTTTATAGCCTAGTAAGGCCTAGGCTTAGCTCAGTCTTGAGAGTCTACTTTTAACAAATTAATGAACAACAAATATATTATAAGTTAAAAGTTTAACGGGTTCGCCGTCGGACAAGTTTTAATCTGTCAAGCTTTCGTCAGGATTCGCTCTGACTTTTTCAGGACCAAATTATTATAATATTAAACAAAACATAGAGATTGCCACTTCTCTTGTTATCATCATTTGGGCTGCCCCTTGCCCGATGATTTGAGAGTAGGTGCCCTTTCCTACTTGTGAAAGAATTGGTGGCTCTGAAAAGAGCCGTTCAGATGGATTGCCGCTTCCACTGAACAGAGATGGTGGCTCTGAAAAGAGCTCTACACATAGAAATATATTGATGAAGGATATTACTCACTATTTCTATCTGTCTCCTATCTGGCATCCAATTTGCTGGCCTTATCTCAATATTACTGTATGATTAGCAATCATCCCCTTTTGTATTTCCCCATTGACTTGAACACATTTGAAAACTTCGCATAGTAATCATAACTTAGATTCCAAGTATGATAGAATAGGTTGTACTGTTTGATAAACCATACACTAGGAGAATTGCATATATGCTGCGGCTCATACACAGAAAAATACGGTACCACCATTATATGCAGGTGCCAGAATAATATATATGGGAGTCTCTCATTGGTTAGATATCTTGCAGCAGATCCAAGTAAATAGATACAATTACAATGCATAGATGCAGGCTGGTTTCTGTACTAGAATTGTAAGCCATAAATATATGTATAGATTTTATCTGAACATCATCATAATCTCTGCAGTGAAAGAGTGAGATACTTGCAACCGATCTAGCACCATTTGATATACAGATATACACACACTGTGTGATGCTATATCGATATTTAGTTTGCACCAATGGTTCTCTGCATGATAGATATTTTGCTCAATTGGAAAATCACTGTAGTCACTCGCAGTTGATAAGTTGTACTTGATGGGTGTTAATTGATAATAGCTCGGTGGAATTCAATGCTGTATACTTCAGTGACAGATAATGCTACTTTAGTGGTAGCCCATTCTATTCACTCCGGCGGTAGTCAATGCTACTCCAGTCGTGTTATATTCCATTAACTCAACGGTAGTCAATGCTTCTCTAATGGTAATCCATGCTATCAACTCAACAGTAGTCAATGCTGCTCCAGTGGTATCCATTCTAACTTGCTCCGGCGTTAGTCAACGCTACTCAGCGCTACTTCGGTGATAACTCCAGTTGAATTCAACACTACTCCAGTGGTAGTCCTTTCTAGTAATTCTAGCGATAGTCAACGCTACTCAGCGCTACTTCGGTGATAACTCCAGTTGAATTCAACACTCCAGTGGTAGTCCTTTCTAGTAATTCCAGCGATAGTCAACTCTACTCTGGTAGTAGTCCATTCTATTACCTCCAGCTATAGTGAACTCTACTCTCTAGTAGTCTATTCTATTATCTCCTTCGATAGTCAACTCTACTCCAGTAGTAGCCCATACTTTTGACTCCAGCGATAATCAACGCTACTCTGGTAGAAGTCAATTGTTTTACCTCCATCGGTAGTCAACTCTACTCTGGTAGTAGTTCATTCTATTGACTCCAGAAGTAGTCCATGCCAAGCCTCGATTATTAAAGACAGATATATCAAACACTAATAACAACTACCAACCACAGTTTAACACCAAGTTGATCATCTCCTCGCTGACCATACCTGTTAAAATGGCTCTTAGCATATTTCTGCGTATATCTGTCATCATACTCACAGTTGAGTTTCATAGTAACATAGCGCTAAACAGACTGGTAGCTACAGCCCAGTTATCAGTGACACTGCTGGGGGATGCTTCTAGCAATGGTGGTACTCAACCATGCCGCGTTGAAGATAGAAATTCTAGTCAAGAAGCGTTTTTGTTGTATGGAAGTGCACATCAAACATGCAGTCTCCAAGTTAACTCTTCATTGGGATACCATGCTCGAATAGAAATACCAGGAACAAATGCTTCACAAGAGCCGTATTTTCTTCATATTGAAAGACATGGGGACTTGATAAACTGTACAAATAGGTATGTTGGTTTCTTCAGAAATGCTGAAGTGTGTGCTGCTAGTTTTCTACAGGATAGTTTTCACTTAAATTTGCAAGGTAATGTCTGTATCCTGGTTAGTGAGATATCAGCATTAGAATCACAACCTGTGTGCCCAGAGTCTAATGCTGATACCTTACCAAGTCCAAAAGTAAATCAGACACCAGATTGCAATAGAGTTAAGGGGTATACTAACCAAATCACATGTCAAGTAGACTATCATGATAGATGTAAACTGAAATTCCCATCAAATTGTAACGCCACTGTTCGCCACAGGGTAGTGCTATTACAATGTATTGATAATGGTGTTTTTCAAACACAAGAATCATTGATAGTTTACCCCAGTGACACATCCATTTTAGATCTTAGCAATAACAGTATAGTCACATTTGAATTCCATTTGTTCACAGGTTTAAATGATTTGGAAGAATTGTACCCTACTTACCCTGGTGGATTTTGGGGATTAAACATGCTCACACATCTGTATATTAATGGAACTAAATTAGTTCAACTTGATGTAAATTTATTGCGGGGATTGATAACATTAACTCACTTGCGTGTTAATAACAACAAATTGACTGTGTTGCCAGATGGGTTGTTTCAGAGCCTGGAGAATTTGTCTGTACTTTACATGCATGCTAATAAATTTGTCACCTTGAATGAAAGCACTTTTCATGGATTACATAGTTTATCCATCCTGAGTCTGAGTAACAATGAATTGACTGAGTTACCAAGTAGTTTGTTTGAGGGACTTGGAAACCTGACGGTGTTATACCTCTATGGAAACCAATTTGTTACCCTAAATGAAAGTATTTTCAATGGATTAGGTAGTTTAAATACCCTACTTCTATATAAGAATAAATTAACTACACTGTCAAATAACTTGTTATGGGAGCTGGAAAGTTTGATTTTGTTAGATTTGGGTATAAACCAACTTCTAACTTTGAATGAAAGCTCCTTTTATGGGTTAGGTAATTTAACTGTTCTGTCTCTAAATCACAATAACTTGACCATCTTACCAAATGGGTTATTTATGGGATTAGGAAACTTGCATGCATTATACTTACATTCAAATCAACTAAGCATGCTTAATTCTCACCTGTTTCAGGATTTGAATTATCTAAACACACTTCTTATTGGTAGAAACCGAATGACCTCATTGTATGATGGGTTTTTCCACGGCGTTAACAATCTGAAGTATCTCTTTATAGACAATAATCAATTAAAGTGGTTAAGCGCTAACATTTTCCGTGGATTATTTAATGTACATTTCCTTGGATTGGAAGATAACATGTTAACACACCTTGATTTTGAAATATTCAATGATATTGCAAACGTTACTTATATTGACTTATCTCGCAATTATTTAAAAGCACTTCCGAATATCACACACCTGACTCGTTTGATATTTTTAGACATATCAAGTAATATATTGACAAGTGTAACTACTGATACCTTCTCTGCCCTCCCTGACAAGTCAGCGTTGGCTGTAAGTCAACATGAGATATGCGAGTGTTATGTGCCTAACGGTGTTAAGTGTAGTGCATATGATAATAGATCCCCGTATCTCACGTGTGATAGGTTGTTATCGGACCGGGTATTAGTTGTTTTGATGTGGATCATTGGTATAAATGCACTTGGTGGAAATATATTTGTTTTGATTTGGAGAAAATTAAATACTAAAAAATATAAAGTACAGGATTTATTACTTAGTAATCTAGCTATGTCTGATTCACTCATGGGTTTTTACATGGTCATTGTTGCATCTGCTGATATCTACTATGGGGAAGATTTCCCAATGCAATCTGAAACATGGAGATCTGGTTTTACCTGCAGAATATCAGGAGCAATATCAATGGCATCGACCCAATTATCAGTTCTCTTCCTTGTGCTGATCAGTATTGATAGATTTATAGGTATAAAATACCCATACTCTAATAACAAAATGGGTAAACGGTCAGCTGTTATGATATCATTATTGATATGGATGTGGTCTGTAGTATTGGGCGTTGTGCCATCCATTTTAGCTGGGAAAATATTTAAATTTTATGATAACTCGCATGTGTGTATTGGTTTGCCATTAGCTTTAACCAAAACATACTTTACTAACCATAATTCCACAAAGATTGTCGTTGATTCATTATGGTTTAACAAGAAAACAATCACTACCCAATTTGCAGGTCTTCATCACGGCTTGTACTTTTCTACAGCACTCTTCCTAGGTTTCAACGGCATATGTTACCTTATCATACTTGGGTGTTATATAGAGATAGTCAGGGCTGTTACAAAGTCGGCAAAGCAATCTGGACGCACCCCTGATATGGACGAGCAAATCAAACTCACTAGAAATGTTACTGCGATTGTTTTTACGGACTTCATGTGCATATTTCCAATAATTGTCCTTGGGATCCTTGTTCAAACAAGGATAATTGAACTGCCCCCGTCAGTTTATGCATGGTCAGTGACCGTTGTGTTACCCATTAATTCAGCAATCAATCCATACTTGTACACAATTGCAGAAATCATCTCAAATAATAAAAAGTAAAAGGAAGACTGAAAGAACCAGGTAACGATTGAGCTAAAGAAAATATAACAGTAATAAATCCCACATTATATAATGGCGATCTACATGTTATTAAACCACAAACCTAGATTTCATTAGTCATGAGTTGAAATTGAAACATATTTCTATCTTGTTGAATTATTTTCATGAACTTACTTTGAGGCACCATATCATATATCAACATTGTACAAAAAATAAAGTTGCACAATCGATCATTTGTTAATCCTAACCTCAGTCAGGATTTGTTAATTCTAACCAAGATCCTAACCTCGGTTAGGATTAAAAGTATCAAGGGAGAAAAGCGGGTCAAATTTGGGTGAATCGAACTTGTGTCACCTGCATGGCAATCCGTTCGGAATTTTTAAAAAAGAAATTTTAAATCACCTACTTTGGGGACTTTAAATAGCCAAAAAAGAAAGCAAACTGTCAGAAACTTTAATACTTTGTTCAATTTATATATATATATATTTATTTATTTTCTATTTTTTTTTTCCTCCCTCAAAATAATATTTTAAAAATCAGGGTTGGCAATGTATTTAGGGTCAGTCGGGTTAGCCTAATTAAACTTCTTTTTTTAGGCCTATCTTGCTGAGCGAAGGGGGCATACAATAGCCTGCCTGGACGTGGCTGGAGATTGACCGGGGAACCACACGCTACCAGCACATGCTAGCTTAGTGATTTAGTTTTGTTAGGGTTAATTGAACATGAAAAAAAGTGATATCATAACCCTAATCCCTGTTGTGTTTTTTGGGATTAAAACTATCAAGAGAGAAAAACAGGTGAAATTTGGGCGGAGTGCCGGGAATCAAATCCGGTCGCCTGCGTGGCAGTCCGCCGTCTATCTAACAGAGGTAAGAGGAAAATTGGCAAAAACTTAACTATTTGCTGCGTTGTGCATATGATAACCTATGCTGGTTCCCTGCATCAATGGGCTCCACACAACTTATCCATAGATGCAGGTATGCGCCGATTTCCTCTCGAAGCTGATTTGCTGGCATAAAAGTCATGCATATTCATGAATAAATTTGATCAAGCCAGCGTCACGCTTATAATTACAAAAAAATCTGCTGATTGGCACAAATTACATGTGTATCTGCGCTAACCACAGCGCCGTACTTCACACACACATGCACGCATGTCATATCGTGGTCCCCATCGCGCTGTAGCTATGGCAGCGCGACAATGCATTCAGAGTTCGATGCGGTATCTCAGCTACAGTGTGTTGATCGTTATTTACTTTATGCCATAACAGAGCGACAATGCAATATGTTGAACTGACTGTTACGGCCTGAAATTGAGAACCCTGTACCTGCACCTATAAGTTGGTCCTGGAATCCAGGGTGCAGGGAACCAGCATAATGATAACCCGTCTAGGCGTGGCCCGAGATTGACTGGGGAACCATGCTGCTACTAGCACAAGCTAGCATTTTATTTTGTATCATTCAGTTTTGTTAGGGTTGATACCATACTTCTTTCTATAAGTTTTATTATTTCTATAAGTATTTGAAATTGGGTATGCTGTTTGTATAATGCTCTAGTTTTAATCAAAGAAGATAGATTTCTTGTGTGGACCAGCTCAGCTCAGCATCACTGCTGTTGTCAAAGGTTTTTTTCACAAAATAAACATTTCCAAACATGCGCTGAAGTACATTGAGCAGCTAAATATCATCTCCGAGCTTCTTATGGGCTATAGACCGACACAAATAAGCCACTTTTAGCTCAAATCCAACTTCATTTAAAAGGCACTAAAATATGCCTTGTTTTTAAAAGAAGAGTGGTCTTTAAGGGGGGACTCAAGGAAGTTTTTGACTTGATTTTTTGAATTTTGTGAGTGCTGTAATTATTGAACTATTAATCAAATACATATAAAAGTATACATTTTTGGAAAGAAAATGGATCATAGAATCCAAATTTTGCGTTAATTTTGACCAAAAATGTTGATTTTTTGAAAAAATCACACAAAAATCACTTTTTTGACCCAAAAAAGTTTAACAAGGCTAACAAAAATAATTTTGAGTAAGAAATTCCCAAATTGCTAGATTATGATGTAAAGACCACTAACTTAGGGACGACCTTTTTTTTAAAAAACCTTATCTAATATTTTTTGAAATTTTGACCAAAAAGCGCAAAAAAAGTGTCACTTTTTTGACAAGGTGACTACTGAAACAAATCAGTGACGTCCAGTATGTGCAATTGGTTTTATTACAACATTGATTGAATCCTCAATTGTTAAAGATATAATAGGCCAGTATAATTCATAAAACATCTGGACTTCTATCGCTTCTATACAAAAATGTGCCATAAGTATTCATCTTTTTTTCTCCCCCATCCTTTTTTTTTGGGGGGGGGTGTTACTCAATAATGATATAATTCATACCCAGTTATTTGCAAGTGGTAAACATATGCTCTGAATCCCCAATCACATACCAATTAGATAGTAAGCACTTAATCAATTCTCCCGCATACAAAAAAATGTGTCATAAGAAGTTAGACCTTTTGGAATGGTAATTAGACCTTTTGGAACAGTAGCAACTAACGTTTTCCAAAAGGTCTAACTTCTATATTTGGCTCTGCATCCTATTGATCACTCAGCAAGAAGATTGCTTCTTTACCCAGTAAATGTATCATTATAACAAATATTATCTTGTGACCTGTATCTTATCTGTAGATCTAGATTTGTAAATTTGTACAGGTAATTGCTTAGGCCAAATTTAAAAAAAAAATTGTCTCAAAGCTCCCGCGCGCGTTAGTTTATTGATGCGCATTAGAAAAACAAAAATCTGAAAAAAAACTTCTTTTTTCCCCTTTTTTTCAAAAATTTTATCACATCATTTTAAATACAAAAGTTCACTTTTACAAGGATTTCATTATTTTACATTTAAAAAAATAAATAAAAAAAACTTGAAAAAAACCCCGCATTCCGCATTAGTTTTACAACAGGAAAGGAGCTTTGAGACAAACAATTAATTTAATTTGGCCTTATCATTATTATAAATGAATGGATAATAAAGAAGCACAAATAAAATAACTTTATGGAATAAAATCATGGCTAAATGATGCTCTGTTGTATTCAAATGTGTGACCTGTTTTCTTAAGTTAATGTGCAATAATGCAATCAGGGCTGGAAATAAGCACCCACCCGCCTGCCTGCGAAATTATTTACCATAAACAACATTTGGATAGGAAGTAAATAAAAAGAACATACACCTAGCACAAAAAGTCCCTGACCAGGTGCTTTGATGTTGGCTAATTCAAAATAGATAATCGGTACCAATTATCTAAGATATACATTAAATGAGCACATTTCTTCTCCGCAGTTTGATACCTCATTCAAAAGATTTGAATGGATACTTTTTAAGTTATGGCGATTTCAATGACCCCGGATAACAACAGCAAAGTTGCACTAGAAATGGTTTTCTATGGGATATCATTGATTTGTGTGTGATTACTGTCATAACTGTACCCTATCTGAACGCGGCCACCTAGGTATCTGGATGAATGGGTCTGGAGTGATTGCGCTAGAAAGGGTGTGTTAGCTGTGAAGATTTAACGTCTTTTATTGAATAGCTGTAAGTCTTTACACACATATTTTCACTGTCATGGTGTCATCTGTGTACCCGATCACTTTTTGGGGGCTATGAATTTTTTTTTCACACCAAGATATTTTGGTATCAGAAGAATCCCCATATTTTTCTCATTATGTCTGTAAAATATTAGCGGCCAGAAATGTTTCATTTGGAAATTATAGGCTAAAATGTGGTGAATTACTGCCAAAGGTGGTTTATATTAACCACCAACCAGTCTGTGTACTACTCAATGGGCACATGTCTTTTGACCTTGCACTTCTAAAAATAGAACCATTGGAGTTATGCAACTCAAACTTTGGAATGCAACAATTTTAAGGATGACCTTTCATGTAAAATAGAAAACATCAAGTTGAAAATCGGGTCATCTACCTTTAATACGTAATATACATAGTATGTCTTTTATCATATATATTTAATGTTATTTCAGACAGTGACATAGTGTCTTCTGTGTCATGCGAGGGTTTCATACCTTATACACATAGTATGTCTTTTTGGGGGCGAAGCCACCCTACAGCATGGGATTGCAAAAACTTACACATTTAGGTCTTTCTAGACATACGTTGGGGCCGCCATGTTTGTAGTCTTTGTAAATTACATGCACCTATGAAGTTTATTTTAACAGTACCCGCAGTCTGTGCTGGAGTCAAAGCTTACTTGTTTAGTTGATGCATAGAAGTTGATGATTCATTTAGAGAGATGTTTATTAGACTCCCCACAGAGAGACAATAATAGCTTATTTTATTTGATCACAGATGGTTTCACCAGGGAGGTGTCAACTACACCTCCCTGGTTTGACTATTAAGGAGAAATCTCCCAATTGTTGGGGTTGTCTAATAAGTGGTTAGTTGTGGATGTTTGAGTTTCGGGGTATATAATATTAATTCCTGGGTTGATTTAATGAAATGTCAATATGGGTAACCATGATCTCGGAATGCCATTTTAATTAGTATTATAGCAATTCCTGGACCAAACGTTTCAGACCAAGTACAATTTTCATATACCTAGATTGTTCTTCAGACGGTACCCCCCCCCCCCCCCCCCCCCCCCCCCCTCCCTGTACTATTTTGGACTGGGGTGTTTTGATTTATATTTTGGTTTGAATTATGGAAAATACATACGGTACACCATTTCCTGGTATTTTGGTTTGCAACAGATGCTTCAGAAAATGGTTACAAAACATGCTTCTTTCTTTTGGATCGCCCCCATTCCATTTCAATGGAATTTTTATTATTATATATTTAATGTAATTTTAGACGGTGTCATGATGGTGTCTTCTGTGTCATGACATGGTTTCATACGTTATTTTCTTTTTTTAATTTTTTTTTATTATTCTCTTAATGTCATTTAAGACGGTGTCTTGTTTGTCATGCAAGGGTTTGCTAAGTTATATTCATTGTATGTTATGTTTTTTATTAACATTTTGAATTTTGAATTTCTTGAGATTTTAAAAACTCATTCTCAACCATTTTCGAAAACAATTTAGTTCTGTGTGCTTAAGATGTTGGCATTAAGGTAGCTAACTCGGCTCCTACACCACTACAGAAAAACTGCTGTAATACCAAATCAATTATATCTATACTCTTTATACTAAGACCACAGTAAAGATAAGTCTTTCCTCTACCTATTTCAGGACTTTCGGATCATTTTTGAAATTTCTTATGTTTTTCTTTATTTTTTTTGGAAATTCCCTAAGTGTTCACCTTCTGGAATTTGTGTAGACTAAACGGAAAGTGCTATGGCCATGAAACTTTAGGAATACATATTACCTAAATTCTCTCGTGAGATTTTGCAAATACAGTGTTTACTTTTTGATTTTTGATATTTTTTTTTCAATTTCGATTTTAGGGAAATTTTCAAAAGGCTGTAAAAAGGTCTAGAAACACTAAATTAGTAAAAACTCACGAGGTTACTTTCTAAATTTAATTACCTTTAATATGACACCTTGTTTGTGCAAATTGAACATGTAGTTTTTTCTGTAGAAATTCACAAAATTTGGCAATATAGTGTTTCTAGAAAATAGTGGAAAAGTACTAACATTCCCTGTGAATAAACTATCCATCACCACTCAGTTGTGGAGGGAAAAAAATTGTGTAAAACCTTGGTGTTTTGGCATCAAAATAAAATAAAAGTCTTTAGCATACATTGAGTTTAAAGAAGAGAACAAAATATTTACAAAACTATGTGTTTTCTGAAATTTGGCAGTATTTGGGAATTCGGCTATACTACGCCTCCTGTATTAAGTCAATGGGTTTTCAAATCACAAAAATTCCGTAAATCAAAAACGGCTTTTTGGACAAAATTCAAACTTGGCATATCATCTTTTCTTATCAATATACACATCTTCTGTTATTTTGAAGCAAATCATGGCTGGTCACCGTAGCCGAGTTAGCCACCTTAAGTACGGTGTCAGGGAATAAATTTGGTGCTAAATTTTGTCTAAAATTTTTTTTAAATATTGTTTTAGTTTTTTTATGTACATGATTTAGCATAACACCATGGACGGGGATCAAACTTTCATTGACCAAAACATGCACACAACAACGCATCAAGAGTTATTATAAGCCTTCCCTGATATAGCACGGCTGTTTGACTGTCCGCTTTATAATTAAAATTATGGGATAAAAAAAAATTATATAGTGGCCCTTTTATGGTTTGACCTGATTTAGGTAGTGCTAATGAATAAGAGTATATGGTGAAAATTTCAAGAAAATTGTTCGAGCTCTTTTTAAATTATCAGCATTTTCTACTTGATACATATTTTACATGTAACTCTATGGGAAATGTGGCCGATGAGGGCGCTATTATAGTAAATAATAATATTCAAAGCTCTATTTCTCAGAACTGGCACCAACAAAATGTTCTGAAATGTCTACAAAAGATTGCCAGTATATTCAGGTACTTGAATCAGTTAAAAACAGAACTGGGCCAGCAAGTTACGGTGTTCTCAGAATATAACGGACACATTATAAGGGATCAAACAGCCGTGACAGTACAGTGTAAATCCTGAGAAAAGTGCTTCCCATAAGACATTTTGTGGTCCCCATTGTGTAAGAGCATGCGATTGGTATAGACATGTGGGGTATTGTCTCATCAATAAGAATATCGCTGTTGGTAAATTAAGACCGTGTGCTGATTAGCTTTAATTAAGCAAAATAAATCACAAATACCTAAATTGAGAATGCAGTTTTATACTATTTTAGCAACACTTCTCTATTGAATTTAAGGTTGGTGACTGCATACGGACTATTCGAAGACTCTTGTCTTGCTGACTTTGTTTTGGTACCAAGGGATTGCCCCGTAAGCAATCTTTTAAGGGGCATTTCATTTTTTTGGGGTGGTTTCGGGATGTAATCACAGTTGAAGATTCTGAGGAAAACTCACGTTAAATACTGTGACATTTATGCCAAGATCCAGATGGTCTTTTAAAAAGCGGTTAACTTGCCTTTTAGAATATTTAAAAACATGTGTTCAATTGAATCACCGTTAATGCAAATGACTCGTGGCAGATTTCTAGTGCTAAAATCACAACTGCATATAAATTTTATAATATGGCAGTATTCAGGTCACTTTACGAATCAACCAAGGTTCCCCTAAAACAAACTACATAATATGCCATTCCATTTCAATTGCCACCATACATGTACACTTAAAACAATATTGGAATGGGATAGATAAACATTGTATGTATATACAGAGATGGAAATGCTCATACACCTTTCGACCTCAGGTTACTTAACCTCAGGTTGTATTCACTTTTACACTTTTATTGAAACCTGAAGTTGAGAAGAAAAATAATAAAACAACCTCAGGTTGAATTCTGCAATAAATAAACCTGAGGTTAAGAAAAAATTCATTAAAATAACCTCAGGTTGAAATAAATCCAATTTAACATTCTTAGGTTGCATATATCTGATCCCACTTTAGGGTTAGGGTTGAGGGCGCTCTAAAGCAAGTTTCATATCAAATTTATGGTTTAAGATTTATCCATCCTCGTTCTTACCTCCCCGACCACCAACCCCCTGAGTGTTTTAACATATAATTTTTCATCCATATAGTTTCTATGGTGGTCTTTTTTGGTTGTGAAAATGAGTTCGACCTGAATATATGCAACCTAATAAGGTTGTTAAATTGGATTTATTTTCAACCTGAGGTTGTTTTATTGAATTTTTTCTCAACCTCAGGTTTATTTATTGCAGTATTCAACTGAGGTTGTTTTATTGAATTTTTTCTCAACCTCAGGTTTATTTATTGCAGTATTCTATTTCAATAAAAGTGAATACAACCTGTGGTTAGGTAACCTGGGGTCGAAAGGTGCACGAGCATTTCCATCTCTGCGTATGTTTATTAGCAATTGATCACTCTTCATTTGATTAAATAAACAAATAAAAACGTAACACTTAAAAATAAAGCCCCTTTCATGAACAATTACTCCAACTGAAAAGGGGGTTTAATATTTACTTTTTTCTAGTAATTTATTTATATACTTTTTGTGTCCATTTCTTGGTCATTTGATAAAATAATAAAAGAATTATTTTGCTTGTCTAAATAATTTTGAGTTGCTCACGCACTAGGGTTGCCGGCACGTTTTTGTTTTCAGGCTTTTGCAGACGGCCGTGGTGAATGTTTTTTAAACCAATCCTGAGTCGGGATTCGCCAGCACACAAAATTTGCTTTGTTGTCCAGTCAAGCATATCTCGTCCGGTTTGGCCCTTTTTTCCTAGGAGGGGTCATATCGAATTTTGATTGCAAACCAGAAGGATCAAAAAATTCCCCACCCACCCACCAACCCTCGTTGCAAGAGGTTATTTTTTTTTTTTACTCACAGTGCAGTTTGGTATACACTTTTTGATCACCCGAGTCACTTCATAATTGTTTAAAGGTCAATTTCATATTTACTTTTCAGAAAACAATATATATATTGGATAAATGTTTATAAATAACCTCTTCCGAGGAAACCTAGGAGAGGGGTTAGGTTACAGGTTACAGTTTTTTGTGGTTTTTTTAGGTTCCGTGATACTTGTCCTTGGTTTTTTAGTAAACAGTTTATCTTGGATACCATTGCGGTTGGAAAAGTATGTTCGGTTTATAACTTCCTCAGGTACAACCTGGTTCAATTAAATCGCCCTAAACTTTTTTTGGACATACGTTATTTGATTTGATTTTGGATGTCATCCAATGATTTTTTGTTTATCTTGGTACCATTGCGGTTGGAAAAGTATGTTCGGTTGTTACCTCCTAAGGTACTACCTGGTCAAATTCAATCGTCCTAAACTTTTCTTGGTCATACATTAAATGGTTTTAATTTGGATGTCATGCAATGAATTTTTATAATTGTTTATCTGTGGATAAAAATTAAATGACCAAGTGTCGTCTGATTTTTCACAATATCTTTCTATGTGTCAAATCATGAACTGAAAATTACAGACATAATAGAATGGAGTGACCTTTAACGGTCGGGTTATGAATTAATGGTTTAAATAACAACGTACATTTTAAAATGTGCAACATGTCAATTTTCACTGATGTAGCTGCATGTTTTCACACATTTCTGGGTAAACATGACTTTATAAATTACTTAATTGGAAAAATAATAAATGAAAGGGATATATAAATCAGTGTATGTTAATTGATCAACGATCAAAGGTCTTGTTTTTTATTTTAATTTGGCATGAATAAACGCTTCTTATTTTGATCTACATAATTTGATAAATTGAATTTTTGTATTCAAACAATCATTGTACTCTAGTACATACCAGTCATTGATTTTTACAGGGGTAGGCTGATTTAATCTGTTTATAGCCCAATTAAATCAAATCAAATTTCAGACATTGTGGCTGAACATTTTACCTAAAAATTGTATAAGATGATTTTCAATTTTATTCTTTATATGTGGATTTTGGGCAAAAACTGAATTTTGATGGCCTATGGTTTTTTTTCTCAATTTGACAGTAAAAAATAAAAGCTATAAAAGTGAAAATATAGGTTTTTCTAAACTATTTCTTAGAATGTATTTTTCTACCAATACCATGCCATCTAATGCGTGTTCTTTTATACTTGAGGGGAAAATAGCATTCCCTTTAATTTTTCCACTGAAAAATTGAAATAAACCAAACTGACAAATGATTACCAAATTTGAGACAAAAAATTGCATTTTTGATATCAATTGTTAACTGCAAATCCATTTTCTGGCAACTCTTGATTGTCTCATTTCATGTTAACACTGTATGTGCCATGAAAGCTCCCATTTACGCCTTAATCTTGCATTTGTGACAAATTGCTGCATTTTTAACATCAGTATTCTTTTGTTCTTCAACTTACAGTTGTGCAGATTGAATCACATTACAATTTGCCTTAATGTAATCTTCTAGAAGGCCCTGAGCTTCATCGGGTGTCATTTATTAAAACAGTAAAATGTTCAAGTATGGTACGCCTAACAATGCAATAAAAAAACTAATAAAGTTGTAATCGGTAGGTTGATGTACAATTCAATTAAGTCAGATCGTGGAATAAAGTACTACGACATTAGCTGCTTTATTAAAATGTTTGAAATGAACATGGAAAGGATACTTCATGCTAGGCAATGCTCAACACATCATGATTCGATCTGCCACTATCATGGCAATACAAGTTCTATTCTTACATCATGATTCGGTCTGCCACGTCATGGCAATACAAGTTCTATTCTTGTGCTCATATCATGCCTATACTACACCCTTCTATTCATTTAAGAGATGTGTAAATCTTCTATTACTGTACTTTAATACTTCTGAAGTGGAAGTTAGAACCGCTGATTATTGCAACTTTCGTGTTGGATAATTAACGTATTAAGCTCTGAGAGGTTAAATCTTTTGAAGTTTCGATAGAGAACTTTTAGTGCTCGAATCCGTTCAAAACTGAAGACAAAATAATTGACTATTGCACCTTTCGTGTTGGATAATTCACGTATTAAGCTCTGATAGGTTAAATCTTTTGAAGTTTCGATAGAGAACGTTTAGTGCTCGAATCCGTTCAAAACTGAAGACAAAATAATTGATTATTGCACTATTCGTGTTGGATAATTCACGTATTAAGCTCTGATAGGTTAAATCTTTTGAAGTTTTGATAGAGAACTTTTAGTGCTTGAATCCGTTACAAACTGAAGACGAAATAATTGATTATTGCACCTTTCGTGTTGGATAATTCACGTATTAAGCTCTGATAGGATAAATCTTTTGAAGTTTCGATAGAGAACTTTTAGTGCTCAAATCCGTTCAAAACTGAAGACAAAATAATTATGATGGGTCATAACACACCGGCAACACCGGATTGAATGATAATTTTCTATCATTGACTACCTGATTGACTATTCTGAAGGTTGCACATAATGAAAACTAATAAAGTGACTATTATGTTAAAAATTTATCATACGAAGCAACACTGTGGCTTGAGTTGTAACAACGAAAATTAGACTGATTAGCGGTATTCCAGTATGCCAAAGACATAGCAATACATTTGAGTTGATGTATCACTATTTGCTAGCCTTCAAGAGTTAATATTGCTTACAATCTTATATTCATACATGATAATCAGAATTTGGAGAAGCCTGTGAAAGCAAATTCATTTTACAACCCGAACTATAAATGGTACACCTCCAATGGGGGTTTCCTTTGTTACCGTATGTGTCGACAAGGTCTACTCATATTCAGTGATGCGTGTAATTATCCCTCCGGGATCGTGAGGATATTTTTGGCCCGGGTGGGGGGGTGGGGGCACTCAACCGCACAGGGTCTCAAAAAGGGGGGCTACAGAACTGAACTGAGTGGATTTTATGATGAAAAATAGGGTCTTAGGAACTGATTTTTTCAAAAAAGTAGGTCTTGAGAACTGGCCTATAGTTCAATTTTGATTAGCAAGAATGCAAAATTTTCGAAGAATTGGGGCTTTGGAACGCAAAATTTCGCGATTTTTGAATTTTCAATCAAATTGGGGGTCTTGAGAACTGAAGCAGGCTCAAAAGGGGGGTCATAAGAGCTAGCAGGAGAGGGTGAAAAAGGGGTCTTCAGCGCGGCACATACCTATACCCTTTTCCAATGTCAGTGCCCCCCCCCCCCCCGGGTATTTGCTAGCCTTCAAGAGTTAATATTGCTTACAATCATATTCATACATATAATCAGAATTTGAAGAAGCCTGTGAAAGCAAATCATTTTACAACCCGAACTATAAATGGTACCAATCCAATGGGTGTTCCTTTGTTACCGTATGTGTCGACAAGGTCTACTCATATTCAGTGATGCATGTAATTTTCCCTGCGTGACCTTGAGGATATTTTTGGGCAGCGGGTTTACTACAATAATTCATGTGCTTCTCGAACTGAAAGGTTGCTTGTTTTATTAAAGTGTCTAAGTGGCATGTGTTTTTCTTTGTCTTTGCAATTCAAAAGTCAATATTATTTGGTATAACTAGACAGCAAATTTGAATTTCAAGTAATACTGTATAAGATATATTTACAAGTAATAATTACCAATCATGATAACTGTTTCATTGGCTATTGAGCATTGGGATGATCGGTATATTTCTGCGACTGGGATAGGGCCAAAAAAATAAAATTGTCTGGTTATCCTCGACCGACCGACCGACCGACCGTGCACCCTGGTCCCGACCCTTTTTTCTTTTTTCCCCCATTTTTCCCCTTTCTTTTTTAAATTAAAAAATAAATTAAAAAATCTTGAATTTTTTTGGCAAAAATCTTCTGGAAACAGGACAATATTACCGCTACCCACATGTACTTGTGAGTTTTGATAGACTGAGAGGATTTCATTGTAAATATTGAACATTTTTTGTTGTTTGTTGTATATCGTTGTTATTGGTTTCAAAGTATTAATAACATATAAATGTGCGTCTCTTTGTGTGATTTTAACTTCTTGTTGGCTGAACTTTAAGCTTCCACTGGTATAAGAGGGGAAGAAAAGAAAGCCTGTCAAGTTTCTGTTGTTGAATTGTTATTAACCCCCCTGAGAACTACCGGCCGATTGGTCAGAACGATGGATACATCATTTATTGCTCCAATCAGAGACATTGTTTAAATAATTGTATCCCTGATAAAGATTGGGGTGAAATAGTTTAAAAGCTGTATCGTAATTGGTTATTCAAATGAGTATATCTTGTAATTAACCAATCAGAAGCGCTGTTAGATAGACAGGTAGACCCCAGGGGGGTTAAGAGAATTGAAGTATTACTCATATATATTTCGCTTGATATCTATTTTTGGAATAGTTTTTAGTAGGTACGCATGTCAGTACTTCGGCAGATGGAATTTGTCTGTGCTGCTGATCCCTGTTTGAATTTCCAGTTTTAAATCGACTTTCATCGTGGAAGTGTTAGGAAAATGGAAGTATTGCGTGTGGAAGCACATAATTTCGCTTGATCTCTACTTTTGGAATAGTTCTCCCTAGGTGCATATATGCCTGTACGGCGGTAGGGTGGAAGTCTTTCGGCGCTCAGTTGAGTTGAGTTCCATAGTGGAAGTCCTATTTTATAAATTGTATATTAATTGTGAAATTTACACTCTACACTCTAAGCTGGAGATGTTCCACGGCAGTTGTTTCCGTGCTATTCACTTTCACATTAAATTGATACATACCATTGATATGCCATTTACCCCCAAACACTTGCATGATACCAAAAAGGAGGAAAAACGGGGCAACCAGAAATAGCGGATGACTGACTCCAAACCATGAAAGGTCATTTATTTCATACGAGATGTCAATGGACAATGGTGGATGGTGCCACACATAAATATTTCACTTTGATGAAAATACATGTGATTTACGAATCTTTAACTAGCAGCGACATAGTCTACCGCATTCACAAACATGACCCTCTGGCATTGCCTAGGAGGCCTAACAATTACCAATATATCAATCACTATGCATTATCTATAAACAATCGTTTAATTAATTGATATAGACACATTGATAATGGAATGAGTTTCAATAAAATGACTCGAGGCATGGCCTGCAACAAACTTGGGCTTACGCACCTCCGCAACCGGCATGGCCTGGCGGCGAATTATAATGGAGAATCGGTATACCTTTTTGACAAATTATTGTAATTAATACTCAACGAAAAAATGACTCGCGGCATGGCCTGCGACAAACTTTGGCTTACGCACCTCCGCAACCGGCATGGCCTTGAAGAGAATTATAACGGGGAATCAGTATACTTTTTGACAAATTATTGTCATTATTGTAATTTTATACTCAACGCGCGACTGAATAACATTTAAATTAATCAGTCTTTCACTGAAAGAAACGATGACCTTCCCCGATGGAAGATTGGAGACATATGATGAAAACAGGGAACCAATCAGCTCGACAAGAATTAACAGGAGAGCAATGACCGAGGAATAGACAGCGGCCACTGTGAGCTGATTGGCTGGAAAATAAACACCGCGAAAAATAAATTGAACATATCACTCCGCCAATGACACAACCTGAGGGCGCGACAAAAAAGGGAACAGCCAAATAAAGAGAATGGCAAGAGAGAAATGGGCGCGATGTGAGTGAAGCAGGAGCATAAAAACTGGCAACTGCCGGTGGTAAACTTGATTTGTTTTAGACTGGGCTAAACAAATCGTTATTGTATGTGGCACTTGGATGCAAATTTGAAATAAATGCAGCCTTTTGAGTCGCACAGAGACTCCTTTACATCCATAGGGGAAAATTTGGTGCCGGGCAGTTAAAAGTGCAAAAGTACCTGCCCAACTGGCAGGTAGTTTTTTCATAAAACTCAAGATTCTTTTGTACTTGTGAGTTGGGAAACATATTTGGGCAGGTAAATTGTTCATATTTGTTTTTCACTTTACTTTTCAGAAATGAAAATGAATCTTCATCAGCAACCTTTACGGACTGGAACACTCACCAAGAATGGACTAAACCTGTAGAGTGGGGTGACTCTGCATGATCGCCACTTCCTCCAGGCTCACTTTCTCAAACAAAACATAAATATGTAATTTGCCTCCTCCCCCCCCCCCCCAGGAAAATGTCCCTAGATCCGTAAACTGTAAAACAACTTAATTTTGCTAGCTATTTAATTTAGATAATTTAGCTAAGATATCCAATTTGTTAAATTAAATTGCCACCAATCATATTATTTATAATGGTAATATATACGAAGATGATACAAATTAGTGAGATTAAATTGCCGCAAAAAGTTGACTAAATGCTATTTCGCTTAATTAAGTTGCGGCGAAATTAAGTTGTTTTACAGCAAGCTTGTGCAACCTTTTCCACCACCCGGGCCTCATTGTGATTATGAGATCCATTCACGGGCCGAAGTGATTTTGGTCATTCCAAAACACGTCCGGATACCCGCTTCTCTTCGTGTAATTTCCTCTTTTTATTCGCTGTTGCTGCTGCAAGAGCCATTTTAACCAGGGATTTTAACATGCAATCACAAGATTGTTCCGACCAAAGAAATTTGCGCGACTTTACACTTATTTTTGCTATGATTGAGGTACATTTCTGCTTTAAACAAGTTTATTCTAAAAAATAAACCATTTGGGCTACACATGCGTGCATAGCGCGCAAAACATTTAGGTCTGTGTACTTTTGACCATCATAATTCCATGATTCCTCTTTTCAAATGAACCGACAGTGCCATTCTCAACCGACAGGACAGTCAATATTGGGGGGAAATTTCCCCCTCGCCCCTCCCTCTGGCTACGCCACTGCATCACCCTACTTAGGGGAGGACACCACTAAATCAGTTCGCCATTTGTGTATCCGGTTAAAACGGGCCGCATCAAGGGGAATTTTGGGATTGCTTCACGGGCCGCAGATTAGAGGCCGGCGGGCCGCAGGTTGCACACGCTTGTTTTACAGTATCAATTTTAAAACATTAACCATAAATGTTCAAAACATCACTTATTTGTGATTCATCTATGCAACCTTTACAGACTGGAACACTTACCGAGGATGGACTAGACCTGTGGGGCGTGGTGCCCCTCCAAGATCACCATTTCCTTCCGGTCGTACAAAACGTTCCAGAGCTTCACAGGGGCCCATTCTTAGCCGCCATGGCAACGTGTCACTCACTCACAAAAATTGACGGGGAGTTGATGGGCGATCCGCTGGACCTGAAGATGTTTGAGGCCACTAACTGGGTAAAGTGAACATCAGGCATATTATCATTTTATTGTTATTTTTTTATCTGAAGGATGAGATGTACTCTCTTATTGCTTTAAAAGAATATTTAGAGACAAATAATGTATTTTGTAATTGCCTTTGAAATCTACATTTTATCGTCAAAATTCTTATTTTTTCTATAGAATTTGACAATCTGATTGTACTGCTTCTGATACATTGTCCCAGCAAATATTTTTGGTTTTGAAGGAGCAAGATGTTATATGTCACATATCGCATAGCTATTTTCCTAAATGTTTGTGAGACAGACCATCTTTCTTTTTTGGCCAAAGTTTGTAAACGAGCGTACAGGACATTGATGATTTACCTTGAAAACCTAAAACCAGAATATTTCAATTTTATGTCATGAAATAACAAAGTTCATTTTTTTTTTTTTTTGGTCAAAAATTTAAAAACTAAAAATTGTTATGTTACGAAAAACCATTCCTAGAGAAGTGTCTTCAGAAGATTTTGGTGCAATTTCGGCATTTTGTACCAAAAACTTAATTTGCTACATTGTCCACAAATGTTTGAGCCAAAACATCATCATTCAAAACATCAGCTTTTTTAGTGAGATTTGTTACATTAATAGTTCAAAAGTTACAGCGCTTGATACATATTATCACCCTTAAACATTTCACAGTTGCTGGAGGAACCGGGCCGTGAGACCACAAGATTTGACAGCATTGTACCGACCATTGTTAAGCCAACTACCAGTTACACTTACTTAGCAGAGAATATTGAGGTATGTGATTACAGAGGAGAGGGAAGGGGGAGGAAGGAGGGGAGAGGGAGGAGGGGAAAGGGAGAAGAACGGGGGAGTTATAGGTATTGAGACCATGTGATATGACTGCATTGTGCTAAACCATTGTAAAGCTGTCTACCTGTGATACCTATCTACTTGAAAATATTGAGGTAGGTGAGTACAGAGAAGGGGTAGAAGGGGAAGAGGAAGGGAGAGTTATAGGTTGTGAGACAATGTGATTTGACTGCATTGTGCTAACTATTGTAAAGCTGTATCTACCTGAAAATATTGAGGTAGATGAGTATAGGGAGGGAAGGGATGAGGGGTATAGAGGAGGAGGGGAGGGGAGGAGGAAGGGAGTTATAGGTAGTGAGACAATGTGGTATGACTGCATTGTACTAACCATTGTAAAGCTGACTACCTGTGATACTTATCTACCTGAAAATATTGAGGTAGGTGAGTACAGGGAGGGGGAGAGAGGCAAGGGATGAGGGGTAGAGGAGGAGGGGAGGAAGAAAGGAGAATTATAGGTATTGAGACAATGTGATTTAACTGCATTGTACTAGCCATTGTAAAGCTGACTATCTGTAATACTTATCTACCTGAACATATTGAGGTAGGTGAGTACAGGGAGGGGGGGAATGGATGAGGGGTATAGAGGAGATGGGGAGGGGAGGAAGAAGTGAGAGTTAAAGGTAGTGAGACCATGTGACATGACTGCATTGTACTAACCATTGTAAAGCTGACTATCTGTAATACTTATCTACCTGAACATATTGAGGTAGGTGAGTACAGGGAGGGGGGAATGGATGAGGGGTATAGAGGAGATGGGGAGGGGAGGAAGAAGTGAGAGTTAAAGGTAGTGAGACCATGTGACATGACTGCATTGTACTAACCATTGTAAAGCTGACTACCTGTGATACTTATCTAGCTGGAAATATTTAGGTATGGGGAGGAGAGGGGGAATAGTGGGAGAGTGAGAGGGCAATTAAAGACCATACAATTTGACATGAAAGTTATCATGGTTTTACTTATCTAGTAGAGAACATTGAGGTAGGTGAATAACAAGGATAGGGTATGGAGAGAGGAGCAGAAAGAGAGGGGAGGGGTCAGACAGATAGACCACACAATTTGACAGCATTAATTGCACCAACCATTGTTTGACCTCGAGGAGAATTCCTATGGCAACACAACTGACATTCTTGTATTGAAGTTGTCATGTGTTCCATAGGGTGTATACCAGTGATTATCAATCTTTTTGGCCCACCACCCCTTTTGACATTCTTTGTCAGTACCGTGACCCCCCCCCCCCCCCCCCCCAAAAAAAAACAACAACAACAACAAACAAACAACCCGATACATTGAAACTGAAACTGCTTGTTTATATGTTGCGAGCAGGAAAAATTTGGCATATTTGAACATTTCTTTTGAGTTTTTAAGCCTTGTTTAGATCGAAATATCAAAATGATTCCCCCCAAAAAGCTATTTATGACCCCTTCATGACCCCCTGGAAAACCCCAAACGACCCCCATGTGGGTCGTGGTTGAGAACCCCTGGTATATACCATATTTTCTGAAATGGCACATCCCATTTTAAAGCCTGTTTTAAAAATGTTACTACACTCTTAGTAATTTCAAACCAATCAGGAAACTGAAATATGCAGATTGCATTGAAAAAGTATAATTGCACTCTGTGTGCACACTCTGTGCACACACGATTCATTGTTTAGGTTGTACAGTACAGGTTCACCGATTTTTACTGCGGGTATTAGAAAACATGTTAACATGTTTAATTTGTTAGTATAGAGATTCAAAGTAGCCATAAAATTGTGATTTTGTTCTTTCTCTCTCAGAATCCATACGAGATAGGGATCCTGCGACAATTTCCATTCTCTTCAAGTCTACAGAGAATGAGCGTCATAACACGTACCCTCGATGCTAAGAACATGGAGATTTACGTCAAAGGATCACCAGAAATGGTTGCTGCAATGTCTAAGAAAGAAACATGTGAGTATCGGTTCTGCTCAGAGTGAGCAGCACTTTCCCTTGGGGGTCAGTCAGCATCATGACTGTCTATTTCAGCTGAAATATTATTTTACCGGCCGACTTTACACACACGATGCATGCCGGGATGAGCCGAATAACATGCCACAAAATCACTAGGTCCCGTTATATCGGCTGATATCAAAAAATCTTGACTGTGATTCTGGGTTGAATTTCAGATAATGTTACAGTATACAGAATAATATAAATCATATCCAAATTTGATTGATCTCATCGCTAGCACTCTGGATTTAGAGCGATTTGAATTCACAGTATGAAGCATGCAAAGTCAATTACTTAGTGATGTGCTCCCTCAGGATTTGCCCTTATGAGTAATGTGTATAAAGGCACAACAAAATGTTGTTGTGTTGCCCTCAGAGACCGACCCTAAAATCTCAAAAATCAGGGTCGCAATTTTTTATTTTTTTTATTTTAAGATTTAAATTTTACCCAATTTGTAAAAATATTACTATTTTCTGCTTGAAATGAATAAGTTTGCTTGAATAGATTGTTTTTAAACTATTGTCACACTAGAAACATAAAGGAAAATTGACATTGGCCAATTTTGTCTTGTCATGCGCCACAGTCTGTAAGTAATATTTGTCAGCAAAAAACAAAAAGGAAAAAGGAAAATGGACCGACCGCCCCGACTTAAAGATTTGTGGCACTTGAGGGCAATACAACCATTTTTTGTGTGGCCTAATCACTGCTGCAGGAGAAGGTTGGACTATTTGGAACTGATTGAACTGTAGCATGGAAGTATCACAATGCAAATCAATCACATATTACATCACATATTATAATATTTGTAAAAATTAATTTGTCATAGTTCATCAAAAGTAGCACAATAAATGTCCGCAACACTATAATTTAAAATTGCTGCTATTTTAGCAGGCATTTAATTTCACGAATCTGGATATTTTAATGTTACTTTTAATGCAAATTTGTCAGTTTCGCGGGTATTTAATTTCGCGAATCAACATCCCTCACAAATTAAGTCCCTCGCAAAATGTAATGGTTTACATGTTTAAAGATGCACATCTGCCCACCAGAACATGACACACGAGTTGAGGATAAATCATCACATTTTTGTTTAATGCTTTTCTCTTCCTATAGTGCCTTTAGATTTTCAAGATGTATTGGAGAACTATACTCAGCAGGGTTTCCGCGTGATTGCGTTGGCATGGAGACCAATGGACCCTAGTTTTTCGTGGCGGCAAGCGCAGCATATCTCAAGGTTAGAAAGTTTGGAATAATTGCCACCGCCCCCCCCCCCCCCCCCAAAAAAAAATGTTGACAAATAGGCCCTTCTTAGGAAATGAGCACTTTTGATACGGGCAGTGCATTGTTTGATAATTATTATTATAAATAAATAAATAAATGAATAAAAATAAATAAATAAAATATTGTTTAGTGTTAAAATTGCCTATTTGTGCCTGCTTCACACAAATAACTTCAATGTTTCATCACTTTAAGCCTGTATAAGCTTAATTTGGCAACACAACATGGCTTCAGGAATGTCTTTCTATACCAAAAACTGAAAATATTTTTTCTATACTCTATTTGGCTTTCTCTGGACAGTGACGTAATTTAACATCCGTCTTTCAACGCTCATGTGTTTACACCAGCGCCTTGAGTAGGCGCGCGCATTATGTGCTGCAAATAGTAGAATACACAGTTACGTCAACGTCTCGTGATGGCCAAATAGACTAATTCATGTTTCAACATTATAAAACAAAATTTCGGATCGACCCTCCTTATATCTTTTGCTCCCACCGCCACTAATGTCAGGCATGAGCTTTTTGCATTGCTTACCAGGCTCAGGCAACCAAAAAGCCCTATTCCATGGGTTAATAGACCATATTCACACAGCAGCCATTTTCTAAAATTTGCCACCCAAGCCTCGTTATCGTTACGTATACCTGCGCCTGCGTGACTTGCGTCAGGATGCGTACGCCGCGCGCTTTGGTACCACGCGTCTCGCGCAGTTCTATTGTGCAGCGCGAGGCGGAGATAGACCAAACGGGAACGAGACTTGGGTGGCATATTTTGGAAAATGGCTGCCGCGTGAATAGAGTCTATAGGTCTCGTGGGTTGGTTGAATTGGTCGGTCAGGCTTTTCTTCCTTCAAAATTTCAAAATGACCGTAAAAAATGCCTGTTTGCCAAAAAAGTGTACAATTCAGATTCTTGATTCTTGAAGTATGGATTATAAAGATAGGCATTGTTAGTGGTGCCCACCAGGCTTCTCGTTAAGGTTTGAAAAATATGCCTCCACATGAACGCAAGTTTGCCGACGAGGTGGCAAATAATTGCGTCCAAACGGAAATGTATCCATCCATGGGCCGATTGTTATGGCGCCATCTATTGTCAAACTTAAATCTAAGATGGCGGATCGCCTGCCGATAAAACAGAAAATAAAGTGTAAGAAAATGCACAGATTTGAATGAATAAACCCATTTCCAGTTAATCTCTTCTATAAATTTGCACTAATTAACAGTGATTGCCTACAGACTCAAAGTGGAGAGACAAAGCGACACAAAATTTGTAGGTGCTGCGTGTTGATTACCAGCATACCAATTGGACATTTTATTTGCCCAACCAATTGTTTATTCACACTCAATCCGCTACCAGCTTCTCTGGCGTTGTTGAAACATAAAAATATTAATATCAATGATATTTCGGATCTTTGTGTAAATATGAAGTAAATGACCTTTTAAGGCATTTATGTTGTCAACTCGTGTCTATTTTCTTTAGAGTTCTTAACGACACTTATGAGTTCAACGTACAAGTAGTCAGTAAATATCCAAATATCAGTCCATTTAAGGGATATAATCTTTACTGCAATTTGTGTCAGACAATGATTGGAAAAAACATATATTTCTATATGACGGCATCAGGACAAGAAAAAACCGCCTCTCAGAAGGGGCCATCTGCAAAGGTTAACCAATTTGTCAAATTCAACACTATATTAATCATGCATCTATTTGCACTAAACTTCTTAGTAAATAAGATCAAATATGTATCAAAAATTCCAAGGCAGCGAACGCGAAAAACCCATCCCTCCCAACGGAAAAATTAGCGAAGGGGAATTTTTTCCAATACACCTGAATTGACTTTATTTTACTTTATTTATTTTATTTTATTAATTTCCATATTTTAAAATGATGTTGTAGCCCCAAATGTATACCAACCCCACCTAACCCAAAGTCACAGCTTACAGGGTGGGTGGGAGGGAAATTTCAGAAGCTTCCGACTGGTATGCTGGCAAAAAACGCAATGAGAGAAAAAGAAGATCTGGCAGATCAGCAGCCAGGGACAAAAAACTCATGACTGCAGACAAAAGAAAATTACACGGGTCAGCAAACACCAAACCTGATTGGCTAAGGCATGGGTTGTTAAAACACAGGAGAGCAACCAACAAAAATCAATGCGCAGGCCTTATGTAAGCAAATCAGGATAATTTGGATTTCACAAAATAATCCTTTATTGCCTACAGACTCAAAGTGGAGAGACAAAGCGACACAAAATTTGTAGGTGCTGCGTGTTGATTACCAGCATACCAATTGGACATTTTATTTGCCCAACCAATTGTTTATTCACACTCAATCCGCTACCAGCTTCTCTGGCGTTGTTGAAACATAAAAATATTAATATCAATGATATTTCGGATCTTTGTGTAAATATGAAGTAAATGACCTTTTAAGGCATTTATGTTGTCAACTCGTGTCTATTTTCTTTAGAGTTCTTAACGACACTTATGAGTTCAACGTACAAGTAGTCAGTAAATATCCAAATATCAGTCCATTTAAGGGATATAATCTTTACTGCAATTTGTGTCAGACAATGATTGGAAAAAACATATATTTCTATATGACGGCATCAGGACAAGAAAAAACCGCCTCTCAGAAGGGGCCATCTGCAAAGGTTAATCAATTTGTCAAATTCAACACTATATTAATCATGCATCTATTTGCACTAAACTTCTTAGTAAATAAGATCAAATGTGTATCAAAAATTCCAAGGCAGCGAACGCGAAAAACCCATCCCTCCCAACGGAAAAATTAGCGAAGGGGAATTTTTTCCAATACACCTGAATTGACTTTATTTTACTTTATTTATTTTATTTTATTAATTTCCATATTTTAAAATGATGTTGTAGCCCCAAATGTATACCAACCTGCCAAAACAAGGTCCTACTAAGGGGCTTGTAACCTACCCCCCCCCCCCCCCCCCCCCCCCCCCCCCCCCGAGGACAAAATGTATGAATTTTAAGGGCACATTACTATAATTATAAAGCAAAGAAATGACCTGATGGCAATAGGTGTAGAACAACATAGAAGGGTTTCGGTTGAAGAAACTAGAGCCTTACCTAGTGCCTACCTAAAAACTGTATCTGAGAGGTGTGTGTATCCCATCAGTCCTATTACATAAATATAAAATCAAAGTGTTGGGGTATGGTTCATTCCAAAGGTGACCCTTTAATATATCCAAAATATCACCTATATGTTTTAATGCTAAGACCTTTCCAGTTAGGTCGTATCGGTACCTTCAAACTGAAATTGTACTTGCCAGCCATTTACTATCGCCTACTATCCATGTGCGGATTCGGAAGGGACCTGTATAAAATTGTTTCCAAAAAACAAAGCAAAAAGAAAAAACAGCAAAACAAGCAAAAAAGTAGCAAGAAACACAACAACAAAAGAAACGCAAACAATTAGACATAGGCAGATACAATATCAAGTTAAGATATATTTAATGGAACCCCCCCCCCCCCCCCCCCCCCATGCACTGGACTGAATGATGCGTTGAAACTTTACTGGACACAAAATGTCACCAGTATTAATACGTTCAAATTGAAGCATCACAATATGCTGCCCCATGCCCCTCATTGTTACATGCTTGCTTGACAGACGTGGGTAAATTTGCATGAAGTACGGGAGCACCCGGATTTACCATTGAAGGCGAAACAAATGCCTCCCCAGCCCGCAGGAGATCTACCGTTTCCTGGTTGTTCCTCCCTCCCAAAATTCTGAAACCCTCCCTGATTACCCCTAACCACTGGCGGCAAAATTGGGGAAGGCACTGCGATATGTAAATTCCACAGTTCTCCATCCATTGTAGCCCAAGAACTATGAGGGCAAAGTTCTTGACGGCGGCGGTATTCTATATCATACTGCCTCCAACCATAACCTAGAACTCGTGAGGCCGCAGTTCTGATTATTTGACCATACTTTAATAGCTCTTGAGTGCGTAATGGGTGAGCTGATAAAAAGACACCAGCGTATATGAAAAAGGCACTAGTCCAAGAATGAATAGAATTGATCCCATTTTGTGGTTTGGCCTCCTTCATCACCAACTGCCCATCTGAATTAATTTCAAAAATATTCCCTGAGCTTGATGATGATTGAACTTCCCTTCTATCCAGACTATTTAATAAAAGATTAAAATCAACAAAATCGCCACGCGTAATTTTTTCACGCAATTTGCGAGGAAGGTGTTCACCTAGAGGGCTGCAAATTGGCATTCCCAAAATTGGTAGACATAGACGCGAAGTTATCAATGCCACTCGACATATTCAATGTATTTGTATTGCTTTGATTAGCTGTTGATGAATTACTAGCATTAACACCTGCGAAATTGGAATTATTGACACCAAAATTATTGGAAACGCTACGGCCTGAGTGTGCTAATATAGGCCTACCCCCCGACAAAACTCTACCAAAGTTATCAAACAAACCATGCTCACCAGATGTTCCCTGCAATAGATTGTCAGTTCTGCCACTGCTCACTACACGCCGTTGTTGATTTCCCCCATTTTCTTCCACCCTCCGATGCGATGCTGCCGAATTCGATGCAGAAATCTCATCAATGTTACTGGCGACTGGCGCTGACGTCATCCTACCCGTGAACCCGGAAGTTGAAGGCCCCGAAACAGCCTGGTTTCCCGCCCGTTGCTGCTCAATGAAAACATCGACATTATCGTCCAACTCCTGGCGAAAAGAATCTTCTGAATCCATGTTTCCCGATAAAAAATCATGGTGAACGTCCACATCTACAGCACGACCACGTCCCCTTGCTCGTCCTCTCCCACGACCTCGGCTTCTACCGCGAGTAGATTGGCGATACTGAGATGGCTGTCTAGCCGGCCGCCCCTGAACCTGAATACGGTTCTGGGCGTTGTTAGGGACGCTAGCTGAATTGATAATCGTCCTAGCCTGAGAGCGGGTTTGCCGAACTCGTTGACCTACGAGCTCCTCTACAGCTTTCCGTGTTACCGCTGCACGCTTTTTTGGTGCCATTTTATTAAACAAAATCCCGTCGGACAACGATGACTGATAGATGTTTATAACACAGTAGTAAAGACGAAAAATAAGCAAAACCAGACGGATGTTTATTGTTTTATTTCTAGATGATCAACGAGGTAAATAAATTCAGATACTTAACACAAAGCAGCAGGCTGAATGATTATTGTGATATAAACGTAAGACGGTTGAAATCAAAATCTTCACATAAACAAAATCAGGAAAAACAGCCCCTACTGCTAAGAAATTTCAGAAGCTTCCGACTGGTATGCTGGCAAAAAACGCAATGAGAGAAAAAGAAGATCTGGCAGATCAGCAGCCAGGGACAAAAAACTCATGACTGCAGACAAAAGAAAATTACGCGGGTCAGCAAACACCAAACCTGATTGGCTAAGGCATGGGTTGTTAAAACACAGGAGAGCAACCAACAAAAATCAATGCGCAGGCCTTATCGCGGTAAGCAAATCAGGATAATTTGGATTTCACAAAATAATCCTTTATTAAGCCGACAATTTGTTTTTTTCTAATAAGCTTATCATTATTATGTAGAACTTTTATTTTTAAGTTTCGGTAACTTACTCATCTAAATGGACGCAAAATACACATGCCTAGAGTTTGAAAAGGCTTCAGAATTTTGAAAATCGTGTCTGGATGAAAATTTTCAATTTGTTATGGTTTTAGAATGCAAAATTTTCAAAGAATTGGGGCTTTGGAACGCAAAATTTCGTGATTTTTGAATTTTCAATAAAATTGGGGTCTTAAGAACTGATGCAGGCTCAAAAGGGGTAGTCATAAGAGCTAGCAGCAGAGGGTGAAAAAGGGGGTCTTCAGCACGGCACATACCTATACCCTTTTCCAATGTCAGTGCCTCCCCCCGGGTTAGCATCCCATTTATTACCTGGTAAGTTACTTTTTTTGATGACAGCATGGTCACATATTTGAATGGTAATATGCAGTAAGACTGGTATAATCTCTTTTTATATTAGTCGAGAAACGACTAATATACTGTATTCTAGCTGTTTCTTTCTTCTTTCTTTCTTCTGTCACTCTCCGGCCTGTAGCTCCGTAACCATTGAGCCGATTTTGACCATATTTGGTCATAAGTACCCTTATGTGCACCACTACTCAGGTTGTAAAGCATAAGGGGTCAAAGGTCACAAAAAAAATAACTAGGGGTCAAAACGTGATTTTCACTTAAAACGCATTTGCAATTTAGTGAAATGACCTAGGATCGTCAGAATTGGCCAACATATTCCTTTTGACCGTACGCATATATAATAGTTCGGTTTTTTAAATCGAAAAATGTTTGGGGTTACTAGGGGTCAAAATGTAATTTTTTACTTCATTCACTCAAAACCCTACTTGTCCGAGGGGAAATGACTGATGATACTCAGAATTGGTCAAAAGATTCCTTGGATCAATGTACATATAGGGTGTTTCTCCACTAAAAGTGAAATGTCAAACGGGGTCACTAGGGGTCATTGAACTTTACAAGGGGAAAATATAAGGCATGCTCCGATTTTGACCGGGTTTCTTTTATTTTGTGGGCATTAATGAGACAAGAACAAAAGTCAATCATACCGTTAAGGTCAAAGGTAAAAAAAAAGGTCCCTAGTGGTCAAAATGTACATTTTCACTCCGCGCACTCAAAATACTACTTGTCCGAGACGAAATGACCGATGATTGTCAGAATTTGTCAAAAGATTCCTCTTATCCATGTTCATATAGGGTGCTTCTCCATTAAAAGTGACATGTCAAACGGGGTCACTAGGGGTCATTGAACTATACAGGTGTAAGACTGAAGACATGCTCTGATCTTGACCGGACTACTTTTTTCTTGTGCGCATTGATAAGCCAAGAAAAAAAGTCAATCATAAGTTTGGGGTCAAAGGTCAAGAAAAGGTCATTAGGGTTCAAAATGTATTTTGTTAACTACTTCAGGGCTGAAATTTATAAAAACAATTATCAAATATAGTACAACTTAAGGTTATTGCCCTTTGACAACATATAGCAAGGTCAAAGGTCAAAGCCCTCGACTAATATCCGTGATCTAAGATCACAATTATCTCTAGTTCTCTCTCTCTCTCTTTTGAAACACAGGACTGACGTGGAGTGCAATTTGACTTTTTTAGGTTTGCTTATAATGCAAAATGCTCTGAAACCAGAGACTGCTCCAATCATTAGACAACTTATAGATGCCGATATCAGGACGGTTATGGTAACAGGTAATTATTGGGTGACCCCACTCCCTGACCCCCTGGCAGCCCACACACATGCCACTATACACAGGTCTGATGTTGAGTGCAATTTGACTTTCTTAGGTTTGCTTATAATGCAAAATGCTCTGAAACCAGAGACTGCTCCAATCATTAGAAAACTTATAGATGCAGATATCAGGACGGTTATGGTAACAGGTAATTATTGGGTGACCCCACCCCCTGACCCCCTGGCAGCCCACACACATGCCACTATACACAGGTCTGATGTTGAGTGCAATTTGACTTTCTTAGGTTTGCTTATAATGCAAAATGCTCTGAAACCAGAGACTGCTCCAATCATTAGAAAACTTATAGATGCAGATATCAGGACGGTTATGGTAACAGGTAATTATTGGGTGACCCCACCCCCTGACCCCCTGGCAGCCTACACACATGCCACTATACACAGGTCTGATGTTGAGTGCCATTTGACTTTCTTAGGTTTGCTTATAATGCAAAATGCTCTGAAACCAGAGACTGCTCCAATCATTAGAAAACTTATAGATGCAGATATCAGGACGGTTATGGTAACAGGTAATTATAGGGAGACCTCCCCCCCCCCCCCCCCCCCCCCCTGGCAAATGCAATAAAAATTCAAATAAATATGGGATGGTCTTGCCCATAGCACAGGGCTTTTTTAAACCTTGGCCTAAAGGCAAACATTTTTATTGTTCTTTATATTCACACAGGAGACAATATGTTGACGGCAGTAAGTGTTGCAAGGGATTGTGGGATGGTGTCAGCAAGGTCAAAGGTGATCATGGTAAATGCCACAATCCATGGTGGAGGCACTGACCCTCAGATAGAGTGGAACTATGACACAGCGCCGGAGAAAGGAATGGAACAAAACACTGATGGAGATGTTCATAAACATAGTGAGGTGTGTGGAAAATGTATTTTAGGGCACAATTTGTGATGCAGAGCACATCAAAAGGGAAAGGGGGACTTTGCAGGTGAAGTCAATTTTGAGTTTGTTATGTGTGCTCTCAGAGCATTTTCTAAGCTTTAAAATGACACAAAATTTATCAAAATTTATCAAGGAGTGAAAATGACTCCTATATTTAGTATTATTTTCTACATTATTTTCTGTCCGTTTTCATCTATTATATCTTTGAAAAACACACCGCCACAATTCCCCTCTTTTGATGTGCTGCATCACACTTAAGGGGTTTTCACTTGGACACCTTTTTCCAAACCAATCAGTTTATTGTGCTTTGTCAGTGTTCAACATTAAATATTTTTATCGAAATGCACAAATATAAACTAAACAAAGATATGTTAATTTAAGACATTTAAAACAAGCACCCTAGAAATCAATATTATCTAACAGATAAGTTTCCATACCTGAAGGCTAAGGCCTTTGATTGTGTGAGGTATTCGGCATTGTGGACAGCACTGCAAGAAATGGGAATCCCTTACCACCTCGTCCACCTAATTCGCAATCTGTATGATGGTCAAGCTGCCTGTGATCGCACTGAGAAAGGAAATAGTGACTGGTTTGCTCTAGGTCAGGGAGTACGTCAAGGGTGCATACTTTCACCAGCACTCTTCAACCTTTATGCAGAGTCTATAATGAGACGTGCATTGGATGATTGGCCAGGGGGGCTGTCAGTAGGTGGATACCAAATACACAATCTACGTTATGCCGATGACACCACCCTGTTTGCAACAAATATGGAAGAGATGGCGGAACTCCTGAAGAAAGTCAAGGTGGAGAGTGAGCAGCTTGGCCTACGTCTAAATGTCAGCAAGACCAAGATCATGTCCATAGGCTCTGATGGTGTTGGAGAGCCTCTCATAATTGATGGTAATGAGGAGGAATCGGTCTCGAAATTCAACTTCCTTGGATCCCTGATCACCAAAGAGGGTGGTTGCAGTCAAGAGATTAGACACCGTTTAGCAATGGCTAGATTAGCAATGATCAACCTAAGTAAGATCTGGGCTGACAGAGGAATAACCAGAGCAACAAAAACCAGGCTTGTCCAAGCCCTTGTATTTCCAATTGCCATGTATGCGTGTGAGACGTGGACCCTAACCAAAGCTGACAAAAACAGAATAGCTGCTTTCGAGATGTGGTGTTGGAGGCGTATGCTTCGAATCGTATGGACAATGAGAAGGACCAATTCCAGTATTATTGAAGAAATAGGGGTGTCTAAACGACTTCTTCATGCTATCAACACCCAAATGCTGAGCTACTTCGGCCATATCTCACGTCGCAAGAGAGCACGTGTGGTGTAGTGGATAGCATGCCGGTCTCACGATGCAAAGGTCGTGAGTTCTAGCCCCGCTACAGCCAACTTGTTTGTATCCTTGGGCAAGGTACTTAGTCTCAATTGCTTCGTCGACCCAAGCGAGATTGGGGAGCTGTTAGGGGATATTACAATCCAAGTGCTGATACATTGTGCGCCGTATCGGATAGCCTGGTAAATGAAGCGAGGTGGTTGTGACGATTTCCTAATGGCAGCAAAAATCAGTGGTTCGGAAGTCACATAAAAACGGTGGGTCCGTGCATCGGAAGAGCAATACCCGAGCACGTTAAAAGGTTACAGACTCTTCGCAAAGAGTAGGGGATCATCCCGGTCTGTAGCTGTTCACACATCTAACGGACCCCAATGGAAATAAGCTTCAACGAGGCTTTCTTGGGTTATCCAGGGTCGTAAGGCCCAAATAAATAAATACAAATACAAGGGTAATAACCTGGAGAAGATGATCATGCAAGGCATGATTGAAGGGAAGCGCAAGAGAGGCAGACCTCGTTCCCGGTGGATTGACCAAATAAAGTTGATTACTGGACACCCGTTCCGTGATTGTTACTCCTTTGCTGAAAATCGTTATTTGTGGCGTAGTATCTGTAAGGTCACGAACTGTCAGTCATGACAGGACCGAACCAACCAGACCACACCAGACCTGAAGTGTGCTTAATACTAAAACACTTTCCACACTGCTATTATAGTGTTACCATACAAAAGAGATTTTTCAGGAACCTTTCCCAAATCTCAAAGTCTATCTCTGAACCAATTACTAGGCATGTTTGTACTTATTGTAAATGCATTACCCATTGTGATTCCAAATACAGTGATGAAATTTCATAATTTTGACATTTTTGAAACATTTTGGAACTGTCGTCTACAGACGACTGATGTATGGAAAGTGTTTAGTAATCAGTAAGAGAGGATTTAGATTTAACATCTTCTTCCCATTCTGTGTTAAATATGTTAGTCATATTCAATTGAGTTGGCCCATTGAAGGTCAAAGGGAGTCCTACCAGACTTAGCACGGACAATTATGTCAAGTAATTCATACTTGTGCACAATATTATGAATATAATACTGAAATCTTATATCAAAGTTTGATTGGCTCAATTTCCAAACTTAGCATCGTGTTAAGAAGTAATTTTGGCAAGCAATGTTGTTCCATATCGATAAAACAAGTGAATATTTAACTCTAAAGCAATCTTGAACTGTGGAAATTGAACCCATCCGAGTTCACCATAAAATACAGCATGAGGTGTGTTCATTATAGTCAACTTCAAAGAAGTTCAGCCCTTTTTTCTGTTACGAGCATGTACTAACTCAGCGTAAACACAGAGGTGCCGTTCCCATTGGTCAAATAGAACACCAAGACTATGACCCGACCAACACCTGTATCCGATTGGCCCCATCGTACCAATTGTGCTGTGAATGATACACTTCCCATGCTGATTATTAATTATCATGCATGCATAGGGCTAGTGCTAAACTATAGTCTCTGAAACTAATATACGTGCTGAAGTAACTTGTAGAAAAATCAAAAAGTCTTGTTGAAATATCTTTGATCTTATGAATTTGTTTGACTTTGACAGTCGTACCAAGACAACGCATCAAGTATAGGGGAGGCAGAACAGTACCACTTTGCTATCAGTGGTAAATCATTTGCAGTATTAAAGAATCATTTCTCACACCTAATACCAAAGGTATGTACATGTATATTAGGCATAATTCTGTTATGCCCTACACACCAACATCGGTAGTATGCATCGTTCTTAAAAATCACGCACTATGAATACCTCTGTGAAGGGTATAACAGAATTACTCCGTATATTATTTACCGTATTTACTCTATTAAACACCCTTGCTCTATTTTAACGCCCCCTGGAAAATCCCGACCTTAAATCAGATAATATGCTTAAAACTCGGGTCAGGATTGCCCAAATTGCATGGACAAAACCTATTCTAATATCAACATCCATCCATCCAGATCTTGGTCAAATTATAGTAGATTCTGCATTTAAACGACTAATTTAGTCACATTTTGGCATGAAAATGCACTTACAGATGCAATGCCATAGCGATTACCGTATATGATCCGCCATCTTGAAAATGCTCTATCACCATACAAAGATAATGTTTTTGGTGTTGAAAGAATGAGTTTATTTGATGATCTGAAAGTCCTTGCATCCTTTTTAAAATGTATCATTTTAATTTGGTATTTGTTATGGGCTAATGCTCTTTTTCTCTTGTTTAAAAATTGCAAGAGTTTTATCAAAAAATGGTGCTCCTCTGCCAAAAGTATATTAGTAAAGAAAGTAAAGCAAGTTTCTTCTTCTTACAGATAGTACAGAAAGGAACAGTATATGCACGTATGTCACCTGACCAGAAGACACAGCTGGTCGAGTCTCTGCAAGAGTTAGGGTGAGTTTTGAGTCATATAGCATGTTTCAAGTAACATATTGGGTGGCATTCTCATACTAAACACGGTTTTAGCTTAAAACCGTGTCGAACTAAATTTGTGTTAACACGGTTTTAAACTCTGCACATCTCGTTCCCAGTGTGGTCGTGCGTTACTGTATACAGGTATTTATTTTTGTTGTGGCCCTAATGGGTTATAATAGATATCGACTGAATACCTCAAACGCACATGTATTTTTAATACTACACGATCTGCTCTGCAGTTTACACCGGGCACGGTTGAGTAATCATTCAAGGCATACAGTTGGTATATTTGTTTAGTTAAACGTGCCTTAAACTACCCATAGCCATATTTAAAGTTAGACAGTTTTCAGTGAATTAGACACATGTTTAATTTAATCAAATGTACGAGAATTGCGTTTAGTTAAACGATGTGTCTAAAGTCAAAGTTAAACACGCGTTTAGCTTAAAACCGTGTTTAACTACGTACGAGAATACGGCCCATTGTGTTAACAAAAAATCCCCCCGAAGAATGGTGTATATTTCTTAACATTTATAGACCTTATTTATAATTTGCACCTTCCTGGAGTTGATGGGGTAAATATTGATATTGCGTGATGGGAAAAACACCAACTTAAATGCCGGGAATCAATCCAGGGACCCTCAGCACCACCCACTTAGCCATGACCCTCAGCTACTCGTTCGCGCATAATACCATACTCAATATATAGGCATTGTTGATTACTGTATCGAAAACCGTCTGCACATGCGCTTAGAGATAGGCTTATTTAGAAGTTGTTACGAGGGTTTACGAGACTGGTGTAATTTCCCCCCCCCCCCCCCCATCCTAACCACTGCCACATTCGTGCAGAACATTTAAGTCGTCCCCCTCCCTCGTCTTTTCGTTAATTTTTTTATTGTACCTCCATGTCACGTAGTCAAAACATGAATACAAAAAATAATACCAATTTATTACTTTAACAAAATGCTTAATTAATTACTACCTGAATCTAACCAGGTTTTGTAAAGAATCCATTTCTGATTGTGTTTGGATAATTTACGCTTCCCACAGACTATATGATTTTCAATTTGAAACATAAGGCGAAGTTACAAAAATAATGTGTTTCTCGTCCAGACTTTTCTCAAAATCAGTGAGGGCGGCCCTTACGATTTGTTACTTTTGGAGTTTTTGTTATTTTTCAGAAGCCAAATACAAGCTTTTTGCCAGAATTGTTTCGATATTCGTATCAATATATATGCCAACGTAAACAAAAAAAGGAATCAGCTTTAAAAATGGCGTCTTTTTCATTGAAAAATAGTTGAAAATGATGGACAAACAACAAAGACAGGTATTTTTTTGGAATTTTGAAAGAATTTTGAAAATAACAAATAACAAAAATATTGGAGCGGCGTCAAAAATCAGTGTGGGCAAGGACGAGAAACACATTATTTTTGTTACTTGGCCTAACGTAAACTAAACCTTTAAACACTTGAAATATCGGTTTTGATCCATCAAATTTACATCTATATATCGCTTTCCCAATGGAATAGTATATTTAATAAACGAATGGGGATAAAAAACATTTCAGTCTTACGCTTGTAGACATATTATACCTACACTTTTAAGTAGTGAAATCAAGATCATAAAATCCCAATGAATTTCATTGCAGTTACTGTGTCGGTATGTGCGGGGACGGCGCTAATGATTGCGGTGCCTTGAAGGCTGCCCATGCAGGTATCTCTCTGTCTGAGGCGGAGGCCTCCGTGGCGTCACCTTTCACTTCTAAGACGCCAAATATATCATGTGTGCCTACAGTAATCAGGTAATAAAGTGTTATAATGGATTGGTGGGGGTATTTAACACTTTCCACGCAGCTGTTAGTTTTACCATATGCAAAACAGATTTTTTTTTCAGATGGTTTTTCCAACTTTTTAAAGTCTATCCCAAGAATTACTGAACCAAAAATAGGCATGTTTGTACTTTTTTTTAATGCATTTCTCATGGTGATTCCAGATATGGCGATGAGATACAATAATGTTGACATTTTTGAAACATTTTTGAAACATTTTGTTACAATTTGGAGCTGTCGTCTGCAGACAACTGCCGTGTGGAAAGTGTTAAAGGAAAGGAGTATGTAGCAAAGGAGGGAGTTGTACAAATGTTTCATACATATTGCTTGATATTTGACCTAAATAAGTTCATTGTCCAATCTGATTTGACTAACTCTAAATCTGCAGGATTCATGACTAACCAAATCATGCATTTCAAGGCATATCTCCGTTATGATAATTTGCAGTATAAAACTGAAAACATTTTTGGATAGGGGAGACTTGTAGAATAATTTTGATACCAAACTTTCAATAACAGCTATCAATAGGTCTCAACCAAGATTGCCTTGAAATGCATGATTTGGTTAATCGGTAGGTCTCAACCAAGATTGAAGTCATTATGACAAAGACTTCATTGCTTCGCAGACATCCTCCTAGTTAGCATGATGATGCTCATTCCAGTATGTGATAGCTGAAGGAAGAAGGATATGTATTAAAGATGGCCTAGGCTACAATTGTTTCAATCTGAAGTGGAATCAACCATACTCATGAATAATCCTGATGATGAATCTATTAAAAGCATGTATCGTTCTCTCAATTGTGGAATTATCTTCTTCATCAAATGTATAGTACAGGGTGTTCGATACTCTTTTTGAAGCTTAATATCTCCATTATAATAATTTGCATTATAAAACTGAAAACATATTTGGATAGAAGCGACTTGTAGAATAAATTTGATACCAAACTTTCAATAACAGCTACGTGTGTGTTGCCAAATAGAGTTTTCCCAACTGTAAAACTGCACTTTAATATAAATGTGTGGTATGATGACCGTTAAGTAGTGAAGGAAGCGATAGAAAGAGAGATGCAGTTATATTTGTGGTGATCTTTTTTATATTTCAGATTGAAATAAACCTTAATATGACCATTATTAATGTTGTGCACAAAAATGTAATAAGGCCAAACAAAGAAGAAGGTCTGTCTCAGAAGCCCGCCCGCATTGGTATATGAAATGACCTACGACGCGTAGGTCTATGCGCTGAGGGCTAAAAAACTTCTTTCTTTTTTTGTGTGGATTTTTTTGATTTTTTGTTGTTGATTTTTTTTATTTATTTTTTTCTTCGGATTTTTAAAAAAAAGGGTTAAAAAAGTTCTCTATAAGCTTGGATTAGCAACCAAAAAAAAAAAGTATTGAAACTTTTGAGACACTATATATAAAATTCATTCTTTATATCATCATGTTATCTTCTTCAGAGAGGGGCGAGCCGCTCTGGTATCTTCCTTCGGTGTCTTCAAGTACATGGCCTTATACAGCGTGATACAGTTTGTAACAGTCGTTATATTATACTGGGTAAGTAGACCACGCACATATAGGAGACATAAACAGGGTTGCATAAACTGCAGAATTTGGCAACTTTTACTGCAGCCAAAATGGAGCGTTGCAGCTTTCCGAAAGATAGGTTTCTATTTGTAATTTATGGTACAGACCACTATTAGAATACTGTAAAAGCTGAAATTTTCGCCGAGGTTTTATTTACGCGCTTTTTGCGCAAAATATGTTCCCGCGAAAATTACAACACGCTAAAATATTGTTTTCAACATTCATGCAGTGCATCCAGAAGGTCGCCCGCGAAGAAAAACAATTTGTGAAATGTCTATGATATCGAAATGCGCGAAAATATCTCTACGGGAAAATATTGGCTTTTACAGTACCCTTCAATCACTTCTCCTGGCTTCCTCACCCCTAATTTGAGCATTCATTCTTTTTGTGGAATATTTCGCTTCTGCTTCAACATATCTTTTTTTCTTTCTTCAAATTCAATTGGCAGTCTCGGTTATTCAATGATTAGGATTTCAGATATCGCTACCCATCTTCAGACACGAAGATCATGGAAATCAGCCTTTCAGGTTGCTTCACATCAAGGATATTCCACAAAAATATTGATGTATTTCAGATGACAAACTTTGAATTTTTAAATAAAAAGACCTATGCAGAATATCTGCCAAAATGCTGATAAAACATTGTTGAATTCCCTCCAGACCCTCGGTAGGGTTATAAATGTAGTAATATGTTTTCTTTTTTATATTTCCAGATTGACTCCAATTTGGGTGATTTCCAGTTTCTCTACATAGACCTTGTAATAACTACTACAGTAGCAATACTAAGTAAGTACAGGGAACTCATCATTGCAATGCTATGTTTGGTAACATCATATTTGTCAGTAAATAAGTAAATAAAGCCATAACTTTTCAAACCTTAACACTTTCCACGCGGCTATTAGTTTTACCAAACATGTATACAAAACAGGTTTTTCAGAAATCTTTCTCAACTTGCAAGGTCTATCTCAATGATTATTGAACCAATACTAGGCATGTTTGTACTTATTTTAATGCATTGCTCATGATGATTCCAAATATGGTAATGAAATGTGATAATTTTGACATTTTTGAAACATTTTGTGAAATTTTGGAGTGTCGCCTGTAGACGCCTGCTGCATGGAAAGTGTTAAGGGCTGAGCATACTCCGCAGCGCTTGACCGCTGAGTGGTAGCATTTGCCACTGCTACGTGTGACATATTGGCTCTGACCTATGTGTTTATATGGCGTAATGACAGCGGGGAACCTGCATATACTATCATGAACACCAACACCAGTGTTCAAATTAAGTGGTAATCCGGGCATCCTTACGTCAGAAAACCTCAAATTCAATGCTGCTGATCCGTCGGACAACCATAGCTCCTACCCTGGAGCTATTGGACGTCGGAACTCTGTCTGAGTTTTTCTAGGAAAGCTATATTTTAAACAGTACTACCACATGGACCATGTTATTTCTTCGTACAATGCTTTGTTAAGAAGTGACAAGCAACTCTTTTCTTCCCATATTTTAAAAATAATTTACTGAATTTAAGTATTTTTTTGAAAAAAATATTGCTGAAAATGTGCTTTTTCATTTGTTTGATACCTATAAAATTCCTGAGAAATCTTGACTTTGGCAGGAAACCAAAAATGTTGGCAGATAACCTAATTTCATATCATGGTTATCCGCTGAGTAACCTGACTCCCCCCACCCCCTCCCCCCTTAATTTGAACACTGCTAGTATGCATGTATGAGAGTGTGAAATAGTGTTGTGGAGTATGATCAGCCATTTATGGGTGATAAAATCAGGTGAGCAAGTTGACTAATAAAAAATGGGTAAATCCATGCTGCATATAAAGGGGTCAAAAAAGGTAAGTCCCTCCTAAAATTTGATTACTTTTGTTTACATAACTTCACACACAATTAGTCGTTTTGAAAAATTGACACGATTATGAAAACAGAAAACGCTTGGCTATCAATAGAAAGTTTTTTATTTTTGATATCATGTTTACTTTTTCCAAAACAGTCACATTCCTCCAAAATGATGTTTTCAGAAAAAGTGGCACTTGGTCCTATATACCAATCAAATTTAAAAACTCTCTCTCATGATTTTTTCGTACGCAAATTAGACTTAGTGTGTTTGCATAACTCCGCACAGGATTAATCGTTTTGGGAAATTTAAAGACTTGTGAAAAGAGAAAGTGCCTGGCTTCTTACAAAAAGTTTCTTCTGTTCAATATCATGTTAACTTTTCCCAAAATTGTCTCATTTTCCAAAAACAATGTTCTCAGAAACAGTGGCAATTTTCAAAATCCTATACAATTTTGTTTGCGTAACACCCCCACACAATTAGATGTTTTAAACAATTGAAACTTTTCTAAAAAGGAAAAGTGCTTAGCTATCCGTACAAAGTTTTCCCTTTTCAATGCCATGTTTACTTTTCACAAAAAAAGTCAAATATCCCCAAAATGATGTTTCCGTTAACATGAAATTTGCCAAAATCCAATACAAGTAAGTGCCACTTTTTCTGAAAACATCAATTTGAGGAAATGTGACTGTTTTGAAAAAGTAAACATGATATCGAAATAAAAAACTTCTATTGGTAGCCAAGCGTTTTCTCTTTTCATAATCGTTTCAATTTTTCAAAACGTCTAATTGTGTGTGAAGTTATGTAAACAAAAGTAATCTAATTTTAGGGGGGACTTACTTTTTGTGACCCCTTTACTATCAAATCAGAACAAAGTGTGTGCACCTGTGACAACTTATACACCAAGTGCAATTGTGGCCAGTCATGTCAAAAAGAACATGTTGTCAGCAAACACAGTTTTGAGATAGAGGCCAATATATTTGGTGAAATATAAAGAAACTAATAGAAACTAAACACAACACCAAAAGTAAGTCCCCTCTCAAAATGTCGTCATAACATCGTAAGGTAAAATATTTTACCAATCAAACTTAGTTAGAAATAATCGTATGACTGTTTCCTAAGTGTTGTGTGAAAATAAAAGATGTCAATGATTTCATGGCTGCATGAGCTCAAATGGAAGATAAAAACTGCCCTACTCAAAAGTCACAACTCACTGTGCTAACATCTGAGCCAAGAAGGGGATTAACATGGCTGAATGATCATGAATTGATTACACATTACAGTAATATTGGCTCAACCACAGTTGTTTTTCCATTAGTAAGAAGCAATTCATGAACTTTTGTGACTTTTGAGAAGGGCAGTTTTTATCTTCCATTTGAGCTCATTCAGCCCTTAAGTCATGGACATCTTTCATTTTCAAACAACACTTAAGGAAACAGTCATAGGATTATTTCTAACTAAGTTTTATTGGTAAAATGTTTTACCTTACTATGTTATGATGACATTTTGAGAGGGGGCTTACTTTTGGTGTTGTGTTTAATATGCTTCTTCAATCCATATCTTGTGATTACAAAGTATGATTACCTTCAACATGGTATCATTTCAAAGCTAAAAATGTGCTCTTTCAAGTCATACCAACAACTCCGATTTGACTCAGGCCTCCAACATGTCCATTTTGATGTGACGGGTCACAATTGCACATTTTCACTCCTCATTTTTTTCTGCTCTCTGATTGGTTCATAAACATTGATAGTGTATGAATTACTCTCCCAATACATGTGCTGTTAATTAATCTGTTATACATTTTTCTCTCTTACACCAAACAGTGGGCAGGAATAATGCTTACCCCAAACTAGTTAAGCAGCGTCCGCCTGGCAGCTTGCTTTCACCCACAATTCTTTTATCCATTTTGGTTGAGGTCGTCATAGTAACGATCGCTCAGGTGGGGGCGTACTTCTCCCTCTATAGACAATCATGGTGAGTACCACAATTCTTGGATAAATCTGTCAAACTCACTCTCTCTATTAACCATTCTCACACTATAAAAAGCTACATGTACCAGCGCAGAGAAAACTTTGTGTGATTAGTGATAGTAAGGCGACGAAAAAACAAAACTCATTCATTCATTCATAAAAGGTTTATTAAAAACTGTTCTTGCAGCAAATACAAAGTATCTGAATTACAACAATTTTACAATTTTACACATAAAAATATAAATCATTAAAGGAAACAATATATCTACTAAAATTAATTACATGAACCCAATCTCCACACTCACCGAATATCACTAAACAACCAACACTCAAAAACATCCTCACACACACATCCAACACCCCCACCCCCCACCCCCCCCCCCCCCCCCCCCCCTACCATTCAGACTCGGCTCATTCATTCATTCATACATTCATAACTGGTCTATTAACATTGATATAGCAATACATACAATAAAAATACATTATAGTTATAGTATAAAAGACCATTAGATTATGAAATATTGCACATAGAATTAGAACATCAAAAATTGAAAACCCAGAGCCCGCACACACTGTTCTCCTGGCCCAACCTACTTGAAATACCAACCGGAACCAGGGGCAATTTGTGTGAGAAAATTGTCCCTGGTTCACGGGGATTTAGCATGAACCAGGGGCAATTTTCACAAAAGACTGAATGTGACAATGATAACCAAAATGAGGTAGGTAATAACAAACAAGTTATGTTATTTTGAAATTCACCAATTTCAATCAATCACTTTTGCAGGATTTTGGGTACAAAATTGTTCCTATAGTATGGCCACAAGGTATATAATCTATCTGACCCTTTGGCTATTTTAACATTCAGTGACTTTTAGAAATGAGGAATACTTGCATACTCACATAATTTATTAGGCAATTGGTATTCACCTGATCAATCTAAAAACTTAGTACTGTTAAAATGTATCTCAGGGCTATTACCTTCTATAATCTTGTACCCACTGAAGTCGCATGTTTGTGAGTTTGATTCTAGGGGAGCAGGTGAACATGTTCCAAATGTTGACCCGCTGAACTCTTAACAACATGTTCAATTATTATGTTTTATCAAAATTGTTACGTATCGGCCGTGATAATGTTACGTATATTCTGAATGATATTATTTACGATAAAATAAAATCACATTTAATTGTATACTTTTCGGAATGGATCAGAGACGAGCGCAAATTGATAAAAATCACTTGCGCCTGGTAGCCCTGTTTTTGATGACTTTTGGGCGCAATCGCTTCACGAGGGAAAATTTGTGCCTTGCGCCCGACTATTTCAAGGCTTGCCACTTACCCATTTTATTTTATTTTTTTATTCAATTTTTTTTTAACCTTTTTTCCTCCAATTTTTGGAACTTTTTTTAAAGTATTTTGACCAGGTATGACTTCTTCGAGAGAAACTTTGGATGTATTAGGACAAGTCAATTTTGTACATGATATCTTTAAACTTCCGTATTTCACGGACAAAAATAATCCAGATAGTAGGTTGGTTTTTTTGCCCAGTGATGCTCAATAACCACAGTCCCAACAACAATGGTCTCAACGTCCAATTTACAGCTTTCAAATCATAACTCCCTCCTCCTGTTCACACCCCCCTTTCCTGTATATTCTTTTATTTTAGGAGTGTCGGTTTGCTAAGGGCAAACCATATGGTATAATTCCGTCATGCTTTTAAAACATGTTGTTTCTGTTTCCAATCCATGCCAATAGGTTTGTACCACTAGTTCCATCACATGATGCAGACGATAACATCAAATGTTACGAAAACACGGTTGTATTCTTTGTGTCTTCATTCCAGTACATCATCTTAGCAGGGGCGTTTGCCAAGGGAAAACCATACAGGCAACCCATATGGACCAATAGTGAGTTGCCATATTAATCACTGCACAATTCAGTTCTAGAATTTTTTTACTGCCAAATTTCATGAGTGTATATACCAATTTCATGGTGGTATTTTTTTAGATATTTTACATATATTCTGCGAGTAATTCCCACAATAAAAAAGTGGTGCAGTTTCCATTGTTGCACTTAACCCTATACCCATGAAATCATAATCATGAATGGGCCCTGGTACAAATCTTAGTTCAATCACACTGCACGGCTCGCTGCGTGTCTAATTGCTCGACACGAATGGTATAGGGTTAAGTGCAACAATAGAAACTGCATCATTTTGTATTTAAATGGCCATTGCTTTAATATTGATGCAATTGTGACAAATGAGGTATCAAAATGTGTGGGAGGAAATGCCTGTTCTTTCCCACTTGTTGAATTTCTTTAGGGTCCTAAGAATTAAATATAGGGCGCCTCCAAAAAGGTGGATACTTTCTTTTTGTGTAGTGTTTATTAATCTACAAACCATATTGTGTGAGGCAAGTAAAAGTTGTGTGACCATATTCTGACTCATGTATCCACAAGGTGTTTTCTGTTCTGCATGGCGCGGTGTACCATAAATATAGTCTGATTTTCAAGGGTGTTAGTGTATCATTACCGTATTTCTATAATAAATAATTGTACCCATTGATGACCATGACTGCCAATATCAATGAAAAGTTCAGAATTTCAGATGCAAAACTTGGAAAATGCCAATCACATATTGCTGCTAACTGAATCATTCTGATTTGTTGATGAACATAAAATAATTTCAGTATTTACTAAAGCTTGTATGATACACCAAGTTTGGTAAATCTTGAAAATATTTTATTTAGCAAATCTTATTTATTATAAAGTTACAAATGCTATCGAAATAACACCACAGGCCTCAATTTAGTCGCATGTTCAATGTGTTTTTTGTATCCCCTGTCCAGTGGCGTAGCTAGGTTTTATTAATTAGAGGTGGGGGGCAAGAAATAAGTGAACTGACAAGACTTTACCAACTAAACAAATGTGTGTGATTGAGATCCATTTTTGCTTTAAACAAGCTTCTAAAAAACAACCATTTTTTAAAATTGTTTTGGAGGGGGTGGCACATGCGCATGTAGCTCGTGGAAAATTGCTATCTTTGTACTAATATGACCATCGTACTCCATGGTTCCCCTTATCAAATGAGCCGACAGTGCCAATCTTAATCAACAGACTCTAATATTGAGGGGCGATCGCCCACCATGCCCCCCCCCCCACTGACTACGCCACTGCACTGCATGTATCTGCTAGAAACCATTGACATAACATTGCACTGAAGGTTCCACACTACCAATTAAATTGCCATTGACTTACATGCATAAGAGATCAAATTAAAATCTGATTTTTTCAGCTATCGAGCGACTGGTTTGTTCAAATCCTTGTTTTCTTTGAAGATACTGATGTCTTCCACAAAAGAACACCCATTTTGGTGGGGTTGACCTTCATTTTTTTCCGCAACGGGACGTTGAATACTAGTACACTCTCCAAATTGCTGTCTGCTAGCTATATTCGGTGCATTTGTTCTAGAAGAGGTGAAATGAGAAAAGTTGTGTCAAATCTTACTATTACAGAAAATACCAGAGCATTGTATACCCTTTCTGTACATTTAAATGAATGGTTAGAGGTGGGGTCCTTCTTGAATTAAAAACACTGGCTAGTGTTGGGCACTAACACACATTTCTTTGGTGGGGTGGAATCTGAAAGGCTTATAATTGTGCTAATCAAGGGTCTTGAAGCAAATCCTACAATAAGTAGTACAAATGATATGATTTAAATCAAGTCATCTGTTGGTTTTCATAAAAGACCCTTAAGTTTTGTGACAAACACATTTATATATTTTGAAAGAAATATATATGGGGCTAAATTGTGCCCATCTCTACCGTGCATCAAAAGTGAAGGCCAATGAAGACTAGTAAAGTGTACTTTGGGAAGTCCTAAACATGCTCACTGAATGAGAAACAGATTTGCTCCCAAGTTATTTTTACTGACGCATGTGATATTATGCCACCTTAGATTTTCCTGGTCAAATTATTCTTCAAGCCCGAGGACGAATACAAGTAAAGTTGTAAAGTACTTTTTAGAAGTTTCAAAATGACAAATCTTGCCATGTTCCAATTTCCGAAAGCGTGAAGATGGAAAATGTTCCATCTTTATCGCTTTGATTAACCAATCATAACGAACCAAGCAAAGACGTTAGTGAAATGCCTAGTGTAAGTATATGTTCTTTAGTTTGTGTCGTACTTCCTTTATTTATTCATTTTCAAGAATATAATTGAGCATCAACATTTAGTCAGAATTTAATCTTCAATGGCCGGCGACTATTTGGTGGCGGCTGGTCGACCAGGAAAAAACCACTTGTCGTCCAAGCCTAGTGTGGACACTGCAGTGATGCTAAAATGCTGGACTGCACAAGAATGCGATAGGAATGCATTGCATTTTGCACTGTGGCAACTCGTCTTCATTTTTCTTATTTTCTTTGTGTGTCACAGAACTCTTCCTGCTAGCACTAATGGGCCTAGCATCTTTCACCGCTCTATTGATGTTTCTACCGGTCCCGTGGACGTTCCTGGAGGACTTTTTACAAACACTACAACTGGCTACGGAGCACATGCAATATACGTTGTTTATCGGTGGAATCATTGCTGCCAATTTTGTCATCTCATTTATTTTGGAGGTAAGATGAGAAAATAGGAATCTGAATCTGATTGAATACTTCACAACATTCCTTTTCGAATCAAACGCGAAGTGGGCTTAAATACACAGGACGTGTTAACTGTGCAACCCTTGCCCTGTGACCTAGGACTGGTGTGACCGGGATGATCCCCTACTCTTTACGAAGGAGTCTGTGCCCTTTAGTAATTGCTTGGATTTTGCTCTTCCGATGCACGAGACCACCATTTCTACGTGACTTCTGAACCACGAGGCAATTAAGACTAAGTACCCTGCCCAAGTATACAAACATGTTGGCGACGGTAGCAGGCCTTTGTATTGTGAGACCTGCGATCTATCCACTAGACCACACACGCTCTTATGACAAAGCTAGTAGCTAGTTTGCCCGGGGGGGGGGGGGGGGGGGGGGGTGGTACTCAAAGTCTGTGAATCGGTATGAAACCCTGATTAATATTTCTACCTAAAGATAACAGCTGATTTGATCTGGGTGGGTTTTTTTAGATTGTCACAATTTTGGACCCATAATTAGGAGTCTTCTATCTCAACAATTGCTTATTTACCTGTTTGGGTTTTGGTGTTTTTGTGATTTTTGCAAAAAAACATATATTTAGGGATTTCTCGCAAAAAAAGTGACCCATTAGGACGGCACATCCTGTATACCGTATACAAGACTACCACTCTCCATCCCCCCCCCCATGGGGTTTGGTCCTGAGAGAGGGAGGACTTTTGTATATTTACAGTAAAAGTTTGTGACACTCCTGCCTCTCTTATTTCATAACCCTAACCCTACTACACAACACATAATCACACAGCCAGCAGCACTTTTAGGCGCGTGCACATAGCTTCTATCCCATGATGCAATAAACCACAGATATATATGGTCTGCGAAAATGTACACGGCATGTGACCCGGGTTCAATTCCTGGGGGCGACGGACATAATTTTTGTTTTGTGTTCCATGTGAAAACATGTTCCAACCAGGGACAGTGTAAATTGGTTGGTTGGTTGGTTGGACACATTATTACAAATTGTTTAATTGCGCTATTATCATTTTCTTCCAGTCATTTGTTGTCGACAGTCGGTTCTTCCGCGCCATTATCAACCCGCTACGCTGCAAGAAACAACCCAAGAATCTCTACAAACGTATCGAGAACGCCATGAAGGCTGATCCGGACTGGCCTCCGGTAGGGACCATTACAACATTGCGTACATATAATGGAACAGACTACTCACATAGTGTAAATACTTCTCCTGCGTAGGTCTGAAAGAGGTGTATTGACTCATAAAGCTTTTTGCAGCAAGAAACAACTTTAATTATAGAAATGGATCTAGAATGCCATGAAGGCTGAACTGGACTGACCTCCGGGAGGGACCGTTACAACAATGCGTACACATATAATGGAATGGTCCATTCACGTAGTGTCAATACCTCTCCGGCTAACTGTAAAACCAGAAATGTTCGCATGCATTTAAATTTCGCTAATTTCAAGAGGAGCATTTACTCGCGAAAATTTCATGCCGCGATATTTCCAATCTACCTTGTAGCAGTGATGCAAAGTTACTCCAAAGTTTACATTCACGAAATGTGTATAAGGCCAGTATTGCTGATTTGTGAAATTTTAAACTTGCGAACACTTCTGGTTTTATAGTAATCAAATAGACACTAACAGGTGTATTGACCTTGTTATTCACCAGCTGCTAGAAACGACCCAACAACTTGTACAAATGGCATTAGGGTTTCCCCGGACTGGCCTCATGTAAGGACCGTTACAACATTGCGTACATACAATGGAACAGACCATTCACATAGTGTAAATAATTCTTCTGCATAAGGCGACAAACAAAAAACACCTGTTCTACAGGCAAACGGGCCTCTCAGTAAGGGGTCGGTCGGTCAGGCATTTTTTTTTGGGGGGGGAATGTTCAGCAATTTTCTAAAAATAATATCAAAACAAATTCAAAAATTTCAAAAAAAATCATAACCTTTTTGCGAAAAAAAATTAAAACTTTTCAAAAAAGAAATAATAAATATCATTCTTTTTGAAAATTGCAAAATATTTCACAAATTTGTCCAAACATTATTTTAAAAAAATATCAGCAATTTGCAAAATTTGCAAACAATTTCAAATTATTTTGGAAACAAAATGTAAATTGTAAAAACTAAAAAAAATCAACGAAAATTTAAATAAAAATGTGCAAACATTTCCTAAAAAACCTCTAAAAATCTGACAATTCAAGAAAAATGGGTTAGTCGGGCCCGTAAGAACAGGATGGGGGTTTTTTTGTCGCCTATTTGTACTGTATGAGATAAGGCAATTGTGGGTTTAAAAAAACACCTTGTATGATTGATGGATGATTACTCATGTTAAAGGCATCAGCCTATTTTTTTCATAATTTTGTAGATGCCTTCAAAAATAAACTTTTTTCACCAGTTTTCAACATTTCTTGATGTACCAGTAATATATTATGAGACACAAGAAAAATTGCAAGCAATGCACTATTATTCTGATACACACTCTTTGTATATGGGTTGAAGAATTTGAATTGGTATTTATTGTAAATTTCCAAAGTTGAAGGCATGCATTATGAAATAATAGCACATTTTCTAGTCTTCTAAAATCCAAAGAGCAGTATTTTTATATATATATTTAAGATTTTGAAATGGACTTATTTTAGCTTTTGTAGTATTCTAGAATTATGAATAGATGTGTATTTATAAGTTACATTGAATACAATGAGTTTCTGTTTTTGTGGAACCTATTCTATGTACTGGTAGCTGTCTGTTGTTGGTATGAACCAAATACAGGGTGTGTCAAAAAAAATGGATGTGAAGTACTAATTAATCATGTGTCATAAGAATTTATTTTTTAAATCATTGGGTTTCTTTTTAACCACTCTGTAGGTTAAAATGTTGGTGCTTGTGATTTCTTGGAATGCAATTTAATGTAGATGTAGCCATTTCGAGGAAAATATCTCAAAATGTTGTGCCGGGTACATAAAGCCTGTCTCAAACTGATCAAAATATTGTTCATTGTCCATGTACATGTCATATCAGAAATGGCAGAAGCTATACAGCAGATGATCAGGCAGCTATTTTGGAAAAGCTATACAGCCGATGAAGTGTTGTTCTATACGGAATAAACACTAACCTCGTTGTAGCATCATCCAAGCGGCACAATTCTTTACCATAGCCTTACGGGCCAACCTAAATTGGACCCACTATATCGGAGGAATTCTGTTAAGTCGGCCCATGCACCTGGGCCCTCCAGTGCATGTGGTTCTGTTTCTTACTAGCGCTATCATGGGTGCCCGGGATGGACTTGCGAGTGTAAGTCATTTAACATCATCAGCTGTACAGCTTTTTCTCGAAATGGCTGCCCAATCTTCCGTCAGAAATACTCTGATTTAAAAACAAGATTCAGTTCGAAATGTGTTGACCGTATTTCTTATTTTCTTTACCTATAACTTGCACTATTTTGAATTTCCATCAAGGGAGAAATTTGGAGATATGTCGGTATATTTTTCAGAATAACTACATAAAGAATGAAGGTATTTGTGTACTGGAGCCAAGACTTCGAGTTAGCTGGTTTGAAATACGCAGAAACCGGATGCTCACACACATTTTCCGGAAAATACCAACATACTTCCGATTTGTCCCCATGGTGGAAAACAAAATGGTGGCGCATCACATCTAGTTTATACGTAAATGTGTGGAAGTACTGGTAATTTCACAAGAAATCAACACTTCTGACAATCACTATGTTAGTAATTACAAGATTTTTGTTGTTGAATTATTTGTTTTGCAATTCAGACCTGTCCTCGTTCGCCAGACCCTCTTAATCATTCCGACCCAAAAACTTCTTTTTTATTTTTATTTTTTATTTAAAAAAAAAAAAATTGTTGTTGAAAATTTCCTTTTTTTACAAGTATTAGTCGAAAATCAACATTTTTTTTTTTTTAAGTGTTGAGAAAATTAAAATACTCATCAAAATATTAAAGATTTTGTTCCCCATTTTGGTTACCACAACAAGTACATCTCATTTTACTTTTGGTAAAAAAGTGAGTGAGAAAAAAGAAGAAAAAAAACTTTTCCCGACCGACCTACCCAACTTTTTTAAAAGTGATCTATGGACAATCAAACAATTTTGTTTTTTGGCCTTATATTGAATAAATCTGTCAAATTATAATATTTAGGAGATGGGATACATAGTTGCTTTGAATTTGAATTTAAGACCTAAAATAAGCTGAATATCATAACAAGTTGGCTAAATGTGTATCAAACGATGTGATGTAGACTTATATGTCTTGGATTTATTTTAATATTTACCAGTACTATTTACTATTATATTAAATTAAGGTAGGCTAAGTAGGAAGAGCAATATGTGACGCAATCGAGCAATATGAGTCATGTGTTGTCAGTTTTCAAGTTTGACATTTGTCCATCATTTCAAAGCAGGTGCAAAAATTCTACAGTATGGTCCAAAACCCCACTTAAATCAAATTTCTAGTTTTTAATTACAAACAACTTACCAACTGAGAAAACAAAGTAAAACATATAAGAATTTATCACTTCTTTTTACCTATAACTCAAAATCAATATTTCTGAAATCCGACTCATTCTGCTTGTTCGAGTCACACGTTTAGATTGTGTAACATATCTACCAATGTAAAGCTGGTGTATTCAACTTTCCAATGATAGCTGATATGTGCATCTTTCTATTGATAAGACATTTGTTTCAGCGCCAACCCACTTGCTTGTGAATGTGAGGAGGTCTCAATCAGTCAATCTGAACGAACGAACACCTTTGCTGTTTGTTCAATGAAATTGTGGCATTGACAACTACAGTAAAGAGAGCTCATATTACAGGGTTAGCCAGAAAAAATGGGCAATTTTTTTTCGCAAAGGCTCCATGAGAATTGCAGGCCTGCATATTTTAGACCAAAGATAGTGCTTTAAAAGCAACATACACTGAGCCAAAAAAGAAACTTATAACATTTTAACAGATCACCATAGGGGCAGTGCACATTTCTCTTGTGTCATTGAAGCAAACAATTGGTTATTGACTGCCATTTGAAGCGATACATTGCAGTAATATTGTATCCAAATTTGGTACATTTTCATGCACAGAATATTTGGTGATCTGTTAAAATTGTATAAGTTTCTTTTTTTATAAATTTCTTTTTTGGCTCAGTGTATTTGGCTTATTTTTTAAATTCAACCATTGCGTCATAAGGTTACATCAATTTTAGTAGAACCCGGTATTTTAAAGCCAAACAACAGGATGACAATAACGCACAGAATTGTTGGCAAGCTGATTAAGAGATGGCAATCAATGAAACAGGTCATATTAATTAAAAACCTGAAGGAGAAAAAAAGGGGAATTTCAAAGAGAACAAAAAGTTCGGCAACAACAAATTTTAATTATAAACTTTTCTATATTTTAATTTTTTTCGTGTGAAAAACCTCAAAAATGCACAAATTATAGGTCAGTGTGAAAGGGTGGGGGATATGTTATCCGTATCTGCAAAAGCTGGTAGTGGAGTAGTACCCCCTGAGCACTACCTGCCTATTTAACAATGTTTATGATTGGTTAATTTCAAGGTATACTCATTTGAATAACCAATTGAAATACTGCTTCTAAAATATTTCACTCCACTCTTTACCAGTGATAAAATTATTCTAACAATGTCTCTCATTGGTGCAATTCATTATGCATCCATCTTTCTGACCAATCGGCAGGTAGTTCTCAGGGTTTTTTTTGGTTTTCTAATCCTGCATCAATCAATTTATTTGCACATTTCTGTATTTTTGTATCTTGTTGTTTTTCCATTGAATGTGTGGATTTGTTTTTGAAAGAAGAATAGTAATAAATACTCTTTTCATAGCACCATAACTCATCTAGTACAATGTCTAGATTCATTGTGTTAATCTTCTACTATTAATTCGCTCTTAAAACTATGTGGTCTTTAGGTCAACATTTTCGGTTTGAGTGCATAATGACACCTTCCTTAGTCAAAACATAGACAAGGATATATGGTCAAAACGACCACATCATTTTAATAGTGTTGGAGCCCTTAGCTGACCATATAGTTACAACACATTTGAGGAATAATTTCTTTGTTATATTCTTTCAGAGGAGACGAATAAACCCGGGGGCACTCAACCTTTTTTTTGGTAAGAGTGTGCTACCGAGGGTCTCAAAACAAAAAGGAGGGCTTCGGAACTGAAATGAGAGAATGTTATGACAAATATATGGTCTTTAAGAACATTGCATGAGAAGAGAAAATGAAATAGTGTCTGACCTTCTGCTATGGAGACCCAAGCACGGACATATATCTGTCGGACGCCCAGCCTTAACATACTTGGACGTCTTGGCGAAAGACACAGGACTGAAGGATGAGGAGATGAAAGCATGCATGAGGGACAGAGTAGTTTGGCGAGCCATCACGAGGACCGTTCGAGAACGACATAAGTAGTAATAGTAAGAACTGATTTTCTTGAAAAAGTAGGTCTTAAGAACTGGTTTGTTTTTCAAATTTGATAAGTAAGAACTCAAATTTTTGATACATTTTTATCCCCCTGGTTTGTAAAACCAGAAGGGGATTTTGTCATCATGTAATGTGTGTCTGTCTGTCTGTGCGTGCGTAGGGGTGGGGTGTGTATGGGGGGGTGCCTTTTGGTTAGCCTTTTTCCGAATGCTGTATCTTTTGAACGGATGGACAGATTGACTTCAAACCTTCAGCGATAGGTAGGCCATGGTCAAAAGATGTGGCTGCTTGTTTTGGGGTCTAATTTGCATAGGTCATCTGAGGTCAAAGGTCATCCATAGGTCAAATCGTAAAAGTTGCCCGATTGACGTCAAACTTAGAGAAAAGAAACATGAACGCCGGGTGATTATTTTTTGGGGTCTAATTTGCATAGGTCATCTGAGGTCAAAGGTCATCCAGGGGTCAAATCGTAAAAGTTGCACGATTGACTTCAAACTTGGAGAAAAGAAACATAAACACCGGGTGAACATGTCTAAAATAAATGAGAGGTCATCTGAGGTCAAAGGTCATCCAGAGGTAAAGAAGCTGAACACCGAGTGAACATGTCTAAAGTTAATTAGAGGTCATCCGAGGTCAACAGTTATTAGGTCATCCCAGGTCAAAGGTCACCAAGGGGTTACATCGTGCAATGAACACCAAAGGAACATGTCAAAAATAATTAGAGGTCATCAGAGGTCAAAGGTCATCTAGAGGTCAAATCGTTAAAGTTGCCCGATTGACCTCAAACTTGGATTAAAGAAACATGAACACCGGGGGGAACATGACCCATATATGACCTTTGACCTCATTTAGTTGATCTCCCAGCCAGGGGGATTCGCAAGTCGTGACTTGCAGTATTTTTCAATAAAATATTGCTTAACACTTTCCACACGCTATTGGTTTTACCATAAAAATATACAAAACAGATTTTCGGAAACCTTTCCTGACTTTCAAGGTCTATCTCAAGGATTGCAGAACTAATACTAGGCATGTTTGTACTTATCTTAATGAATATCTCATGGTGATTCCTAATAGTAATATGGTAATGAAATTCAATACATTTGACATTTTTGAAACATTTTGTGAAGTTTTGGAATGTCGTCTGCAGACGCCTGCCACATGGAAAGTGTAAAGGGGGGGGACTCAAGGGGAAAAAAATTAATTTTGTGAGTGTTGTTTTTATTGAACTATGACTCAAATGTATATAAAAGTATCATTTTTGGAAAGGAAATGGATCAGAGAATCCAAACTTGGCGTCAATTTTGACCAACATTTTTTGATTTTTTTGAGAAAATCAAAAATTCACTTTTTTGACCCACAATTTTTGAACAAAGCTAACAAAAATAATCTTGAGTAAAAAATGACCAAATCGCTTGATGATGATGTAAAGACGCTAACTTAGGGACGAATTTCTCATTTTTTAACCTAATCTAATATTTTTTGAAATTTTGACTAAAATGTGCCAACAACAAAAAGTTTCCATTTTTTCCACATTTTTGGCACTTTTTGGTCAACATTTAAAACAATATTAGATTAGGTTAAAAAATGAGAAATTGAACTCAATCAGATGCTTATTCTCAACCGACAGATACTCAATATTTGGGAGGGGCTTATTGGATCAACTTGACTTGGTTTTCTATTAATTTGACTTGAGGACAATTTAGAAAGACTGGACCGTTGACTCAAGTCACACCTGTCTGTAACTCAACTGTCTAAGACTCGACTCGTGACTCAAGGTTTAGTGATTTGGTCACAACACTGCCCAGGCGCGTACCGCGGCATGTGAGCCAGGGGGGGCAGAAGTATGTCGTCCCGGTAGTGGCGTAAATTTCCCGGTAAATTTTCGTAAAAGGTTGCCCCAATTTTTTTCCCAGTCAGTCAACTCGTGAATTTCACGTAAAGTGGGGGAGGGGGGGGGCGGGGGGTAGGGTCAAAAAAATTCGCATAGTCAAAAAAATTCGCACAGTCACAACATTTCGCACAGTCACAAAATTTCGCACAGTCACAAAATTTCGCGCGGTCACAACATTTTGGACTCAAAAAAGCACAACAGTTAACAAATAATGCCAATTTCTCAGTGTTTTAGGCCCTATTTTTTTTCCTTATGCAAATTTAGCGACCCGGTCTTGGGAATTTAGCGTCCCGGTATTTGGAGCCAGGGGGGGCAACCTGCCCCCCCGGTCGGTACGCAACTGACACTGCCATCAGAAGCGTCCAAGTTTTTAAAATCTAAAATTCTCTAGAAATCCAAGTTGTATGCAGAAGTAGATTCATCCATACTGTTTGAGAGGTTGTGCCTTTTTGATCAGGAAAGGCCTGAGTGGGACGGGGCCTCTTGGCTGAAACCCTAGGGGTACCACGGTGGTGTGGCTACCAGGGCGTGGGGAAAGGGGGAAAATCCCCACCCCTCCCCGACAGAAAAAAGCCCTTTGTGCCCCATTCCATTCTCCGCATTCTCCGGATCCCCCTCCCCCTTTTACGAAAGTGGTGGAAATCTTGCCCCCCCCCCCCCCGAAACAAATCCTAGTTACGCTACTGGGGTACCATACTCACATATGGCCATGTGTTTTGAACTGACCACCCAAAAAGGGTGGCGGCGTTGCATTTTTGGTGACGAATCATCCATCTCTCTCTATTAACTCAACAACTATATGTGGTAAAGCTATGGTTTAGGTGTCATTTGAAAGCTTATTTATCTAGCTACACCGTGTGAATAAATCAGGTATTTCTATAACTGTTTGGCTGAGATATGATTGATTATACTTCGAAAGTCAGGGGTGGCGGCGGTGGCGGTGGCGTCGTGTACAATCTCTATGGGGAATATAGAAAATGTTCCCAATTATACGTTCAAATTACAATAACTCCTCATTTCTGAATGGTACAACCATGATTTTGCTCTCATTTTATCGATTGTTTTATATTCTATAAGTTTCTGTTTCAACAAACGTGTCAACTCTTACGTAACAGTTGTAATCACGAATCGATTGCATTGTCTTTGGCTTTTTCCCTATTCACTACACAGTAAACTTGCCCTAATTCATCGGTTTTACATACATGACTATAGCAACAAAATTATTCAACCGATTATAGCAAAATTATACATTTTTGGAAAGCTCTCGAATAGGGGAATTCAGAAATCTAAACTACCCTTGCATACCACCCTTAGGTGAAAAAAATAAATATCATAAAAATGGAAGAAAAACATGTTTTGAAACACCAATTTCTTTTTTAGCATTGAGATGTTTGTCGTTTGCATACTTATTGTTATTTGTGAGAGTTCATATTGATAATTGATACAGGATTAAAATTAGCTTAAAATTGTTCTGAAATATCTAATTTTCAGACAACTTTTTAAGACAATATAAGCCAGAAATTTCGCGAGCATATTGCCCCCAATAATTTTTGTCTCCCCCCTCCAAAAAAAAAAGTTTTCTTTCCCCTTCCCCCTTCCCCTCCTTCGTTCACCCCCCCCCCCCCCCCCCCCCCAAAAAGAAAAGAAGAAGAATGGTGGTGCTGTCACTGGGTATGGGATCAGTGTGGCGTAGCTAGGATATTTTTCAGGGGCTGGGTGGGGGGGGCAAGATTTCCAAAATATTTTATTTTGCAGTCAGCTCAGAAAACTTGCAAGAAATCTCTATACATGGGTATGATTTTGTGCTAGTAGATTCCTTAACATGCCCCATTTTCTGAAGAAAACAAATCCAAATCAACAATGAGGTAGAAACCCCTAAATAAATGGGTCCCAAATCACGAAAAACCGGTTATGATTATGGTAGAAAACCCCCTAAATATGGGCTTCCATGATATGGGTCAGGGCCAGGGTTTCAAACCTCTAATAACGCAAACCCCATCAAAAATAATTCCATTTTGGTCGGTGTGGGCATAACAACAGAGTGCCTAATAAGTAATATAAATATCCATGCAAAAAGAAAAGTATACTGATTGCTATAAATAGTCCAATCCAAGATTTTCTGATTTTGGACAATCAAATTATTATTTTGGAATGATATCGAAAATTGCATGATCGGTGACTCATCTGACTCGTCCGGGGGAAATCCCCATTCCCCTTTGACACACCACACTATTAAGTGTTTCTAGACATTTTTGTAATTCTCTCTAAATGCCAATAAAATCAGCTGAAGTGTTTGTTTAAATGCATGAAACCTACATCTAAAAGTAATAATTCACAAAATATTTTTTAGAAAATCTTCATATATAATAACTCACAGAGATATAGATAATCCTAGAACTTGTTAATAAATTAATACATTGTTTTACAATTATTATAGAAACACTTCTCTCTCTCAAACATTGCGTACGCCCATGTTTGTTTACTTCACGTTAGACGGAGATATTGTGAAATGATCTGATTTCGATCAGACTTTGAGGCCGTAGATTGCCTCATCAACGACACGTTTCAGCGGCTCCAGTTCATTGTCAAGTCTTGTGGCGTAATGCGTCTCTATGGTGAGGCTGATTGACCGTACTGCACCCACTGAATGCCATGCCATAGACAAAGACAATTTGTTGTTGTCGTGCTAAACAGTGACTGTATTATTAAAATAAGCTTCTGTATAATTTTATAAAGCTCTCTGCAGATACATGTAGAACCAGAGTTGTAGAGCCAAGGGCAGGCGTTACTAATAACTCCTTGGTAGAACTCACCTAATTAATATAGGCTATTTATAATTTATTATCCGATCTACTCCTCAGTTGGAGTTAATACGTACGAGGCTCCATCTAAAACCTTATCCGATCATCAAATTATCAAATTATCAAATATTTAATCACCAAATCAACGCTACAACAATGCTTGCTGCTGCTGCCCCCATAGGCAGATATGACCCAGACTTGCTCATGGCAAAAGCCCTCAGTATACTTGACGACCTCTGCAATTATGGTGGCTCAATGAGGCTATCGGCTCTCGTCGGCGGGGGCAACAGCGGGACGTTCCTTCATCTCGATCCGATTACATTTCTGAAGAAATTTCCGTATTTCTTCCGTTTGGAGACCTTGACTGATAAGTCTGACTACCTGGTCTATGCCCACACTCGAGTTCAACTGTGCACCATTGAGGATGGGATGAAGAACGGTTGTGTGAATCTATACTGTGAGAAGCTGCATCTATGTAAGCATTTTGTGACTGGCCGATGCAGGTTTGGTGACAAGTAAGTGTTAGATTATACCTCGGGGGAGGTGGGGGGAGGGACTTTCATTGAGGATGGGACAAAGAGCGGTTATATGGGGCATCATTCACATTGAAAGTCCAATTTCAATTTAAAGGTTATGAGAAGAAAAAAATAATTCCCATTTTAGCTCATTCAAAATCACACGAAAATGATTTCAATATACAAAATAATGATCTTTTCGGGATTTTGCATCTCAAATGCAGGCAAAAAATCATAAGGGGGCGGGTTACGGGAAACATCACATTGACTTTCATGTGCCTTATCTGGGAACTGAAAGCCTTTAAGCATAATCCACTCAAAAAATATGTACCTTATCATTATGCACTTATCAATTGCAAGCCTGGGACTCGGGGCATGGCGGGGAACATGCCGGGACTGTACGCGAATGTACAAAAAAATATACCTGGCTATGCAGAGGCATGTAGCGGGGACGTACGCTAGGGTACACAAATGTACACTCCCGGGCGTAGCTACATACATGTACATAAGCTAGAGATGCGATGAGCTTTAATGAATAAGCCTAATAACACATAGGGAACACCAGTGGCGTGCGCAAAGGGGGGGCCGGGGGGGCCGCGGCCCCCCCACTATTGAGTCAGTCGGGGGAAACTTAGGCCAGTCGGGGGAATTGAGAAGGAGGCTAGGTCAGTGGCATCATGGAATTATGATAGTCAAAAACACAGATGAAAAATTTGTTGAGAAGGAGGCTAGGTCAGTGGCATCATGGAATTATGATAGTCAAAAACACAGATGAAAAATTTTCGCGCGCTATGCGCGCATATGTCGTCCCAAAATGCAATATTCTTTGGTACAAGCTTGTTTAGAGCCAAAATGTAGCTCAATCGTGCAAAAAAAGGGGTAAAATCAAAAAAAATCGCGCGTTACGCGCGCAGTTCTTTATTAAATAGTCGGGGGAATTTCATTTATGGCCAGGTGGCCCCCCCACTCACAATATCCTGCGCACGCCACTGGGGAACACATAGAAATGCATCTCGTTGCAGAAAGAAATTATGTGCCTCGCAGACTGTAGCTGGGGCGTACACTTTGTCCCGGCAAAGCGGTGACGTACAAAAAATGGTGCTCCACCCTGAGGGGACTGTGCACGAATGTACTGGGATGTAACATTTGCAATTTGTATGTCCCGGCCCTAGTCCCCGCTAGTCCCGGGTCCCCTGGGGCTGGCTTGCAATTGATAAGTGCATTATGATGTGATTTTGGGTCCATTCAGAGTTACTTGGACAAGCATGGGTTAAATTGCTTAAACCCAAACCCAATAGGCATATTATGCGATCTTTTCCGTGGGATGCCGTCTATTTTTAAAGAAGAAAAAATTGAAAGCAGATTTTTTTGCAGATTTACATTTCTGATCATAAAACATAAATACATTTTGAGTTACAGGGTGATACGATTTCCTAATTACTTCAAAATCAGATTACACTGAGTTTTAAAAGAAATTACCCACCAGTCGCTCAGGTACTTTTGCATCTGTTCACCCGCCCGATGCTAAATTTACCCTCTATGGGTAGGCGGGTGAGTGATATTTCCAGGCCAGTTGACAGTCAGGGCTTATGGGAGTGTTGGAGCACATACAAACTATAATTGTCCCGCATTCTATTTTTTTTGGATATTAGGCTAAATTAAAAAAATCTTTTGTCTCAAAGCTCTTCAGTTTTTCAAAACCTAATGCAGAATGCAGGTGGTTTTTTTTTGGTGTTTTTTGGGGGGGGGGGGTTTAAATATAAAATATTGAAATCCTTGTACTTGTAAAAGTGACTTTTTGTATTTAAAAATGATGTGATCAATGAAAATCTGACAAATCTGTGATTTTTTGGGATTTTTCTTTCTTTTTTTGGAAAAAAAAAAATTAAAAAAAAAAAAAACTTTTTTAAGATTTTTGTTTTTCTAATGCGCATCAATAAACTAACATGCGCGGGAGCTTTGAGACAATTGATTTTTTTTAATTTAGCCTTATTTAAATAAGTATCTTGTCTTCTTTCTTGTCCATTATATACAGATGCACGAAAAAACATGACCTTCGATTACCACACAATGAAGAGGTAAATATTCTGACAATTTTGTTGGTTTTATTTTCACTATTACCTTATTTTTACTTCTTTATACCTTGTATAATGTAAACCTAATTCAATTCAAACATGTTCCCCCACGAGTCTGATATGCACAGTAAGGCAATGAAATAGAAACCTTGTTCTATGGGAAAACGAACCTCTCAGGTATGGTCGGACGGGCAGGGTTTATTTTTTTATTTATAAAATTTCATGAAAATGTTGGCGAATTTTCAATGTTTTCAAAATTCAAAAAAGAAATAAACAAATCTTCAACAATAACAAAATCTCAAATTTGAAGGGGGAAGATGGGTCGGACAGGCCCGTAGAACGTGGGGGGGGGGGGGTTGTTGCCTAAACTACCCTTGCATACCACCCTTAGGTGAAAAAAATAAATATCATAAAAATGGAAGAAAAATATGTTTTGAAACACCATTTTTTTTTTTTAGCATTGAGATGTTTGTCTTTTGCATACTTATTGTAATTTGTGAGAATTCATATTGATACTTGATACAGGATTTTTTTTTTTTAATCCGACCTACCGACCCAGCTTTTTTGTGTGCATCTTTGGACAAGCAAACCGTTTATTTTTTGGGGCCTTATGTTATTTATTCCATTACATTATTTTGGCTGAGACTGCTAGGAAGTGACTCACTCCTCACTCATGACTCATTTACTGTATACCATTATACATTTCATTATTTTTTAAACTCTCACATTTTGATCAAACATTCTACAAAAATACCATAAGGTTATCTAATAAAGCCTGAGAAGGGTTGTTCTGTCATTATTGTTCATTTTTTCTCTCAGTGGCATACCCAAGAATTGGATGTCAGGGGCCGGGGCAGAAAATTGCCAATTTGCCATCAAGGCACCATAGTGACTGAACAATTCTGTGCATACATGTAGCGCACACAAATTTGCTATTTTACACTTATTTGGCCATAATTGTATGGTGGGTACATTTTGACAAGCATCTAAAAAAAAGTTCTGGGCAAATGTGCACATTGTTTTTGTACTAATTTGACGGTCCTAATTCAATAAGTCAGGGAAGAAGCAAGGATCCAGCATCATTTATTTGCAAACAGGCCATAATTTGCCAACAGAACAAATCCAGGGACCTGGACCCCCCCCCCCCTTTGGTTATGCCATAGCTTTTTTTAATTTTATTGTTTCACCCAGGGCTGGACAAAATGTTTATTTCCCACATTATGTTCCCATCCCTTAACACTTTTGAATCATCTAAGATTTTGTCAACCGCTGACTATATGGTCCATTTTCAGGGTTATGAAGGTAAGTTTATGCCTTTGGGGCATAATTATGTCCTTTGCAGTCTTTTAAATGGACCGCATAGTGGGGAAAAGACACATCCTTAGAAGATTTACAACCGGCGAAATGTTAAATCACCGGTCCAAAAGTGTTAAGGAAGTGAGAACATAATGCAGTAAGCAAACAAGACTTCCCTCCATTTCTTTATTTGGAAAAGCAAAATACCTCCAAATACCTACATTTCCCGGGAAGGAGATTCCAAAAAATTTCCAGGTATGGGTTTCACCATTTGTTGAAAAACTATTTCTTTATATACTTTTTTTTATTTTCTTTACATTTTAACCGGTTCTAGCGATTCACCATCTCGGTCTTTCTTAATTTTTTCAATGTTTTGTGAACAACATTTATTCATATAATTATGTTGACCATTCTGACAGGTTCTGGCCAAACACCATCTCAACGAACTGGACGACAGAGTCATCAAGCTGATCCTGAAGCAGTCATTGGTCGAATACACTGTGCCCGACATTTGCTCGCACTACAATTCTACACGTGGCTGCAAAAAGGGTGTGAAATGCCCATTTGTCCATGTTTGCGGGTAAGTACATTACATACTTCAGAACACTTTCTTTCTGGGGAGGGGGGCACTCAACTTTTGGGATAGGGGTGTGCTAATAGGGTCTCAAAAACAGGGGCTCTGGAGCCGATTTTGACGAAGAAAAAAAAATGTCTTAAGATGGGGGGGTCAAAAGGTGGGGTCTAAAGAGAGAGCAGAAGAGGGTGAAAAAGGGGGTCTTTAGGGTGGCACATATCTATACCCCCTCCAATGTCAATGGCACCCCCCCCCTGGATTTTCTTCTGTATTTTGGCGATGCAAAGTTTGGTATCAAAATATTTCTACAAGTCTTCTGTATCGAAAGCTGATTTTAGTTTTATTGTAAATTATTTTACTAACTAGAGATATAAAAGTAAAGTATTAGTAAAGACTCGTGCCGAGATAAGCTCGTGAATGGAGTACCAATCTCTCTTTCCTTAGCATTTGGGCCGACTCCTCCCTGTAATTTTGGCTGTGGGGGTTCGCCATTCCTCCCGCACAGCGAGTCTGTTTCACTTCCCAACATGAATTAATGCCGGTACCCATTTATACACCTGGGTGAACAGAGGCAAGCGCGGTAAAGTGCCTTGCCCAAGGACACAACACGCTGGCCGCAACAGGGCTCGAACCAACAACCTTTGTATTGTAGAGCAAGAATGTATCAAAACCACGCGTGCTATAAAAAGTAGAGATATAACAAGTATCAACACTTTTGGGATACTCATACTTTCACTTTTCTTACATTTTTTCTCTCCATATTATTTGTAGTCATTACATTACAGGTGATTGCCGTTTCACCAATAACCAAAAGCAAAGCTGCCGTAATTCGCATAATCTCTTTGACGAACAACCCATGAAAGTGTTGGAGAAATTCAACTTGGATACAAACCAGAGTCCTCAGGAGCTAGTGAAGATATTGCGCTATAAGCAACGCTGCGCTGAGGGTGCCTATGCATTAACTGATGGTGCAGATGACGTTGATGAGTTGGGGGCTGATTTGGAAAATAAAGCTAGAGTATCACCAAAGAGACTAGGCGTCGGTCGTCGTCCCCCGAATTCAGCTCGTCCTAGAGAGAGGCATTCGTCAACTGCATCTGTTCAGGTTAGTGACTTCTGATTTCAAGTTTATTTTACTAAGATGATATTCTTTTGTTGAACCATATAAGGCCAATAAAAGAAGATCCGTTTCACATACATTTGGGGGGTTATGGTAATGCTAGAAATGGGTTTTTTGGGGTTTTTTTACCTAAAAAACACCCCAAAATATATTTTTGGCACTTTTTGGTCAATAATTCAACAACAACAAAAATCAACAACAAAACAACAACCTCCTAGAGAATTTTATTAAGATTATAATAAATCTAGAATGACAAAATTTGACAAAATATATTTTTAGTTATCTTGACAAAACCTAGTATTGGCTCAAAAAACGTGTTTTTTATAATTTCTCCAAAATTGTCAATTTCATGTTCATGGTTGGATTCATTGAACCCTTTTCTTCAAGAAAATGTATACTTTTATAAGATAAAATGAAAAATGAAGGAGTTTTACGGAGGCTATGCCTGAGATTTCACATCCCCACCTTAATGTCTAGGTTCGATGAATTTTATAGGCCACTTATAATCCAAAAACGTAATTTGTATGCACATTTTCTAATTTCAGTCCGATGAAATTAATGTCTGCGTGTTCCACCTGCGTGGTAAATGTAATTATGCAGAGAAGTGTCATAATATACACAGTGAGGGACCTTATCAGTGGCGGTACCAAGATGCTACCAGCATGCAATGGGTTAACTTCTTACATGTGACCAATAGGCAAATAGAAGAAGCATTTTGTGATGTTGGTGAAGATTCGGTCACTGTATTAAGAGCAGATGACGTCAGCACTGGGTATGTATTATGAACTGAAGGAGGGGGAAGGGGGTACTTGGGTTAGGGAAGGAGTGGACTGTGTAGCGTTCTTGTTGAATAAAAGCCAAATAGACTGATAGAAGAGACATTTTGTGTTGTGACAAAGATGGCGTTACTATACTTAAAGCAGATGACATCAGTATTGGGACGTATTATGAACTGAAGGAGAGGGAGGGAGATACTTGGGGTGGGGGAAGGGGGCAGGACTGTGGAGCAGGCTTGTTGAATACAACCCATAGACAGATAGAAGAAGCATTTTGTGATGTGGCACAATATGGCGTTACTGTACTTAAAGTACATAAGTACTCGGGACGTATTATGAACTGAAGGAGGGGGAGAGTGATACTTGGAGTGGTGGAAGGGGGCAGGACTGTGGAGCGGGCTTGTTGAATACAACCAATAGACATATAGAAGAAGCATTTTGTGATGTGGCAAAAGATGGCGTTACTATATACTTAAAGCAGATGACATCAGTACTGGGACGTGAACTGAAGGAGGGGGATACTTCGGGTGGGGGAAGGGGAAAGTCTGTGGAGCGGGCTTGTTGAATACAACCAATAGACAAGATAGAACAAGCATTTTGTGATGTGGCACAAGATGGCGTTACTGTACTTAAAGTACTTCAGTACTAGGCTTGTATTATGAAAGGCTGAAGGAGGGGGATACTTGGGGTGGGGGAAGGGGTGGACTATGGAGCAGGCTTGTTGAATAAAACATACGTATAGAAAAAGCATTCTCTAATTTGGGTATGTAATATGAAGGGAGGGGAGGGGAACCTTTGGGAGGTGGAAGGGGGAGTGCAAGGGTAGGCAGAGGAGCATGCAATGTTATGGGGAGATAACTAGAACACATGCTGACATCATCACCTCCCATCTTTCAGTGAGATGAGGTTAATATAATCCTATGTGTAATCAATTGGTATCATCACTTTTGATCCGGGGGGGGGGGGGGGGGGGTACTCACCTAATATGGTATACGGGGATGTGCCGCTCTAATGGGTAGCTTTTTTGCACAAAATCCCTATACATGGGGTTAGATTTTGTGCTGGAAAATCCCTAATAATGGGGTCACTTTTTACAAATGGGTCATTTTGCAAAAATTAGGTATATTTTCCTGATAATTTGTGAAAATTGGGTCTATAAATGAAGCAAAACCCTTAGAAATGGGTACCGTGTTTTCCAAAGTCACCCTTAGAAATGGGTAGGGGTTTTGAATCTCCAGCCGCACACCCCCGACCAAACCAAATCCGAGTACCCCCAGGCTTTTGATCGTCCTGTGATAACTTCAAATCTGCTTGTTTGTTTTTGTTTGGGTTTCATTTTTTTTTTTTTTTTACATTTTTTTGGGGTGGGTTGCCATGCTGTGGAAATTTAAGTTACATATTCTCATCCACAAATTATTTGTTTTCACAGAATCAATAACCCAGGTGGTGACATCAATTTTGACAAAATGCAATTTGTCATCGGCGCTGGACAAGTGCTGGACATCAAACGTGTGGCACCCTCAAGCACCGATCAAGGATGGCGTAAAACGTACGTCACTCAATGGCAGTGGTTTTGGCTAGATGAGAATGACGTGTGGACGGCGTATGGGAAAGAGGTTTGTGTAAATTCCAGGGGGAGGGAGTCACTCATATATAATACTGTAAACATCAAGGGACGTAAAACCTATGTCACTCAATGGCAGTGGTATTGGCTAGATGAGAATGATGTGTGGACGGCGTATGGGAAAGAGGTTTGTCTATATTCCAGGGGAGGGAGCCATTCATATGAAATACTGTAAGCACCCAGTACTGATCAAGGGGCCGTAAAACCTATGTCACTCAATGGCAGTGGTTTTGGCTAGATGAGAATAATGTGTGGACGGCGTATGGGAAAGAGGTTTGTGTATATTCCAGGGGGAGGGAGCCACTCATATATAATACTGTAAACATCAAGGGGCGTAAAACCTATGTCACTCAATGGCAGTGGTATTGGCTAGATGAGAATGATGTGTGGACGGCGTATGGGAAAGAGGTTTGTGTATATTCCAGGGGGAGGGAGCCACTCATATATAATACTGTAAACACCCAGTACTGATCAAGGGGGCGTAAAACCTATGTCACTCAATGGCAGTGGTATTGGCTAGATGAGAATGATGTGTGGACGGCGTATGGGAAAGAGGTTTGTGTATATTCCAGGGGGAGGGAGCCACTCATATATAATCCTGTAAACACCCAGTACTGATCAAGGGGGTGTAAAACTTTTGCCACTCAATGGCAGTGGTATTGGCTATAGTTTGATCAGCTCCAAATTGTCAAGGCCTTCTTACAGCAGCGAAGGAATACAGAAGGATAGGCCCATGTGAATTATATGCATAACACGTGCGAGCTGCCCAAACCGTGTGCTTGTGGCCATGACCGTGCACCGACGCTTGGATTACTCTTGAACACAGAGAGATTTAAAACCGAATATTTCTCGCCAATTTGGAACTGATCAAACTATAGATGATCATGGCGTGTGGACGGCCACTCAATGGTGTAAAATGTATGCACTCAATGGTAGTGATATAGACGACGTATGGGAAAGAGGTTTGTGTATAGGGGAGGGCACTGTAATACCCTAAGCATCCAGGACAGATTGAGAATGGCTCAAAAGTTATGTCACTCAATTAAAGGTATATGTTATGTGATCTTTTCCAGGAGACGCCCTCAATCCTCGGAATTTTTTTGGGAAGCAAATTTTCTTGCAGATTACATAAAAATCATGGTTTTAGTGCGAATTTAGAGTGCAAATATAAACTGTTGGGTTAAACCCAACAGTTTATTTTCACTCTAAAACCATGATTTTGAAGTAACTTGGAATCGTATCGCCCTGTAACTTGGAATGTATCTACGATTTATGATCAGAAATATAAATCTGCAAAAATATCTTCAAAACAATCTGCTTCCAATTTTTTTTTGATGATTCAGGGCGTCTCCTGGAAAAGATCGAATAATATACCTTTAAATCTGGTTGGAAAAGTATAATATATAGAGCTATATGGATGGCATATGGGGAAAGAAATGTATAGAGGGGGAGGCTCTCATATCACAGATCGAGGATGGTATTAAAGTTATACCACTCAATGGCAGTGGTATTGAAAAGATGGGTTGTTTATATCCAGGGCAGTACCGAAGTTTTCGATATTGTGTAGAGAAGCACATGACAAAAAGAATGACTATCACAGTTTTATTTATTCATGAGAATGGTAGGCCATCGCCTAATTACAAGAACAAACAAAGTATAGTATTTAAACAATCAATCTAAGTACTACAAGAATGGTAGGCCATCGCCTACAAGAACAAACAAAGTATAGTATTTAAACAATCAATCTAAGTACTACAATATTCTCAAACAATTCGGCATTTCCCATGCTCCCATCCAATATGCAATTGACATTTAGATTTTAAGCACTGTGAACCAGAACACCCTGCTATGGACCAACTCATATTATAAGCGATATTGAGCAATTTTGACAAGCAATGAGTCAATGAGCTAGAGTTCTGGAACAACCTGCTATTGAACAACACTTGACAAGATTCTAGCTGATATTGGACAAATTTGACAAACTCCTACAAAAGGACATACAACATCGAGCCGGGGAGGCAAGGGCACCCGCAGGGGTCGCCGGGCAGCCCTCATCCTAGATAGTGTCTCCAGTGAAAAATGCTATCCTGCGATCCCCCGGGCCCCGCATCCCAGGCTCAATCCTCCAACCTCCATACCATCCACACCATATACAATTCTTTTCTTTTTTTTTTTTGATTTTTTTTGATACGAGAACTGATAATTACAAGCAACGTTCAAAATGAAGGGCCATCCTGTCATCCGTATTTGATCATAACCCATTTGCCATTGAGGTTATCCGATGGACAACCAATATTCAAAGACACTACAATAGTTTAACATGTTTAATGCACATAACCCTCAGTTTAGGATTACCAAAATAGTTCCAGATACCAAAACCTAGTAGGTATATTCAAAGACACTACAATCGTTGAATGCACATAACCCGCAGTTTAGGATTACCAAAATAGTTACGGATACCAAAACCTAGTAGGTTATTCGTTGGACAGTGACACCAATATAAACTTTCTTATTCCCAACGCTGGATACAAGACCCTATATCAAATGATCAATACAGCTGGTATTTACATCAAAATATTTCTCAATACATTCATTTTAACATCCCTTCTCGATGCAGTTGGAAGAGACACCAAATCTATTTCAGTAACCCAGTCCCTCTTTACACCTGTGTCCAGCTCTAAAACGAAATGATTATGTTACTCTGCATCATATTTATATTATATAGATACAAACTGAACTCAATTTTTTAATGCCGCCTTTATAATTATGCTTAGAGCAGCCTGCCAATCAACAATATACCATGTCCTGAACAGCAGCTAACATACATACATACAATAGGCTTTTATATAGCGCCATTTCAAGTGATCACAGCGCATTAAAATACGACAATGCATGAAAAAATACCATAAAATTGAACAAGATGGTGTCTACAGGATAATACAACATAAGCACACTAGTTATATATTTGAAAACAAATATGTTACAGCCACAGAACAATGCATCATGCATGAGAATGAACGAAGGTGAGAACAAACTTAAGGGACAAATGTCGAACCCGGCCACCCAGTTATTCTCATGCCTGACCACTATTATACCGCTGCCATGCAAGTGGAAGAACCAAAATTTCCCTACTGCAATGCTGGATTTTATGTTGGTGACCTTTTTTGCCTTTCCTACTCAGTCTAGTAACCTTCATTTACCATAAAATAACATCAATAATTGTACGCTTTAGCTCAAAGTTTAAAGTACCAGAGATACTCTGTCTATAGTGGCTTCTAAACCCATGTACCACTGTAGCCAATCCATGTGCCACTGATATGGTCAACTAGGATCTCCTTTAGGATACCACTGCTACATGTCATCAATGAGAATATCCGCACAATTACACAGTGAAGAATTTAATGGTAGGGAATTATTATGTACTCGTTGCCAAAGGCCCAACCTATTCACCAATTATTTAATTGCAAAGCATCTAATGTCTTTTGTTATACTCTACAACCACATACCTTGCCTTAGAGGGGTGGCTGTTTTTCAATTAATAACAATAATGTCCAAATAACGCCTAGTAAATAAACATTGTTAAAAGAGACGATCATTCCAAAATAATATAAAGAAATAGAAACATAGTAATTGGCCCCAGGTGTTGGCTATCACATGCCAACCCGATATTGAACACTAACCCGTCCCGGCGCCCACACCTAATGAACTCCCCAAGAAGGGTAACCAACAACCGTAACTAATATTGAACATGCACTAACTTAGTGGTGCAAATCTGGTGGGCCAACTGACATGAATGATCTACTTCACCCCGATCCTTCATGGTTACGTAACACAAAGAAAGGAAATAATAGCCTAATTCACTTCGATCGTTCAACCGATTATATTTAAATATCTCCTGATCAAAGGGTTACACTGTTGTTTATCTTGAATAAAGTAACTTATAAGCTGATCAAAGAGTTACACTGTTGTTTATCTTGAATAAAGTAACTTATAAAGGGGGTACATTGTAATATCATTATTATAGGCCCAACGTTTGATACATACTGTTATTTAAAATCATATTACAAGACATGTTCTAATTAAAACATTTACAACCTTATAAATGTAAGTATCAAACAATAGAAAAATACTGAACAAGGTAAGCACCTAGGAAAAATAAATAAAGGAAGGTACTATAGCCCACTTCCTTGTACATATGTTTGTTTATCAATATTTATGTCATGTCTACATCAACGAAGGGCATGAAAAGGTTTGTTTTGCTCACAAATCCAGGAATAGTTTTTGTTATAATGTAATTACATAGCCTGTGGATCGACATGTTACCTCATCATAAGGTGTTAAGTCATTGACTGAATAATTGTCCTAAACTACTCCTGCAGATCCGTCACCTGATATATTACATTTCTCAAATGTCATTGTGTCACAAAACTGTAAATTCGGACTGGAATACAAGTTCACCTCGGCATTCTACACTTTGACATATTACACCAACCTACACTCTGGCTAAATATGATATAATTATGAATTTAAAATAGAAACAATTTGAGAAACACACTGTTTGAAATGAAACTTAACAATTTGTTCTACAAGATTAATGCAAACATAATTCCCTACGATTGATAAATATCCCAAATTTATCAAGGTTGCCGAATCTGCCCCCTCGCATCATTATTTTTAAATTAAGCAAAGTTCTACACAAGAAATGTGCAATTTCCCCAAATTAATTCTGTAAGTAAGCTATGCCTGTATACTTAACACTTTTGCTGAACATATCGTTGAAAAGGAAATTTTAAGCTAATTGTGATATCCCATCCCCATTCCATCTCAAGACCCCTGTTGCCATGGCATGGAATGACCCATATTACTCCAAATTAGTGCAAACTACTATGATTGATAACCCAAGACTTTCATAAGACAATGAACCAAACTGAGTGGAGTAAAAACGACTACTATTCATTTGTTATTGCTATGAAGCACTTAGACATGTTACTCACGTTACATTTCATGTTACTTACGTTACATGTACATTGTTACTCACGTTACAATTTCACACCTCTGCCATTGTAATCCAACGACACATATCCCAATTTATTACCTGTTTTCAAATTAAGAACCTAAAGCATAATTATTATTCAAATTGGCACGTTTTTAAAGCAAGGAACCATTCCGTAGGCCAATTGTTCATGTTACATTGCTAACTACCCTCAGACACAGGATCGAGTTTCCTCCCAACTTGTGTCAATCCATAGGTATTTTTATTTTATTTTATTTTTTAGGTAAACCTGAAATTGAAGGTATTCTGCCTTTCAGATATCAACAATATTTTATATTTACAGTTAATATTAATGTAACTAAACATTAAACCAAATTCTTCACACAGTTGATTGTCCCAAATACCTACAAGCAAATATACAGTACATAACTTGCACAAGTACGTGTGTTATCCTAGACCACCCCTTTATCATGTTTATGCCTGGTCGGAGTCCGGAAGTCATCCTGTATTCAAGCCGTGGTAAAAACAAGACCAAACCAAGTGACAAAGAATCAGAAGCTCTCGTGCAGCTGACAGCGCGACATCCATGGCTTGACGTCAAAGCTTGGCTTCTCTCATCCCAATATCGTTTGACCTCTCAATGGATTATTAACACTGCTGGGGCCGGATTACCCAACAATTCCATCTTTTTAGCTGGTTTGGAAAGTTGAATAGTACAGCCCTCCTTTTCCATGCCACTCAATCTGTGCATGAAGGTCACGGTTCTTTTGCTTGGTTTTGGCATGTTCTCGCGGCCTCTGCGAATGAAGCTGTCACCAATAAACCACACTACTGGAACTGTCAATACAAAAGAAAAAATGATGTGAGGGGTCTGAAACAAAAATAGCAACATTCAACATACGTTGTACAATATCCAGTCTTTCATTTTTCTTTTTAAATTTGTATTAATATTATTATTATTATTATTATTATTATTTTTTTATTATTATTATTTTTTTTAAATATCTTATATCTGCTGTAAACCTATTTACCTTATTTCAATGCTCCCTTTTTCTTTAAACCATATTTAAAATTGGTGTGTCACCAAATAACACTGCTGAAGTAATGCCCAGCCAATTAGTAACCTAACTAAATGCCCCAATTACACACACAACCCCCAGTAATGACGACATGGCAGCATGGTATTGTAACTGGCCCTTTTTTACCACAAATTGAAAAACCATCACTAAACACTACCTAGCCGGAACCTTTGCTACGAGGTTCATATGTGGGTCATTCATTTAGCAAGAAAGGTGCAACGTGCAATGCAGCACCTTAGATAATTGAACACTGTTGCATAATAAACACAATCAAGATGTAATAACAAATTATAACATCAAACCCAAACTCCCCTATTTTTTGTTATTATCATTTTGAAAACAGATAAGACTTATTTATGTGGCAAAGTGCCTGTCCCGGTAAATTCTATGCAATACAAGAATCCCTACAAGTGTCAGGAGTGTAACGTCTGTCACTGCTGCTGGCCCAATCCGTATACTATATACAGAACAAATCACATCGAACCTTAGCACTATATATCGATATTATTAATACAACAATATAGTCCAGTAATCTGAAGAAGAAAAATGGTCAAAGTGAGTAAGATGTGAGGATACGCCCTTTAACATTATGAAGCACTGAGACCCCGAGACCTTCCCCCTTGGGGGACAGTGGGTTTGCCGTTGGCACTGGTAGAGGGTTAAAAGCCAGCGATTTACCTGGTATTATGACCGCCTGACTTTGGTTGTTGTTCTGAGCTTGTGGTGGCCGGGTAACACGAAAGGCAATACATCTGCCCTTGGTGGTACTATGAGGGGGGAAATGGGTATCTGTTACACAAGGCCGTGTACCCCACTAACAAGATTAACGCTACAATTAGACCTATTATTATTATCATTAACAAAATACTGTTGCTCACCCGGCCGTGATGTGTTATTTGCCCCTGCATTCACTGCCGGGATTCACTGTCCCCGCTTGAGCGGCAGTCACGCCTCTTGCCTGAACTTGTTGCGGTGGATCGCCTTGATTCACCCCATTCGTTGTCATGCCTTCGTTGCCGCTGAAACCCTGCACTGCCTGCTCGCCGACTCTGGCGATGGTAGCCGTCGGATCTTGTCCATTTCCCGAGAGCTATTCAGTTCACTAGCTGTTCTCTTGCCTTGTTCTTTTGGCAATGTTAGTTCAGCATAGGCTCATAGCGTTCACTATGGGTAATAAGCCTACACACGGAGTCAGACTTCCCGGTTCCACAATAATCACCTTTTCCCCCGATGTAATTCTGTTTTCTACCGCGTAAACCTGAGTTACTTTGTCCAGATTTTACAAAATATTCAAATAAGCTCACGAATATTCCACAACGTCATTCAATATGGTTTAATGCTTACACATGGCGTTGACTATCTAGACTTCCAGTTCAAAATTAGTCACCTTTTCCCCGATGTAGTCCTGTTCTCTGCTGCGTTGACCAGTTGTTATTTGTTTTTTAAAACAGTCAAATATAGGCCCACATTCATCATACACAAAGAGCAACGGTCAATCCGCACCGACGTTCAATTTGATATGTATTCAAATGTTCATTGTCGGCTGTCTATGCATTCCGAAATTATGTCCTCCAAAGCCTGCAACATCCAATCCGTAGGCCTCAATTAGGCCATAAAAGAAGGTCGAGAATCAGATTCCAGATGTTAATTTTCCCGACGATTTTGTTCTTTAAAACCATTGATAAATCCCACAGCGCAAGATCCAGAGTTTTTAGCTATCCAAGCCTAAGTACACTTCAGCGAGAGTACCGCTGCTACCAATCACCCTTTTTTTTCTTCTCGCTGAATAAAAATAATTAATCTTGGACAGCTACGCTGCGAATTTGTTGGCGAATTATTATCACCAAACCAAACTCATGAAAATCAAAACAGTGAATGATGAACACACAACCTGAAGCACGTAATCACGCCAGGTGCAACCTGCGCCATGCATCAACAACAAACCAAGCGCGACGCGCAATTGCCGCGTACAAAGGATACCGACCGGAAAGCCGCGCGCCATTACCAGACATAACCTATATATGACCGGTCATCGACAGCTATAGAGCAACTAACGCGTAAACAACCTGTAATAGGTCGATGACCTTTTGCGCCTACTGAAAGTCATATGGCCTCACACAATTAGCATTTACACGTGAATGGTGGAAATGCATTTGCCAAAGTATCAAATTAAGAATAACGAACCGGTGATAACCTGTGATCTAAAACGCAATAACATTTGTAAAATGTGTGAAGGTGTTTTACTTTGGCCCTGGATTTATACCATTTAAATGTACTTCTTCACATCTAGAGCCAAAAAAGAACTTTTCTCTGGGATAGCATGCATTTTTAAATCCCCCCCCCCCCCCCCACCCCCAGCTGAAATTGGAAGGTCCATTATCCAGATATTACCATTTGGAGATGTGCTCCCTGAATGAAGCAGCAGAACGACACTTAAAATGCTTAATTATTAAAATCAATCATTTTTAGGGGAGCAAGAAGAAAGGCATGAGAGGGAGATCAAAGTGATCATGCAAAATGTCAAGGCCACAAAGGCGACTAGGGGGTGGGGAGGAACCTGTTCTCTACAGGTCCGACCGTCCCACTTTTGTTTTAAAAATATTTGGACAACATTTATCAACCATTTTTTAATTTTTTTTGAAAATAACACAAATGTTCAAGAAAATCTTGGTAAAAAGCAACAACACGCCTTACCAACAGACCCTACCTGAGAGGTTCGTTTGACTGTAGTTCAGGATTTCTTTTATTCAGTTGCCTAAAGGAGGCAGGAACTATTACTATGTTGATGACACCCTTATAGCATGAGATTGCAAAAACGTACACATTTTGGTCTTTCTAGACATAAGTGGGGGCCGCCATGTTTGTAGTCTTTGTAAATGCCTTTGTCTTTGTAAAATACCTATGCAGTTTATTTCAACAGTACCCACAGTCTGTGCTGGAGTCAAAGCTATATTTATTTAGTTGATTAGAGATGTGCTACTCCCAACAGAGAGACATAATAGCTTATCTTGTTTGACTAGCTTATCTTGTTTGACCAAGGTCATATATACCTAGATTGTTCTTCAGACTGTACCCCCCCCCCCCCCCCCCTCCCCCTCCATGCACACAAATCAACTTTATTGGTTTCCTGTACTATTTTTAGACTGCGGTGTTTTGATTCTTTTTTGGTTTGAATTATAGAAAATACATTGGTTACAAAACATGCTTCTTTCTCTTGGATCGCCCCCATTCCATTTCAATGGCATTTTTATTTCATTTTTCAGAATGTAAAAGGAATGAAATCTGACATCAACGGCATAACCTTGGAAGAAGCGTACGAGAATTACCGGAAAGAAGACGGTAGCCGATACCTAGATTTCCAGACAGACTATCATGAATATCGATTGGATCTGGAGACCAAAATGCAGAAAAATATCCGCTACAAGACGGAAAGGAAGCTGAGGAGACGACCCATATTGGTGACAAAGGAAGCTTTGAATGAGCGGGCTGAAAGGTATGTCTTTCTTTCTTTCTGCACTTTTTTTTCTTCTTCTTCCTTTTAATTTTGTGGGTTTTTGTCTTCATTTCTATCCCTGGCTTGAAAAGCCAGAGGTCATTTGTGTATGTAGGGGTGTATGTTCCCTTTTGGTTAGCCTTTCAGACCCCTACATGACCTTCGACCCATTTTGCAGGGCCCTCTCTCTCTCATATGAAAAGTCAGTCTTCAATCTCAACTAAACTTGGTGACAATAATATTTGGGTAAGGTGATTTGAGATGACTCATGGGGGTGTACCCATTGACCTCTAATGACCCCTATGTGACATTCGACACCATTTAGGTGAATCTCCCAGCCGGGGGGATTTACAAGTCATAACTTGCAGTATCTTTATATTGTTTGAAGGGTAAAATTGGTCACAAATTTAAAAACCTATGAGGTGTTTTTTTATTATTTAAAAACTATAAACTTTTTGAAAAAGAATGTCCAAAAAATAACGAAAGTGTACAAAAGTGTTTGGATTTTTTTTTTTAATGTGCAAAATGATGGGTTGCTTGCGCTTGTAGAACGGGGTGTTTCGTTTTCCTTTTTCCTAACTTACTTTTTCTGTGTTTAACAACATCTCTTCAAAGGTTGGATCTAAAGTCGGATTTTTCAGTTCCTGAGAAGTGGGACTTGTACGGGAAATCGGAGGATCCGAAGAACAATTTTCAGCTATGTCCCGTTGACGACACCACAGACGAGTATATGCAAGTGTACCGTCGCTTCAACAAAACTATGCCATCACTTTGCTACAAAGTGGATACCATCAGAAGAGTACAAAATATTGATCTATGGGAAGACTTTGCCAGGTAAATTGTTTGAAATTGTTTTGAAATGAAATTGAAGTGAACTAAAAACTGAGCTATTTTTAATATTTGTATTGTTTATGGTGGTAGTAAATTGGCATTACGCGCTGTATGTAGTTTGTTTCTCTGGGAAAACAGCTTTGCAAAAATGAATCAGACTTGTTCTCTTGAAAGCTCTTGCAGCAGTCTTATTTTGAATCCAGATTTTAATGTTATACAGGAAATGTTGAGGATTGAATATATGAATGATGCGGAAATCTATTACTGTAAAACACTATGATTTTGTGGATACTTTATTTCGCGAATTCAAAATTATTTCTATTTTAGCATGCATTTAATTTTGCGAATCTGGAAATTTCACTGTTACTTTCAATGCAAAATTGTCAGTTTCGTGGGTATTTAATTTCGCGAATCCACATCCCTCACAAAATTAGCGAAATTCAGTTGTTTTACAGTATATGATAACCCTAACCCCGGTTTTTGACCGGGATCACGATATTCGAGGAAAAAACGCCAACTAAATCTCCGGAAACCTGCCGGGATTCCATCCGGGGACCCTCCATTCTAAAGCCCCACGGCCCAACCACGAAGGTGCATAAGTTTGGAGAGGGACTTAGGATTAGCATTTTTTAGCACTCGAGGGGGGGGGGGTAGAGTTAATAGAACACACTATAAAAAATAATGTTACCATAACCCTAACCCCGGTTTAGGGTTTTCGACCGGGATCATGATTTTCAAGGAAAAAATGCCAACTAAATCTCCGGGAACCTGCTGGGATTCGATCCGGGGACCCTCCGTTCTCAAGCCCCACATCCCAACCACTAAGCCACGGCCCTCAGCTACACATTTGCACAGTATACTGCGCTCACTATATAGGCTCGGTTGACTATGTCATCGAAAACCGACGGCGCATGCGTTTGGAGACGGACTTAGGATTAGCATTTTTTAGCACTCAGGGGGGTTAGGGTTAATAGGTTAACCACATCATCATTAATAATTATCATTACATTTGATTTGTTAGGAAAAGAGATCGTATGGAGAAGAAATGTGACGGCAAAAAGGTTCGTGAAGAATTGCTGTTCCATGGCACCAAACGAAACGTTGTTGAAGCCATATGTCAGCAGAACTTTGATTGGAGACTCAGTGGTATGCGTGTAGGAACTATGTATGGACAAGGTATGATAGGTTATTTTTTATGTCTTAAGGGGGATGTGCACCTTCGGTATAGCCTCCGTAAAACTGCTGTAACTTCTTCATTATTCATTTAATCTAGATAAAAGTATACATTTTTTTGCAGGAAAGGGTTCAATGAATCCAACCATGATCATGAAATTGACCATTTTGGAGACAATTATAAAAAACACGTTTTTTGACCCATTTTAGGTTCTGCAAAGATAACTCAAAAAATATTTTGTCAAATTTTGACATACTAGTTTTATTATATTCCTTATGCAATTCCCTAGGAATCTTCTCTTTTTTTTAAATCTTTATTATTTTTTGAATTATAGACCAAAAAGTGCTAAAAGATGTGATTTTTTACCTCCAAAAATCCGCAGAATAGGGCTTGGGGGCGGCCAAATAGGATTGCCTTTCTCAAACATATTTGGCCTAATCTATTCTTCCTATTTCTGATCAACAGGGAGCTATTTCCACAAAGCCGCGTCATACTCCAACGAATACGCCACGCCCAACAGCCGCAAGAATCAGTACATGTTTGTGGCCCGGGTTCTCGCAGGATCTTTCACCGCTGGTAAAAGGGACATCAGAAAGCCGCCGCCAAAGGATCCGAAAGCACCTCATGTTAACCTCTACGATACGTGTGTGGATAAGGCCGAGGATCCGAGTATCTTTGTCGTGTTCGAGAACAACCAAGTCTATCCGGAGTATTTGATCAAGTATCAAGCTAAATAAGTTATGGTTGCTTTACATACTGTAAAAGCTGAAATTTTTATTTTCGCGCTTTTCGCGCTAAATATTTTTCTGTGAAAATTATAACACGTTTTCAACATTCATGCAGTGCATCCAGAAGGTTGCCCACGAAAAAAACAATTCGCGAAATGTCTATGATATCATAATGCGCAAAAATATCTTTACGCGAAAATATTGGCTTTTACAGTACACAGCAAATTTCGTATGTCTGGTACCATGGTAGGTTGCCAGTACCTGCACAGGTATCCTTAGTGTTAGTTATTGCCTGTATGGGATCTGTATGCAGTACCTGTGCCTGTACCACACAGTACTTGAGTTACACTATGCCGCTTCTATGGTGGTACTTCACTTGTACTTGAACAACACCCATGGGTACTTGGCATTCAGAACCCATTCAGGTACTCATGGGTACTGTGCATTCAGTACCCATTCAGGTACCCATGGGTACTGGGCATTCAGTACCCATTCAGGTACTCATGGGTACTGTGCATTCAGTACCCATTCAGGTACCCATGGGTACTGGGTATTCAGTACCCATTCAGGTACCCATGGGTACTGTGCATTCAGTACCCATTCAGGTACCCATGGGTACTGGGCATTCAGTACCCATTCAGGTTCTTATGGGTACTGGGTATTCAGTACCCATTCAGGTACCCATGGGTACTGTGCATTCAGTACCCATTCAGGTACCCATGGGTACTGGGCATTCAGTACCCATTCAGGTTCTTATGGGTACTGGGTATTCAGTACCCATTCAGGTACCCATGGATACTGGGCTATCAGTACTCATTCAGGTACCCATGGGTACTGTGCATTCAGTACCCATTCAGGTACCCATGGGTACTGGGCATTCAGTACCCATGCAGGTTCTTATGGGTACTGGGTATTCAGTACCCATTTAGGTACCCATGGATACTGGACTATCAGTACCCATTCAGGTACCCATGGGTACTGGGCATTCAGTACCCATACTGGTACAGCAGAGTAACCATGATGCATGTCATGTCGTATTAGCGTGTGTGGTCTAGTGGATAAGACACCGGTCTCACGATGCAAAGGTTGTGAGTTCGAGCCCCGCTAATGCCAACATGTTTGTATCCTTGGGCAAGGTACTTAGTCTCAATTGCTTCGTCAACCCAAGCGATATTTGGGGAGCTGTTAGGATATCAAAATCTAAGTAGTGCTGATAGGCTTGTGCACTTGTCGATTGGTAGCCGCCTAAGTGTAGCAACCAAAGGATTCTGATATCTAAACTGGCAGCGATAATAATTGATTTTAAAAGCGCTTTGGGACTGTGCTTGCATTGTGGAAAGCGCTATATAAGAACGGTAATATTATTATTATTATTATAAGCGCATGGCTTCATGTGTCACCTCAAGTTAGATTTTAAAATGTGACATTAGTGTGTAATATAATAGCTTATAATTACCAAAAAATATACATAAATTATAGTCCAATAACCCTAACTCTACTACACCACACGTCACACGACAACCGTGTGGTTGGCCTCTTTGTATAACTCAGCGTTGAAGTTTTTAAGCGAAAAAAGGACCCAGCTATATACTTGGCGAAGTATACTGAGCTAAGTAGCCTTGATACCTGTGGTGTAGTGGAAAGTCAGTTGGCCTGTGTGCTGGAGGTCCGTGGTTCAAATCCTGGTGGTGGTGACCTTTGGGGTAACTTTTCTCCGCGGGAAAAAAATCTGAAAAGTGGCTACCTCGAGTTAGGGTTAATAGTTAGTAAAACTGTTATAGTTAATTGCAACCAAACATATATTATGGATCCACACATGGAAACATTATAGATAAGGTCAAATGTTACATGTCAGGATCCATCCAAGGTCTCTGGAAGTAACACATCTAGACTGAAATTCAAGTTTAATAATGATGTTGTTGTGATTGTACTTGGACTTGAACATTTAGGAAATGACAGAGACTTGGAACCCAGACTTGGGGACCAGCAGTGGCGGCACCATGGGGGAGATGCTTCCCCCATCACAAGTCTTGCCCCCCCCCCCCCCCCCCCCCCACATTTTCCTGAGTCAGCTCAAACCTTATCCCATTGTATCCCCCAAACAATAAAAAATGATGTATTTTATCAAAATCCCCCCCCCCCCATTTCCCCCAAAATGTTGATGATGGTGCTGGTGCTGCCAATGGAGACTTAGGCTTTAACTCAGACTCAGATGACGAATGAGAAAAGCTGAACTGCAGCTCTGATTTAATGAACGAAAAAGAAGAAAAAAAACCCTAAAAACACCAATTGGTTAACATAAAACAAGCCAATTTGAAAAAAGTAATCTTTAAATAAAAGATTTGACAAAGAAAAAACAACCATAAAAATTTTAAAAAGATAAGAAGAGAAGAAAAAAACCACAAAAAAACCCAATTGGTTAACAGCAAACAAGCCAATTTGAAAAAAGTCATCTTTAAATAAAAAGATTGACAAAGTAAAAACAACAACAATACCAAAAAAAGACACACAAAAAAGACACAAAAAAAGACCAAAAAAAAGACCAAAAAAAACCCAAATGTATAATAAAACAAAACAAAGCAAATTTTAAAAAAGAACTATGTTATTAAAAAAAATGTTTTGCTTTGACATATTACTTTAAAGTGTGTAATATGTATGTAAAATTTGTGTGATCTCAATTGTATAGCCTTAATATTGTGTATATTACAATTTATGTAGCTCAGTCTTTCCCTTTGAAATGTTATTGTTGATGCTGGTTCCGCCACTGGATACTTAGACTTTAACTCAGATGAGGAATGAGAAAAGCTGAACTTCAGCTCTGATTTAATGAATGAAAAAGAAGAATTTAAGATAAGAAGAAAAGAAGTGGGGAAAAAACAAAAAACAATTGGTTAACAGTAAACAAGCCAATTTGAAGAAAAAGGACATCTTTAAATAAAAAGATTTGACAAAGAAAAAAACAAAAACAAATAAAAACAATACAAAAACGACAAAAGTACAATAAAAAGAAAAAAGAAAAGGAACAACGTTGTTAAAAAAATGCTTTGCTTTGACATATTACCTTAAAGTATGTGATTTGTGTGTAGAATTTGTGCGATCTCGATTTTATCCGAGCCTGTAGCCTTAATATAGTGTATATTACAATTTATGTAACTCAATTTTTCTCGTATGTATTTACCTGTATTTTAACAATTTGTATCAAATGTCATTAATGGAAATACCCACATGACTGTCTACTCAGGGTGGATGATCATGGGTGTCACAGCTCTATTTTTAATATTGTGTGTACTGATCATAATAGTAGTATTGCTTTATTCTGTAATGCTTAAGAGGAATTAAAATCATGTCCTAGCCAGTTCACCCCTCGCTGGTCTAGTGGTTTAGAGACATGCTCTGAGATGCAGAGGAGAGGTCTGTGGTTCGATTCCCACTAGGATAACCTTTTCAACTGAACTGATTTATTTCCTTTTGTAAAAGTTAGAAATATATAAAAAGTCAACAAAGTGTGTAGTTCCCGGGTATACAGTCATGTGGGTATGCCGTCAGCAAAATGAAAACATTGTCCAAATTTCGGGGGGAAATAAACCCATATATTTACCAGAGACCCATCATTTTCAACAGATTTGACAGATTTTGCAAAATTTTCTGTGAAAACAGCAAATTTAAGGATATTAGATCGACCTATACATTTCCCAAAAATGGCTATGAAAAGGGGTAATTCATTTACCAGACAGGTGGCACATCCCCTTGACCTCATATCCACTAGATAACCCCCCCCCCCCCTCCCCTGGTTGGAAAGCAGTGCTTACCACTGAAGTGCATAATCCTCCATAAATAAATAATGCACAAATGAAAAAAATACCTTCTGATCATGTGGAAGAGGGGGGAGTCAATACTAATAAACCTGTGATGTATGCCTGGATGTGCTGCAAGATATATTTTGGTTTTGTAACCTAAACCCTAACCAAAATCGGATACCCTATCCATAAACCTAATCCTAACCATAACCCTTATCCCATGGAAGAGTCTAATTCCATGCTAATCCTAACCATAATCCTAAACCCTAACATTAATCCTAACCATAACCCTAATCCTAACCATCTATAGAAATACTTAAATAAAAACAATTGTTTTCCTTTTAAAATAATGGGGCGATGGGGCCCCACATACAACAGTGTTTATTGTCACCTTATCTCTTAATTAACATGTTATAAATGCCAGGTTATTTTCCATAAAAAAAACATCACAGAACTTTTACTAAATCGCAATTGAAATCTGTGATTTAGTAAAAGTTTAAAAAAAGTTTGAAAAATGTTTTAAAAATTCCTTAAATTTGATGAGGAGGAATCAACTGTGTACAACCCTGATCATTTTATCAGTGTCTTTTATATGTGTATTCAGCCAACTTCACAGTTTACAGCTTTGAATTGTCACCATGACAATATAGATGCTTTTATAAATTTATAATGGTTTACTCTTTGTGTGTATTTTTGTACAAAACAATTTGTTACCTGTTCTGCTGACTTGACCGATGTATTTGGCTGGTTTAATTTTCAACAACAAATTTTGCGAATTTGTTGTTGAAAAGAATAACAATTTTGTAATCAAAAGAAAATGAAAATTTGTCCATTCACCAAAATGAGCATGAAATTTGTTTGGGAAAAAAACTTATACCTGCGAGGTCTGTTTGCCGTAGAACAAGGAATGTTTGTGTGTCGTCTAATGGTCATTTGAGGATTACCATTTAAATGAATTGATTAAAATAACAAAAAATGTGTATGTATAATAATATTAATAATTATCAATAGGACATTGTTTACAAGTTGATGTTTGAATACTATGTATACATCTGCAAAACCTGTTGGGGTGTGTACTGTATGTGTAGCTAGTGCAATTCTGATCATGATGATTTTGACTTAATGAAATCTGATTACGTTAACTAATTAAAGCAATATTGTGTTATCTTTTTCACAATTATTTTTTTCTCTTTTATAATGAAGTTCAACTTATCAGGAAACACTTTCCGGACTCATAAATCCATCTTGACCATATTTCCGTAAAAACCATCACAGAACCTAACTAATTCACGAAGGGAATCGGCATTTTTTGTTGTTATCATCATTAAGCATTCCCTAATCCCTACTATATTGTATAGACGTTATTCGTAATTGGCGTAGCCAGAGAAACACTGTAAACGGTGTTAATACATTGTTAAACCATGGAATTCTTTTTACGAACGAAAATACCACTCAGACAACTTTTTTTTAGTAATTTACTTTTTCCATGTTTATATGAGCATAAAGAAAACAGATTTTTCTGAAACCTTTCCCAACTTTCCAAGTGTATCTCAAGAATTACTGAACCAATACCACCCTGTTTTATGGGCGGAGCGGACCTGTCAAGCAGGGTCGGTCGGTCAAGGGTTTTTTAATTTATTTTTTTCACCTAAAATGTCGCTAATATCTGCAAAAATTGGCCGGGGAATTATTTGAAAAATTTGTTTAGACAAATTCTAACAAAAAAAACACTTGAAAAATTTGAACAGTAGGTTGGTCGGGCCCATAAAACATGAGGTCCTCGTCTTATGTCACAAAACTCTATGAAGTATCGTGCTGAAAATAGGAACACATGGCAAGCACTGAATTCGTGCCTCTGTCCAACCTCCAACACCCACCTTTTATGATAACTTTACCATATATCAGCTCAGGCTTTAATTTAAAGAATACAGGGTGAGTCAGAAAGAATGTGCACCTTTTTAGCGAAAGTGCCACAGAAATGTCAGGCCTGCATATTCAAAACCAATGAGTGCTACAAAAACCATTATTTGGTTTCATTAAAATTTTACAAAATTTAATTCAAACATTGCGTCAGAATGTTTCAACAATTTTAGAAGAACCCGGTATTTTCAAGCCAATCCACGGAATGGTAATAGGCCTAACACATTATTATTGTTGTTGACTGGCTGATTCAGAGATGCCAATAAATGAAACTAGTGAAAAACATGAAAAGGCACATAAATGTTGGATACAAAATCTTAAAATGACCGGAAATGAACAGAATTGTGGAATTGTGACAAAACAAAACAAAAAAAGCCTGAATTCAAGAAAGAAAAGTGAAAAGAGGCATCTAAGCTGAGCGAACCTCATTAGAATAAATTATAACGAATGGCTTAAGATGTGATTTTTTTTACCTTCAAAATCATGAAAATCACATTTTTGGCACTATTTGGTCAATAATTCAAAAAATAATAAAGATTTTCAACAAAAAAAACATGATTCCTAGGGAATTGTATTAGGAATATAATAAAACTATTAGACAAAATTTGACAAAAGATATTTTGAGTTATCTTTGCAGAACCTAAAATGGGTCAAAAAACGTGTTTTTAATAATTTTTTCCAAAATGGGCCATTTCATTATCATGGTTGGATTCATTGAATCCTTTTCTGCAAAAAAACTGTATACTTTTATATCGATTAAATGAATAATGAAGAAGTTACGGCAGTTTTACAGAGGCTATGCTGAAGATGTACAGCCCCCTTAATAAATCAACCATCCTGTGGATTGGCTTCAAAATGTTGGGCTTTACATTCATCTTTTGAATGAAAGCCAAATTATAGGTCTCTATTAATATTATCGTGCTACCATTGGTTTGCATATACATACCTAAATCTTTTGTGACGCCTTATGAAAAAGTGCCCGTTCTTTAATTCTGACTCACCCTGTATATAATATGGCACGCACTTGCAGGTGTATAGTCAATTACAACAGCACCCTACTAGCTTTTGGGAAGTTGATCTATGATGTGCTGAAAGATATTTTTATAAAAACGACTCAGAGGCACCCATAGCATGTCATCCCTGCCATCCTCTATTGCAGGGGGTGGGCAACCTTTTTGAATGAATGGGTCAGATATAAGAAGTAAAAAATTGACTGAGCCGCACCTAACCACATTTTCTAGCAATGACCTGCTGTTGATTTCAAACCTTTGATTCCGAAGACTTTCAAGCAATAGGTGTGTGTGTTTAATAATCTATCTTCACAAAAACGTAATCTCAATACAGTAGGTAACAATTATTGGTGAAAATAGACCTACGCACGTTGAGGAACATCATTTGTGCCGATAAATGCTAAGCAGCTAGCTCGTTTTTGTGATGATGTAAAATAGATTGATTTCTTCTCTTTTTCTCTCGCGGGCCACAAAAAAAAACACTGGCGGCCCGCAGGCTGTAGGTTGCCCATCCCTGCCATGCCATCCTCTATAGCTACGCCACTGTTACTTTTATAGGTTTTTAAGTGAATAGCAAGTCCAAATTACACCCTGTGGTCATCAGGTTCATAACATTTCACCCATCTACCTATAATATCTTATAATGTAAATAAAACAAAATGTAATTATTTTATTGACAAATTGAACAAAATAAATGTATTGAATGCATGTAACAAATAAAATGGCTTTAGTTGTCATCATCATAAGATATCTAGTTTTGTTTCTTATTTATGTCCAGCTTATGAATCTTTTTAATTGGGCTATTTCAGCAATAAATGGTTTAAAGTGTTGACAGAAAGAGGTCAAAGGACATGTAGGGGTCATTAGAGGTCAATCTGTGTAAAACCCATGTTACCCATAAGATTATTGCCACCAAGCTGGTTTGTAATGACCTTTGACCCCGTTCTGTCAAAACTATTTATTGCTGTTTTTGTGAATAACGCAATCTGAGGATCAATCAATGGCGATCTCTCTGAGGATCTCTACAATGGCGGTCTGTGGACAGGTAATAAAAAGTGGGAGAAATGTGTGACTTTGCACAGTGACCTTTTAAAGATATCTGAAGGGTCACATAGCAAAAAAAGGTTTCTGGCTCCTTTACTTCTTGGTGATGTCAAGAACTTTTTGATACCCCCTCGTATATGCTTTCTTTAGTAGATAGCAAGTATATCAGAGTAAGTTGCTATCTTCAGTAGACACCAAGTATATCAGAGTAAGTTGCTATCTTCAGTAGACACCAAGTATATCAGAGTAAGTTGCTATCTTCAGTAGACACCAAGTATATCAGAGTAAGTTGCTATCTTCAGATAGCAAATCTATCAGAGTAAGTTGTTATCTTCAGTAGATAGCAAGTTTATCAGAGTAAATTGCTATCTTCAGTAGATAGTAAGTCTTTCAGAATAAATTACAATCTATGCTATCTTCAGTAGATAGCAAGTATATCAGAGTAAGTTGCTATCTTCAGTAGATAGCAAGTCTATCAGAGTAAGTGACTATCTTCAGTAGATAACAAGTCTATCGGAGTAAGTTACTATCTTCAGTAGATAACAAGTCTATCACAGTAAGTTGCTATCTTCAGTAGACACCAAGTATATCAGAGTAAGTTGCTATCTTCAGTAGACACCAAGTATATCAGAGTAAGTTGCTATCTTCAGATAGCAAATCTATCAGAGTAAGTTGTTATCTTCAGTAGATAGCAAGTTTATCAGAGTAAATTGCTATCTTCAGTAGATAGTAAGTCTTTCAGAATAAATTACAATCTATGCTATCTTCAGTAGATAGCAAGTATATCAGAGTAAGTTGCTATCTTCAGTAGATAACAAGTCTATCAGAGTAAGTTACTATCTTCAGTAGATAACAAGTCTATCACAGTAAGTTGCTATCTTCAGTAGACACCAAGTATATCAGCATAAATTGCTATCTTCAGTAGATAGCAAGTCTATCAGAACACGTTGCAATCTATGCTATCTTCAGTAGATAGCAAGTATATCAGAGTAAGTTGCTATCTTCAGTAGATAGCAAGTCTATCTGAGTAAGTTACTATCTTCAGTTTACAACAAGTCTATCAGAGTAAGTCGCTATCTTCAGTAGACACTAAGTATATCAGAGTAAGTTACTATCTTCAGTAGATAACAAGTCTATCACAGTAAGTTGCTATCTTCAGTAGACACCAAGTATATCAGAGTAAGTTGCTATCTTCAGTAGATAACAAGTCTATCACAGTAAGTTGCTATCTTCAGTAGACACCAAGTATATCAGAGTAAGTTGCTATCTTCAGTAGACACCAAGTATATCAGAGTAAGTTGCTATCTTCAGATAGCAAATCTATCAGAGTAAGTTGTTATCTTCAGTAAGTAGATAGCAAGTTTATCAGAGTAAATTGCTATCTTCAGTAGATAGTAAGTCTTTCAGAATAAATTACAATCTATGCTATCTTCAGTAGATAGCAAGTATATCAGAGTAAGTTGCTATCTTCAGTAGATAGCAAGTCTATCAGAGTAAGTGACTATCTTCAGTAGATAACAAGTCTATCAGAGTAAGTTACTATCTTCAGTAGATAACAAGTCTATCTCAGTAAGTTGCTATCTTCAGTAGACACCAAGTATATCAGCATAAATTGCTATCTTCAGTAGATAGCAAGTCTATCAAAACACGTTGCAATCTATGCTATCTTCAGTAGATAGCAAGTATATCAGAGTAAGTTGCTATCTTCAGTAGATAGCAAGTCTATCTGAGTAAGTTACTATCTTCAGTTTACAACAAGTCTATCAGAGTAAGTCGCTATCTTCAGTAGACACTAAGTATATCAGAGTAAGTTACTATCTTCAGTAGATAACAAGTCTATCACAGTAAGTTGCTATCTTCAGTAGACACCAAGTATATCAGAGTAAGTTGCTATCTTCAGTAGACACCAAGTATATCAGAGTAAGTTGCTATCTTCAGATAGCAAATCTATCAGAGTAAGTTGTTATCTTCAGTAGATAGCAAGTTTATCAGAGTAAATTGCTATCTTCAGTAGATAGTAAGTATTTCAGAATAAATTACAATCTATGCTATCTTCAGTAGATAGCAAGTATATCAGAGTAAGTTGCTATCTTCAGTAGATAGCAAGTCTATCAGAGTAAGTGACTATCTTCAGTAGATAACAAGTCCATCAGAGTAAGTTACTATCTTTAGTAGATAACAAGTCTATCACAGTAAGTTGCTATCTTCAGTAGACACCAAGTATATCATAACACGTTGCAATCTATGCTATCTTCAGTAGATAGCATGTATATCACAGTAAGTTGCTATCTTCAGGAGATAACAAGTATATCAGAGTAAATTGCTATATGCAGTAGACACCAAATCTATCAGAGCAAGTTGCTATCCTCAGTAGATAGAAAGTCTATCAGAATAAGTTACAATCTATGCTATCTTCAGTAGATAGCAAGTCTATCAAAGTAAGTTGCTATCATTAGTAGATAGCAATCAGAGTAAGTTGCCAAGTCTACTGAAGATAGCAACTTACTCTGATATACTTCAGTGATAGCAATTTACTCTGACAGACTTGCTATCTTCTGAAGATAGTAACTTACTCTGATAGATTTGTGTCTACTGAAGATATCAACTTACTCTGATAAACTTGCTATCTACTCTGAGGCTAATATACCTAAAGAGATAAGAAGCACGGTACTACAGCTATTCATCACTGCGCACAAGGTCCGATGCGGATATTGTTTAGTCAATCGCCAATCGATTATCATCATTCAGTTTAATTTGTAGCACGACCTCATTATTTGAGTAGCGATATTTGAATCCAGCCAGTATTATCCACACGTTTATTACACTTTTAAATAACCTGAACGCACTTAAGCATATGGGATGGCTACCGACATACAAGTGATAGATTTCTAAAATGAATATACATTTATATCGCTATATTTTTGGCATTTCAGAAGAGATATGACAATTAAAACCTATTGGGTACATTCTTGGGTATATACACAATATATTATGATAACAAAGTTCATGGTTATGTGTTTATATTTAACATGAATTGAGAAACAAATGTTGTACTTTAATTCATAAACAAGTTCTTCAATTCATAACATCACTTTTTTAGTTTAATTCATAATGAATCTAAATACAAATTATGACATTTGGTTATCACAATACATTGTTTATATGTTCAAGAATGTACCCAATAGTTTTTAATTGGCATATCTCTTCTGAAATGCCATTATTTTAGCGATATCAATGCATATTATTTCAGAAATATATCAAGGTCTGTGAGTCAGTCACCACTGGCATCCCATCCTAAAGTGCGTTCACTGTGACTAACACTGGATTAAAATTAGGGCGCTACTCAAAGGAAGAGTTCGTGATACAGATTAAACTGAATGATGATAATCGATGGGCCATCAACTATACCAATGTCGCATCGAACCATGGATCGCTGCACATGGCAGGCATCAATGAGCGCTTCTTATCTCTTTAGGTATATTAGTGTCAGATCTACTGAAGATTTTTACTCTGATATACTTGCTATCTACTGAAGATAGCAACTTACTCTGATCTACTGAAGATAGCAACTCAGATATACTTGCTCAGTATATACAGAAGATAGCATAGATAGTCACATTGTACAATCATCCTGATACTACTAGAATTAGGCACAGACTTCGTTCTTTTTGGTTCTTCATCTGACATTTCATTCATTCATTCATTCATAACTGGTTTATTAAAATTGATATCGCAGTACAAACACTGAATTGCATCAAATTTTACAAAGAAATACACACAATAAAAATACAATATAGTTATGATATAAAAGACCATTAGATTATAAAATATTGCACATAGAATTAATACATCAAAAATTGAAAACCCCTAGCCCGCACACATCAAACAGTCACGCATACTCCACTCAAACTTCAATACTACACTTAACGAAACACAACAACAACAATCAGTACACTTACATCCACTATGAGCTCATAGACACAAACCGGGCAACCCCCACCCCCCCCCCCCCCCCCCCCCCCTTGGAAAATTGCACCATATGCTGCACTATGGGGCTATTATAAGCAGCATGAATTATAAAATATTATTATACAAGTCTGATCAAATATTGCACATAGAATTAATACATTAAAATTGAAAACCCTAAGCCCGCACACATCAAACAGTCGAGTCACGCATGCACCACTCAAACTTCAATACTCAATTAACGAAACACAACCTTCAAACAAAATCAGTACACTTACACCCTCTTTGAACTCATAGACACACACCGGGCAGCCCCCCCCCCCCCCCCCCCCCCCCCCCCCCCCCCCCCCCCCCCCCCCCCCCCCCTCTTGGAAGATTGCACCATATGATCACCATGAAACTATTAAAAACACCATGAATTATAAAGTATTATTGTACAAGTTTGTCATATAAAAAACAGGGCTCTTTTTGCAACGCTCTGTTTTTACCATCGGGATACTGAGTTTGTTGGACCCTCTCAAATTTCTTTGGTGGACAGACCCTCTTGTAGGAGGTACCCATTTGGCAAATTTGTCAGAGGACATAAGAGACTTAAAGAAATTGAGGCACAAATCATCCCTTCTTTGACTTAATGAATGTAGCTTGCAATCATGAAGGGCCTCATAATAAGATACATACTCTTTACCCATGATGATCTTGCACGCTCTCTTCTGGATTCTCTCAATGGAAATTGATTGATCGACCGTGATCCCAGGATGCCATATGGGGGCAGCATATTCAGCCAAGGGTCTAACAAATCCAGAATAGATTGTGACAAGATCATCATGTGGCAAATTGAAACGTTTGAGTAGTTTTAACATATACAGTCTACCATTGGCTTTCTTGAGAATTTGGGTAACCTGTTCATCCCATTTCAGATTAGCTTGAACATGTACACCAAGGATCTTAGTCACCTGCACATTTGTTAGAGGAACATTAGATATGGTAAGAGGGGGCTCATTGACAACATCCTTCATGAAGGCGACCCTCATGGTTGCACACTTTTTGGGATTGAGCTTCATATTATTTTGTGCTGCCCAATTTTCAAATTGATTGAGGTGCTGTTGCATAACAGAGGGTTGAGATGGTGTTCTATTCTCAACCATTGTGAGATCATCCACATATTTTAAAGTAACAAAGGGTGTATTAATGGTAGCATCATTGACAATAACAACAAAACCAAGGGGGCCAAGTTTAGTTCCTTGCGGTACACCCCCGTTAAGCGTTCTCCATTCACTTGTGCACCCGCGATAACGAACACATTGCTCTCTACCGTCCAGGAAACTGGCAATCCAGGTTATCACTGATGGTTTTACACCCATGGAAATTAGCTTGTGCATAAGGATATTGTGGTCGACTAGGTCGAACGCTTTGCTAAAATCTGTTATTACCACTGTACTCAAACGACGTGGTTTATCAGCATTCCTATGGAGTGTATCAAGAAGTCTGAGTAGATAGTGAGTGGTAGCTACACCTTTGCGGTTACCGTACTGATTGGGATCAATGCTGTTGTCAATGTCTTCCAAAAGCCACTTGGCCATAAATCCTTCAGCAACTTTAGCAAAGTGGTCTGTAAGGGACACTGGTCTTAACTTGTCCCATGTTGCAGGTTTCTCCTTTGGAATGGGTACCACTACTGCTCTTTTCCACTGAGGTGGAACCGCCCCTTCAAGGTAAGACTGATTGAGAATGTTTGTCAGCGGCTTACTGAGTTCGTACGCAAACTCCTTTATCAGACGCGATGAAACACCATCAGGGCCACCTGCTTTACCTGTCTTTGTCTTTCTCAGCACGCTATACACCTCATATTCGCGAACACAAGGAGGGGGGTTTGGGTCTGGTCTGTATGCTGGCAGATCCTTCATGCTAAGTGGATGGAGCTCACTGGAGATGGATACAAAGTGGTTGTTAATGTTGTCAGCAACAGCTTTAAAATCAGTAGTATCAACATGAGGCTGTGGTTGGATCAACGCTCAACCCCGTTCGTTCCTACAAAAGAGCTGGTGATTGTTGTCTCACTGTTTTCGGACCTCAGCTCTGGAATAAGCTTCCTGTTTATAGGCTAGGACTGTGTCTGCTTTGAAGAGTCTTCTAAAGACCTATTTATCCAAATGTGTAACGTTGTTATATTGTGTATTATGCGGTCTGCTGTATTGTTTTCGGGGGCATTGTTTAAGCGCTGTGCTTTTTAAAAGAGCGCTTTATAAGTGCCTATTATAACAATTGCAACTTATTCTGATAGACTTGCTATTTACTGAAGATAGCAATTTACTCTGATAAACTTGCTATCTACTGAAGATAGCAATTACTCTATGAGGGGCGTGAAAAACTGCAATTTTCCAGGCTAATTTCTCCAGTGTCTTTCTTTCTCCTTTCTGTCCCTTTCTTTTCCATTTTCCCTTTCCATCCCTTTTTGTCTCCCTTTCTTTCCCTTCCTAATTGTTCAGGATGTTTATTCCCCCTTTTGATTAATTTGTGGACAAAAAGGGTGTCAACACGGAGGTCGTGTTTAGACCACTTTAGTCAACAAAACTAGTTTTCAGATAGCGCGGCCACTTTAATATTTGATACCAAGAGGGCAGACATCAAACTGCCGTCGATCTGACATAGACTAAGGCTCACAATTGCCCTCTAACGTAGCTATCGACCGTATACGCGTACGGTAATAGTGAAGAATAGGGGATGTACTCTAAGTCAATCGCCGGTCGCTTCCGGTATCGTGAATTCGTGATACTTCCGGTCGAGGTAAACATGCAGTGTTGATTTAGAAATTCGTCGTGAAATCAAACATTTGCCGCATTTACACCGGAATTTAGTTGCTTAAATTCTTAGTATTGCATTGGGATGATATCATAATGATTCCTGCGTGAGACGAGGTTATACAGGCGTTTGTATTACCAGTGTAGTTGTCCGCTGACAGATCGTCTAGCCGATTGATTTCGTGGAAATTCGGTAAGCTTATTTATTAACCCATTTTGGTTATGTAGAAAACGTAAAAGCGGGTAAGTACTAAGCGTGTGTCATAACATGATTTGGTTAGTTGATTGGTGTGTGATCTATCTAATATTAATCTAGTTTTAATAATTATGACTTAAATTGAATCTTGTAAGGACGAATCATTCAATCATTTCACGTGATGAAACATGAATGATTCATTCATTCATGTTGTAACTTGAATTGCACATACATGTACATCAGACTCAAATCAAAGACGTTTCAGGCATTGACTTTCACTTTATCAAGTAAAAACCACCATTACTATTATGATATTACTAGCATTTATTGCATAGTGGATCACGGTCAGCCACCCACACACTAATCTAATCATGCAATGAATTCGGTGAAACTTTACATTATTTTCTATAACCCTAACCCCACTACTAGTACTAGACCATACAAAATCATCCAAAATAAAACTATCTCCACGCGCGTGCTGCATTGGCTCGATTACGTCACCTACCGCAGGCATATGTGGCCACGAAGTTTGTGGCCGCATGTGCGCTGGGGAGTTAGCTCAGTTGATAGGGGCACAGACTTGGGTGCGAATGGTCCCGGGATCGAATCCCGGGGGGTACACGCGAATTCTACCACGCGATCGATCGTGACGGAACCCCCGCGTTGTGTGGTGGCATATAAACCCAATTTTCAGTGGTATGCACTTACCGTCCAGGCTACATTTGACGTCTTAGAAAATGTCACAAATGGCGACATTGTTTTGATAACGTCACGAGGTCTCGCGATATTTTGCCAGAATTCACGTTGATTCGGCGACATTGTTTTGATAACGTCACGAGGTCTCGCGATATTTTGCGAGAATTCACGTTAAACGTGAATTCTCGCAAAATATTGCGCCCATGTGCGCGATATTTTGACAGTATTTTGACAGTACTTGACAGTTGTTGAAGAGACACAGGTGGTACACACAAAGGAAGTCGATATCTTAATCCGTTTAGACGACATGTTTTCACGAATTTTCATTTTCGCACCTCAGATAATGCGCTGTTTTTCTGCTTCCGTTTTTCGGTTTTAAAAATAAGGTAGGTAGGAATGCTCTGTAGGAAAACGTATTACTGATAATCTTATTTGCAAACGTTTTACCTTTGCGGTGTTCAAGAAATATTTTTATGTGAACTATTCGCTGCTGTGACACAGTTTTATCGGCTTTGAAACCAGGGGCTATTTCATTTGGTTGAATCATAGATCCAACCAAATGTAGTTAGTTGTACCCGGGGGGTGCTCGGTGATTTTTCGGGTTAAAAAAATGGTACTTTTTCCCCCTCCCCCCGATACACGCAAAAACATAGCCGTGGGAGTTAGGGTAAACTATCTCCACGCGCGTGCTGCTGCATTGGCTCGATTACGTCACCTACCGCAGGCATATGTGGCCACAAAGTTTGTGGCCGCATGTGCGCTGGGGAGTTAGCTCAGTTGATAGGGGCACAGACTTGGGTGCGAATGGTCCCGGGATCGAATCCCGGGGGGTGCTCGGTGATTTTTCGGGTTAAAAAAATGGTACTTTTTTCCCCTCCCCCGATACACGCAAAAACATAGCCGTGGGAGTTAGGGTTAAGGCCATGGTAATGAAAGTCTTAGATTTGTGTCCGGACATTTTTCAAATCACATGCGGCAGTTTTTCATTATTCATTATTCATTATTTTATCCAAGCATGGTTCTCTATGGTGTGTATTTACATGAACGTGACTGTTATGTAAGCATCGCCGGCGGGTGGATGTAGCGATGTCACACAACGCTCAATACATCGTCTGTATTGCCAACACAGAAAACATCTTCATTTTATCCATCCCAATCCATCACCAAAATAACGTTTATGTTACTTCTTTCAATGAATTATACTTAAATACCATCTTACTTTTCATTCTGAACCCTTATTTTCCTTCTGAAATTTAATTAAATGGTGTAATTTGTCCCGATTTTCATCGTATTTTATTTCCGTGTCGTCACACTGGTCGGCCATTTTAGATTCATTAAAATCTCGCATTGTCTTGTTTTCTTTCACATCGCTAGCGCTGCGCTATGCATGTCGTTGAACGAAGTGGCTGAAAACATCGTTCTTTCGCTGACTGACGACTCACAAAGTAGGAAACGCTGGATTTTTATGTTTTTACGCGAATAATGAAATTTTTCTCAAATAATGAGTTTTTCATGCGGGAGGTTTTGGACCATGCGGGCGGTGGACGCAAATCTAAGTCTTACACAACCGTTTAGCCAGAACAATATTATCTGCTGATATCAGAACACCAATAAATGATATGATGAACTTACTTCATTGGACAAAACTAAGTGATAGGTGGAAAATTCAAATACTTATTATCTTATTCAAATGTTTAAAAGATATAAGTCCAACCTATTTATCATCCAATTTTGAATTTGTACATAACTATCACAATCATACTACCAGGAATCATTCAAGTAATACTTTAATCATTCCTAAAATCAACTCAAATTCTGGTATGCGCACTTTTCTTTTCAGATCTAGCCATCTGTGGAACAATTTATCACCATCTATTCGTATTGATTTAGAAAATTTGTCACTCGGTCAATTCAAATCTTATATTTCCACTGTATCATAATTTGTATTATAATTTGTATATTTAAACACTGTAACATTTGTTATTTGCATGTACTTAATTATGATGTATCGAAATGAGGGCCTGCTTGGAAAGCAGTGCAAGTCACTGAAGCATATTACCCTCAATAAAGAAAGCATAAATAAAAAAAATAAAAAAAATAAAATTTCATTACCATGGCCTAACACTAACAGTTACAGTGTAAACTTACCAGTTTAATATTGTAAAATTATCAAGATTCAAGGTTTTCCATCAATTATCCTCTGCCGGCATCCGGCTGACAACAAATCTGGGCAATATCGTGTTTGGCTTACCCGTTTGTGACGTCATGGAATCAACACCATAACATTTCACAGTTTATTCCATTGGCGTGTACCATACGGGGCACGAAACATGATATTTTTATTGCCCAAATCGGCCTAAATTGCTGATACTGGTAATCTGCTTCAAATATTACACGGTTAGGCCTACAGTCTAATTAATGGTTTGATGGTACTTTATTCAGTCAATTTTGATTGGACCCTACATTATTTCGGACATTCCTTGTCAGGCTGTAAAGGATGGATATGACGTCATCACGCACAAATAATCAAACCGGCAAACAAACAAATGTATTCGGGATTAAATTAGCCCTGGGCATCCTTCGGTAATCAATAAACAAGCGTAGATAGATTGATGTTAAATACACAGCTTAATTACACGGTCAGAAATAATTTAAAACAAAAAAATAAAGAGAGCAATTGAATTTTACAAACGAATAGTACGAACTTACCTCTTCGGAACGGAATCAACTCATTTCACTCCTTGTGATAAGATTAGTCATGGCGATGTTGCTAGCTAGAGTCTAGGCGGATTTATTGGAGATAGAGTCTGCCAAAGATATGAAAGCGGCAGCCAAATGCTCAACTTATTGGGGTCTTACAAAGTTTCAAAGGTAATTCTGTCAAATTCTTTCAACTAAATTTCTTTAATATTTGCGTGTTTACACTGACATGTTACGAACTATTTTACAATAGCGTACGGTGCGCCACAAGAATGTTAACATTGGTAATGAGGCCAACCAGGCATGCGCATCAACAACATGTTGCGTCGATTTTTCAAAAAGAGTGAGTCAAATTTTGTATTAAAATATTACGATCACTTTCCCCAGTTATTTTCTCTTAAACTTTTGTTATTTAAAGGATAAAAATGCATTAGAAACAGAATAAAAGATGGAAATTTAGTTTGGTTGCCCGACTGTTGTGTGATAATGGATGGGTTTGTCCATATTTTCGTATCCACTTCTCAAAATATGGACAAACCCATCCATTAGGTGACGAAAAACACACACCCTGTTTTACGGGGAACAGACCTGTCAAGTAGGATCGGGCTGGGTTTTTATTTAAAATGTCACAAAAATCTGGATTTTTTTGTTAAAAATTGTGCAAAAATTTGTTCGACAGATTTTCGGCCAAAAATGGCTTATTTTACATGTTTTGATTGAGTAAAATGCATATAAAAAATTCCAAAAATCTCAAAAAAAGTGGGTTGGTCGGGTCCGTAAAACAGGTGGGTTTTTTTCTTCGTCGCCTTATCAGTATCACACAATATTCGGGCAACCAAAACTAAATTTCCATCTTTTATTCTCTAACTAAAATACCTCTATTCTTATTCTTAAAATAAGTCCTGCTTTAGACATTATCTAATCAAATTAATACCTTTTTTAATTGCTCACAATTGTTAACTTTTAACCAATGTTACATGTATATAGTATCAAATAACGCACAAAACATTCCATACTCTATGCATCGGCGTATTGCACTGCATAAGTACGAAGGAGAAGCGCAGAAAGACGCACTGCAAAAGTGTGTGTTATGGAACAATACTGAGCGAGGGATGTATCATGTTGTTGATTTCCCTGAAAACCAACAAGGATTTTGCTTAAACTTTCAATAGCTGTTTAAGAATTACCTATGAGTAGTAGTGTATAGAAGGATTATAAATCAAAGGTGAAGGCAAAGTGTATTTTGCCAACAGTACTACATGTACCCCTTACCCTCACCACGCTTCCAGTGCTACCCCTTACCCTCACCACGCTTCCAGTGCTACCCCTTACCCTCACCACACTTCCAGTACTACCCCTTACCCTCACCACGCTTCCAGTGCTACCCCTTACCCTCACCACGCTTCCAGTGCTGTCAATAAGCAGGAGCCAGGTGTTATTTACACACTGGTTAGCATAGAATCGCTCCTGGTTAACCTCCTACACATGACCATATAAGCGACTCATGGTTTTTAAAATTGGCCAAATGCGGTACCTGATTTTAAACCTTGTTATTTCCCAAAAAACAACACAAACCTACCTTATTAATGACATCCACTCATTTGACTTCATAAAAGGTTACCACAATAAAATAATCTTGTTTTTAAAACATTGGTAATTAATTGTATGGTTTTTAAAAAATAAATGGCTCCTGGTTCTGTGAAATTACTCCTGATTCTCCCTTCAAATGTCAGGACCAGGAACCACTTCAGTGGTATAGCCAGAGGGACACCCCACCCCCTCTGGCCACTCCACGCACTCAAGTTTATGACATTGTGATACTGTGATTGTCCTATAAATTGCAAATATTATTTCTACAATAATCAGTAATAATGAGCGTGAGTTAAACATATACTGTAGATTTATTTCCTTGTTTAATTTTGAGTTTTTTCTGCACGTTATCAACAGTTAATGTATAAAACAATTACAGAAACGGAAGGACAGGCCTCCATATATACAGTCATCAAAAAAGTAACTATTGAGGTAATAAATGGTCTTTTTTCTGAGACAGACCTTCTTCTTTGGTTGGCCTTAAAAGGCCAAACAAAGAAGGTCCGTCTCAGCAGCCCGCCCGCATTGGTAGTGAAATGAGCTACGACGCGTAGGTCTATATGCGCTGGGGGCTAAAAAACTTTTTTCTTTTTTTGATTTTTTTTGTTTTGATTTTTGATTTATTTATTTATTTTTTAATTTTTTTAAGTTCTCCGTAAGCTTGGATAAGCAATAAAAAAACATAGCAAAAAAACCAAAAAAAACATACCTCATAGCCTATTTTCTAAACAAAAAAACACACAAAAAAACCCCACAGCACTTAGCTTTTTTGCACAATGTTTCTGAGACGGACCTTCTTTGTTTGGCCTAACTCTTCAAATATATATCCTACCTAAAAATATTAAATTATAATTTGTTGAAAAATTCATCTTCTTTAATATGAGATATTGCACGCTAGGATATTTTAGGTAGGATATATTTTTTTATAGTTAAACGCCCATTTATTACCTGTATAGTTACATTTTTTTATGACTGTATGTCATTACATTGAGCAGAATACTGAACTACTGTGAGTAGGCGGCTACGTGTACACTTGTTTATTGAAGCCATTTGTGAAGGTATTCTTCTATTTCCCTTGCTTGACTAAACTTGGACAGTTACATGTTGTTACGTTTGCTATTCAATCATTTGCCATTTAATTCAATGGAACCAACTTTGCTTATTTTTGCTTAGTACATCAGGATAGGAATTGGTCGCAGAAGGCAAGCAAGAATAGGTCTTGATGTTGATTTCCATAATGGATTTTTGTCGGAATCATTCAATTTGGTGCATAGTTTATGAGAAATAACTTTGATTCATTTACAGGGTTCTGTTCAATTCACTGACAGTGCTTTCACTCTTCCTATACAAAGGGTGAAATACCCTTCACTTTTGATTTTCACCCTTCAAATAGCTTCTCAAGAGTTCTTTTTTTGGTAATTCCATTGTTTTACAGCATTAAACACTAGGCCATCACACATTTTGGCTATCAATTTAGTTTGTCACCCTCGAGAATTTTACCCAGTGAAATTTCCGACTGAATTATAGACTTGCATAGAGTAGAACTTTATAGAATACTGTGCAGTGTGCAAGGGTTTTCAGTGTGAAGATATTGTTTGGGACAAAAAAAATTCAGCCAGATAAATTAAAAAAAACCCAAAGCATTCCTTGGAATGCCACACAAAATAATACCATTATTTACCGAAGAAGTGGGTCAGCAAAATTCACTCTGAATATTGCGCTTCAGTAGGCCATTCAGTAATGTTTGACATGTCACATTTCTGTATGTCAAACATTAAAAATGACCTACTATACTCTGTTTGGCCATCTCGAGACAGTGACGTAACCGCGTATTCTACTAATTGCATCACATAACGCGCGCGCATACTCGCGGCGCTGGCGTACAAACACGAGCGTTGAAAGGCGGAAGATTCACACGCGTGCGTAAAAGCTGCGCCTGTTCAGTTACGTCACTGTCTCGATCGAGATGACCAAACAGAGTATAAATGACCTCCTGAAGCACATATTAATTCGTCGCTGTTCTGACATACCGGCACATCTCTTTACTTATTTCTGTTGTGATGTGTCGGTATGTCAGAACAGCGACGAATTGTTAGGAGAGCTTTCCTTGATTTTTGTAATTCAACACATTAAGGCTACCTGAATAATGTGAAAGGACTTTGAAATATTGTCATTTTTTCGAGTTTCATGACATTTTTTATGACATTTCATGACTGTTTTTATAACGGTTGTAACATTGACACACGTTACAACCGTTACGCATTCGGATGGTTCTCCAGACCCTGATATTGATCAAAATTACCCCCAGTTGGTTTTGTTTCAAGTAATTGATGTCCGTCAACTGAAGAAATAAGCACAACCCACACACATGGTCAATTTTTCAAGATTTAGCCTTTTATATCTTGTATGTCAAGATTGAAAAGATAACGGTTGTAAATGTGTGTGTCAAAAAAATGTTACAACCATTACCATAGGGTTTGTGATCACACACAAAAAAAATCGACATTAAGCTAGAATTCTGAAATTTTGCTCGCTATCTCCCTGCTACTTTACAGTAGTGTTGGCCTAAATATGAGCTAGAAAATCAATTTTAAACAAGATTAAGAGCTACAAAAAAAAAAGGTATCATTACTGTGGAAACACCCATATATGTTTTCTTCTCTTCAATTTGGTGTATATTTGTAGGTTATTTTTTTGTGTAAGTTTAAATTATGATATTATTTTTGACATCATTATTATATAGTTGTACAAGTTAAATTATTGTAGATTAAGTTGTGCATGAAAATGTATGCTGTAATGTAAGATATATTTTGTAATTGTGATTGCCTCCACCATGATTGCCTCCACCCAGAACTGTCACAGCTCCACCATGAATTGTTGGTGGCCATGAACCTGCCAGTTAATGTATAAATCATTATCAATTGAATTGCTTGTTATCAACATAATACGCTCTTTCTAGGAATCTTGGAGCACTTATGATACAGGCAGCGCAAATAGCAAAAACAGAGACACGTGCCCTATCAAAGAAATGTGATTTAACTCAACCAACATGAATGTCATACCCGTAATTATTTTCCCCTGAAAAGTACCATTAGACTAGAAACACTGATAAATAAACTCGGATTTGGTTTGGTCGGGGGTGTGCCGCTGGAGATTCAAAACCCATACCCATTTTTAGGGGTGATTTTGGAAAAATCGGTACCCATTTTTAGGGGTTTTGCTTCATTTTAGACCAAATTTTCGCAAATTTTCACGAAAATAGACCTAATTTTTGCAAATTTTTGCGAAAATAGACCTATTTTTTGCAAATTTTTGCGAAAATAGACCTATTTTTTGCAAATTTTCACGAAAATAGACAAAATTTCGCGAAAATAGACCCATTTGTAAAAAGTGACCCCATTATTAGGGATTTCCAGCACAAAATCATACCCCATGTTTAGGGATTTTGTGCCCAAAAAGCTACCCATTAGAGCGGCACACCCCCGTATACCGTCTTGGGTGAGTACCCCCCCGGGGACCCAGTGTTTCTATTTATAACATAATAATGAAAACACAATGATTTTATTTCACACCTGGCTTCTCTATAACCAGCATACAAACTAACACCTGAACCACTGTCCAACTGAGAACAGCAGACATTTGAAGCATCACTTTTTGACATAAATGCAAGGAAAATTGAGAAAATTAGAACTCTCATGGTTAAAAACTAGAACAATGCAGGTCTATTATTTGATAAAATATAACAAGAAATATGTTTGCTATACCAATTAAACATGGATGTGGAAGTATTTACATGCACATGATGGGAGTGCCATTTTTCTTTGCTCATGATTTGAAAAGTTAATTTCCCAGGTGTCAAATTTGTGAAAATTGAACCGCGTGTATAATATAATTTAGAAACACTGAGATTTGTTTATGCCCATCATGAATGATGGTTTGTCTTAAGATATTCATAGACTTCATATGAAACAAATTTGCCGACCCCCTTCTTCCGAGAATTTCCCAGATCATCTGGTGGTTAGATTTATTTGCACTTAAGATTTGATGGGTAAAAATTATAGGCGTTTAAGCCTTTTAGATCGATCCCCATCCATTTTCGGACCAGAATTTGTCTAGTTTCTTGAATTGGTTTGTAGATTTTTCATCGACAACTGGTGGGGGGAGCTTATTCCATACATCCAAGACACGCTGTGAGAAGAAATACTTCCGTAATTCTAATCCTTTTGTCAGCTGCTTTTTGAAGAGTTTAAAGTTGTGCCCCTTTGTTCCAGTGTTTGAGTTATAAAAGCTTCAGTGAATACAATGTAGCCTGTGGGTTTTACAATTGAGGTTATTGGGTCATCTTTACTGTATTGCGTGTAATATGCCCCTCCCTCCTAACAAACAACCCTCCATCCCCATAAAGTAATATTTGTGGCGACACGTGCAAAAACTACATTCATTAAATTTTACCATTTTCACCATTGATCTTGTCCGGCTTTACAAACAGTATGTCATTAACCAAATTTGTTGACAATCAGGGAACTGGTTTTGAATTTGATCATTTTACATGTATTCTCATGACACATATTACAATTCACAGGCTGAAAAAGTAGGCAATATGGAAAGCTCCTTGCAGGAAATTTGAGCATTTGGAGGGAAATTTTGGCATTTGGAGGGAAATGTTACTCTTTCATGAAGAATGCATTCCATTTTGGAGGGAAATTTGGAATTGTTTGCCGGGAAAAAACCCCACATTTTTTCAGGCCATGATGGCCATGTATATCAATCCATGTCTCATGTATTCTTCTTCATCCAGATCACATGTATTCTTTGGGAGACGCCACGTCACAACCCCCACTCCCGCTCGCTAGTTTCTGACTCGGCGGCAATTCTCAAAAGAATATTGAATAATAATGATTAATGAATTGTTGATATTTTATTTTTCAGTGAGCACTCTGTGCTCGCAAAACATGATACAGTTAATCCAGCGCAATGTGAGGATGCATTAAAGTCTTCCCTGTGCATCTTGAGACCTCATCAGCCAGCCAGCAACCTACCTACACGAAGTAAACCAATCTGTGTGTCATCTGCAAGGTGTGGGGGTGAAAGTCGTCTGCTGTGGGAAAAGCTTGGTTGCTTTTTGTCCAGTCAATGTTGTTTTCAGGTATATTTCAGGGATTTAGCCGGGGGGGGGGGGGGGGGGGGGGGGGGCACTCTGGTATGGATATGGGTGTAAGGCTAGCACTTTCAAATCCTGGGGCAGTTGAAGAGAGTGAACGGTCATTGGGTGAGAAGTTGCCAAAATGTCCCAATAAGATGGTATTTAGAATTTAGAAGAAAATTGTTCAAATTTTCCAGAAAATAGGGGTCTTAGGGTGGGTCATTGGGTGAGAAGTTGCCAAAATGTCCCAATAAGATGGTATTTAGAATTTAGATGAAAATTGTTCAAATTTTCCAGAAAATAGGGGTCTTAGGGTGGGTCATTGGGTGAGAAGTTGCCAAAATGTCCCAATAAGATGGTATTTAGAATTTAGATGAAAATTGTTCAAATTTTCCAGAAAATAGGGGTCTTAGGGTGGGTCATTGGGTGAGAAGTTGCCAAAATGTCCCAATAAGATGGTATTTAGAATTTAGATGAAAATTGTTCAAATTTTCCAGAAAATAGGGGTCTTAGGGTGGGTCATTGGGTGAGAAGTTGCCAAAATGTCCCAATAAGATGGTATTTAGAATTTAGAAGAAAATTGTTCAAATTTTCCAGAAAATAGGGTTCTTAGGGTGGGTCATTGGGTGAGAAGTTGCCAAAATGTCCCAATAAGATGGTATTTAGAATTTAGATGAAAATTGTTCAAATTTTCCAGAAAATAGGGGTCTTAGGGTGGGTCATTGGGTGAGAAGTTGCCAAAATGTCCCAATAAGATGGTATTTAGAATTTAGAAGAAAATTGTTCAAATTTTCCAGAAAATAGGGGTCTTAGGGTGGGTCATTGGGTGAGAAGTTGCCAAAATGTCCCAATAAGATGGTATTTAGAATTTAGATGAAAATTGTTTAAATTTTCCAGAAAATAGGGGTCTTAGGTGGGTCATTGGGTGAGAAGTTGCCAAAATATCCCAATAAGATGGTATTTAGAATTTAGATGAAAATTGTTCAAATTTTCCAGAAAATAGGGGTCTTAGGATGAGTGAGTGTTTAAATTTTCAACAAAAAATAGTTGCATTGGGTGAGAACAAGCAGGGCTCAAATTAATCGAAGGCATCGAATGCCCCACCTAGTTGCCTTGATGCCCTCAGTTTCTGGCTGTTTTCACTCCATTCAAAAGTACATGAGTGCCTTGGAGAAAGTTGGTGCCCCTTTCAAATTGCCTTAAATTGCCTGCCCTCTTCATTTCTTATTTTAAGGCCTAAGAACAAGGGTGAAAAGGATGCGGTCTTAACAGCCTTACATGTGCGTACCTCAACATATGGAACTCCTCCTCCCCCCCTCTCCCGGTGGATAGGGCCTCAACAATCAAGACCCTGTCTGCAATGGTGCCATTTGTCAGATTGATTTTAAAAACAGCACTATTGCAGAATCAGGTTTTGTTTTTCACAGAACTTTATACTGACGTTAAACAAAACGATGGGTGATTTAGTGTTGTTTGCCCCAAAGCCAGGGTACAGCATAGGCCAGGCAACCATTCTATTAAAAGGTTAAACACTTGGCAACTATTCTAAAGTTTGAACTTATGACACAGAAACTTGAAAAAGGGGAAACAAAAACTTGAAAAAGGGGAAACAAAAACTTGAAAAAGGGGAAACAACACCAGGAAAACAAACACAGAATGTGTTATATACAGAGTGTATCAAAACAGTACTTTTGGTGTCGTATGACATTGAATATCTTTTTATGCAGGGATGCAAGACTTCCGGAAATTTCCGGAATTCCGGAAATGAGATGAGGGAGTAATTCTGTTATACCCTTCACAGAGGTATTCATAGTGCATGATATTTAAGAACGACGCATACTACCGGTGTAGGTGTGTAGGGTATAACAGAATTATGCCGAGATGAGACCATAAAAAAGGACTTCTGGAAAGAAAAAATTCGGAAATGAAACAATTTTCTTTATTTATTTTTTATAATTTTTTTAAATTTCTGGAATTGGATGATGATGTTTCAGCATAAATAGAGGCACACTTTTCTTTGAGGGGGGAGGGTGATACCCTGTAGCCTATTCTCCAGACGAGCCCCCATAAATGTTTGATGCAACTCGTCAGTGGCGGATCCAGGAAAATTTTAGGGGGGGGGGGCCCAAAAAATGAAATTTTGCCGGTAGCCCTCCGAGCTATGCTCGGACAGGGGGGTGTCGAAAAGTAGAAAATTTTCAATTTTCGAACTCATTTGGTGCGATCTGGTGTATACTTTTGACCAACATTTTATCAAAAAGCCACCTCTTCATTTCCAATAAATATTTTGTTTTTTTATCAATGCATGAAAGAAGTTGAGCATATTATATACCAATATATTTTGTATTTAAGTATAGATGATTTGAAAGCTAGAACAGGAGGGAGTCTGAGGGGGGATGTGCCCCCCTCAGAAGTAGATTTTTTTTCAATTTTCGAACTCATTTGGTGCGATCTGGTGTATACTTTTGACCAACATTTTATCGAAAAGCCACCTCTTCATTTCCAATAAATATTTTGGTTTTTTATCAATGCAAGAAAGAAGTAGAGCATACTGATTTTTTCTTAATTTAAGTATAGATTGTTTAAAAGCTTGAACAGGGGGAGTCTGAGGGGTGATGTGCCCCCCCCCCCCCCCCCCCCCCCTCCCTCTCTCTCTCTCTCTCTCTTACTAGCTTCTTCCTCTCTCTTTTTTTTCTTCCTTTTTTTTTTTTTTTTTTTTTTTTTTTGATAGAGGGGGGGGGGGGGGGGCGGGCCCGTCGTGCCCCCCCTGTATCCGTGCCTGCAACTCGTGACAAACTTAATGTCATCTTAAAGCCCAATTAATTTTCTGGTTATCTTCTACATTATATACATTTAAGAACAATTATTTAAAGAATTTAAGACAAGTACAAGAATTTAGGTTCAGTCATTAATCTGTCGATCTGTACAATGGGATTTAGCACATACAATTCAACTTTATAACATGATAAAAATATGCTTTTTCTTTGTTTACTAAAGGAATCATTCAGACAAAATTTCATATTTTTTTACTTTTATTCATAAATATAGCCATTACATCTGTGAAAATGGTCATTACATTTGAAGCAGAACCTACCAACTTTATTCATGTGCAGCTACATGTATAGTTTGATCAGTTCCAAATTGAAGAGAAATATTTGGTTCTTAACTTTCCGCGCTCAAAAGTAATCCAAGCGTACGCGAGCGATCATGGCCACACGTTACGCATATGATGCATTATTGGGGTGGGGTGAGTATTATAGTAGGTAGCAAATAGGGCTTGTCATAGTAGGAGTATGGCGGTCCAAGCGTTGTACTTAGGCCATGAACTAATGCATCCATACCCTACTTCTTTTTCAGGCAGCTCACAACAATCGGTAGATAAAGCCCTCGCCTCTGTAAACATGGCCGCCGCGCCCGAAGCAACGACACCTCAGATGCAGTCCAATAAGGGCAGCAAAAAGAGCAAGAGAAATCGTGACAACACCGCCACCGCTGGTGGAAACATTGTCAACTCCTTCGGTAGTGTCCCACCTACTTCAACCAACAATTCATGCGCCGCTGCTGCTGCGACAACTGCGCCACAGACGACTAGACACTTGGAGTTCAATCAGGCGATGACAGATTTTAAGGTTAGTGTTGGATAGTAGGGCCAAAAAAAAAAAGTTGTTTGATTGTCCTCGTCCGCCCGACCCTCTTAATCATTCCGACCCAAAAACTTTTTTTTTTGTTGTTGTTGAAATTATTTTAAAAAAAAATTAAATTTCATTTTTTTTTCTTCTTCATTTTTTTACAAATATGTGATGCGATCTGTGAAAACCGCCACATGTCGGGATTTTTCATATTGGAGATATTTATATCATAAGAAAGCTGAATCTGTGCTGATTACAGAACTGTTTCGATCATTTTTCCACGATCACTACAAATAAAGTTATGAGTGAATGATGATTGTGATGTCATAAAAAGCTACAAAACAAGAAATCATGAAAACAGGCCATAAAAGATACATAGTTCAATAGAATAACATTATAAGGCTAATTAGAAAAGTGACTTAAGTAAATTTTTGAAGATGAAATTTCATAAAAGGTGATGACACAAAGTAATAAAATTAATTTTCTAAACATAATCTATAAAAAAAGAAAAACAAGTTTTTTAATTTTTTTATTTTTAATTTTTTTAATTTTACCCATAATCCCTATTTCACATTTTGCGACATCCGACGGGTTTTCACAGATCGCATCACATATTTTTTTAAGTGTTGAGAAAATACAAATACTCATCAAAATGTTAAAAGATTTTGTTCCCTGTTTTGGTTACCACAACAAGTACATCTCATTTTACTTTTGGTACCTGAAAAAGGGTAAGTGAGAAAAAGAAAAAAAAATCCCGACCGACCTACCCAACTTTTAAAAGTGATCTATGGACAATCAAACAATTAATTTTTTTGGCCTAGTAGTGTTGCCAACTAAAATGTTACCAAGGCATGGTACGACGCAAGCACCATCTAGGCCAGGACCCCATAACCAAAGGTAGCCCAATTTTTAGTGAGCCCATAGGAAATACATCAGGTGCTGACAAAAGTTGGTACCCATTTTTCTGGTCAAAAGTAGCCCAATTCCACAGTTTAACCATGATGTTGGCAACACCAGTGTAATGTGGTTTGTGCTTTTTAAAAGGAAACTTGTAGATTTAGGTGATGGAAACACAACTGCCTTTTTATTCATTATTTTTAATGTTGTATGTTTTGTGTTTTATTCATTTGTACAACCATATAATTACACCTCGACATTAATATTGACAAAATAGGTAATAGTGTGTATGTAAAAATGTGACATTCGATAAAAGAAATTTAATAAGTAATACTGTTAAATGGCGGCAAACTTATGATTTAGACTATTTACAGAAATGATTGAGTGGACAAATTCATAATTTGAGGGCTGACTGTACCACTAACATTGCTGCTACTTTCTGGTTACCTTGGGTTATTGCACAAGTACTGTACAGTTCCCATACAGGTACTTAGCATGCAATACCTGTACAGGCGCTGGCAGTCGAGTAATCATGATGCCAGGCATAAGAAAATAGCTGTGTATTCTATTTGCAATCCTTTTGTGGAGCGTTTTTCCATTAATCTAGCCATGATAGAAACAGCACTACAATCCAAAGAGCTTCAAATTATTTTTTATACTCTATTTGGCTTCCTCTGGACAGTGGCGTAACTTAACAGGCGCAGCTTTTACGCACGCATATGTATCTTCCGCCTTTCAAGGCTTGTGTGTATAAGCCAGCACCGCGAGTTGGTGCGCGAGTTATGTGTAGAATACGCGGTTACGTCACTGTCTCGTGATGGCCAAATAGACTATAGTAACTGTTTATCAATTCTACATTTAGAAAGTTCTAGATTATAAGTGTATCTAATCCAATCATATTATTTATGCAATCCATTCCTAGATCATGTTTCCCAAAATGGATCTAGCAACGATAGAAACAGTACTACGCGCCAATGAGGGCGCTGTTGATGCCACCATAGACCAGCTATTGACGCTGACGGCCGAGACGCCAGATGTGAGTCTGCAGCAGTCGATAGAGCCCATGTATCTACCAGACACACCAACTGGGCACTCGCCACCTCCAGTAAGTACCTAAGTCATTAAATTAATCTCATGGATATCACATAATAATATTAAAATAACTCAATTTCATACCGCGCACTAATCCATCCCCTACGGGATGCTCCAGGCTGCCATAAGGAAATCGTCACAAACGTTTCGCTTTATTTAGACAGCTGGCTAAGCTGGCTAAGCGCACAACAGCTGGCTACGCACACAACGGCTGGCTAAGCGCACAACAGCTGGCTAAGCGCACAACCATAACTGCACTTATTTCATGAATATCATAGGTACATCACATTGCATATTTGTTCTGACATAGATATCACATGAATGAATATCACATGAATAGTGAATAGATATCACATGAATATCACATGAGCACTACATAGATATCACACAAATTTTACATGAGTAGTAGTACATGGATATCACATGAGTAGTACATGGATATCACATGAGTATTACATGGATATCACATGAATATCACATGAGTAGTACATGAATATCACATGAATATCACATGAGTAGTACATGGATATCACATGAAATTCACACTAGTAGTACATGGATATCACATGGATATCACATGAATATCACATGAGTAGTACATGGATATCACATGAATATCACATGAGTAGTACATGGATATCACATGAATATCACATGAGTAGTACATGGATATCACATGAATATCACATCAGTATTACATGGATATCACATGATATCACATGAGTAGTACATGGCTATCACATGATATCACATGAGTAGTACATGGCTATCACATGAATATCACATGAGTAGTACATGGATATCACATGAATATCACATGAGTATTACATGGATATCACATGAGTATTACATGGATATCACATGAATATCACACGAGTAGTACATGGATATCACATGAATATCACATGAGTAGTACATGGATATCACATGAATATCACATGAGTAGTACATGGAAATCACATGAATATCACACATGAGTAGTACATGGATATCACATACATGTAGGAGAAACCTTGATATTGCCTAAATACCAAATGAGTATTTGGAGGGGGCGGCAGGGCAGTTAGGAAATCTATGGGATATAGATAGAGAGAGAGATAAAATCTCACGATACAGAATAGACAAATAACAATCAAATGAATTTGCTTTACAGATGTGTTTTGTGTTTGTTGCAAAAAAAACCCATGATTCAACTAGTTCTTCAAACTTTTTTTTTCAGCCTGCTCAAGACCTCATTTTTTTAACTCAAAATTCAAAAATAATTGTGAGATCTATTATATAATAGCACATTTATTAAAATGTATGTTTTATTTAAATTTCCTATGTTCATAGAAAACAGAAAAAGCAGTTTACCCCCTGCATTCAATAGAAAAATCACACTTCTTAGGCCAAAAAAGAGAGTTTTGTCCCAGATGACATGAGAGACTGAAAATGCTGTCTGCGGATTTTTTTTCTCAATTCAGACCTGAAAGTTGGCTGATTTTTGAAAAAATGAAGAAAAAAACCCCATGAAAAAAACATGAAAATAAAAATTAACACAGGCAGTTTTGGTAATGCTCGTGGGTCATTTGAGACAAACCTTCTTTTTTTGCCTTGAAAAGAGATTTCTAAAGCCTTGACACCCAGCATTTTGTTTAACCTTAAAATCAAGTACAACTGTAGACCGTTTGCATACATAGCTTCATTCGTTCATGCTTTCATTCATCTGTCAGCCATTCCTTCCTTCATACTTCCTTTCAGATGTACAGTCACTCTGGCGCCCTCGCTGGTGAAGAGCAGCCTCCACCCTACTCGCCCCCCTCACCAACTAGCCCATACTCACAGGTAAGAACAGTTGCCCAACTCTTTGTTTTACCACCCAATTGGGCTACCAGCCTCCATCCTACTCACCAACCAGCCCATACTCACAGGTAAGAATAGTTGCCCAACTCTTTGTTTAACCACCCAATTGGGCTACCAGCCTCCACCTTACTCACCCTGTCACCAACCAAGCCATAATGCATAGGTAAGTGTTGCCAAGACTCTTGTTTTTACCACGCATACTAAACATACTATTGAAAGATTATTTCTTATTACAAAATTTTCTTATTACAAAATCATATAGTAAAATAAATAACATGTAGTTATCAGGGTTCAAATCAGGGGCGTAACTAGAGGGGCATTGCCCCCCCCCACCTTGTCAGAAGGCTGGCCCCCCCCCCTTGTCAGAAGGCTTTCCCCCCTGTCAGAAGGCTTGCCCCCCTGTCAGAAGGCTTGCCCCCTGTCAGAAGGCTTCCCCCCCCCCCCCCCCGATGCCCCCAAAATGAAATGACAAACTCTATGTATATATAACAAATAGACGGTTATGCCCCCCTGATCACAGGCCTGTCCCCCTCATGCCCCCCCCCCAAAAACAAAAAACAAAACAAAAAAACACACACCAAAAAACACACCAATTGAAGACCCTACGCTATTGGTTCAAGTCTTTCTCAGCAAAAAAAAAGGATTTTTGTTCAAATAGACTTCTCAAAACATATCAATTAACTACTGTAAACGTGGAAAGCAGCTACCGCGAAAATAAAAACACGCAAATATATTTGTTTTGTCTATCAGTCTATGTGATAAACTTTCAAATCGCGAATTTAAAAACAAGCGAAATGGCTGAAAATCGCGTGAAAATTACACTATTACAGTAACTGTAAATATAGCTCATTCCTATTTTGAAACATGTGAATCGGACTATTATCGTTAAGAACACATGTTGTGCAGTTATTCCGATGCCCCAAAATGAAATGACAAACTCTATGTATATATAACAAATAGACGGTTATGCCCCCCTGATAACAGGCCTGTCCCCCGTCATGCCCCCCCCCCCCCAAAAAAAACCACCCCCAAACAAAAACAACAAAAAAACCAACACCACCAATTGAAGACTACGCTATTGGTCTTTCTCAGCAAAAAAAGGGTTTTTGTTCGAGGCAAATATACTTCTCAAAACATATCAATTAACTACAGTAAACGTGGAAAGCAGCTACCGCGAAAATAAAAACACGCAAATATATTTGTTTTGTCTATCAGTCTATGTGATAAACTTTCAAATCGCGAATTTAAAAACAAGCGAAATGGCTGAAAATCGCGTGAAAATTACACTATTACAGTAACTGTAAATATAGCTCATTCCTATTTTGAAACATGTGAATCGGACTATTATCGTTAAGAACACATGTTGTGCAGTTATTCCTCAAAGTGGGACTACATTAGAATTGAATTGCTAATATGTCGTCATTTACAAAGACTAATGGTGATGCTGTCTGTGTTCAATCACAAGAGGAGACTGATACAAATTGAATGTTTTACCGACCCTTCAGCATGTATAAAGTAAAACTGCCCAACGGTTGTGCATAGGAAGTGTTACTTTATACATGTTCAGGGGCAAGAGCACTTATCAGGTTTTGATAGATATGTTTGTGGCCATTAAACATGTTTATACACAGGAAGTATTATATATATATGCTAAAGGGCCAGATGGAGATACAAGGGTTTTTTTAACCACAGATTTATAAAGGAGATTCAGTATGAAATGTATTGCTCATCTCTTTTTGAATTTCCACCATGGGGAGAAATTTGGAGGTTTGTCAGAATTTTTCAGAACTAAACGGAAAAGAATGAAGACTGATGCGTGCTGGAGCCGTATCTCTCTCCTCATTGGCAGAATTGAAATACGCGGAAAGAGCCACACTTGCCGTAAGCTCATGCGCATTTTCCAAAAAATACAGACATACCTCCAAATTGGTCCCCATGGTAGAAACAAAATGGTGGCGGCATACTGGATCTCCTTTTTAAATCTATGGTTTTAACAGAACAGCAATGAAATGTCTGATATTAACCATTTTCTCTTTGTTTTTGCAAAATAACAATGCCAACAGATAATAACAGCACCATTTAGAGCAAAAATAATAAATGACATGTGTATTTAACATGCAGGGTCCAATATTGAACAGTATGGTTGAGCTTTGTAAATAAAAAGTGTGTTGCACTTTCAAATGTTCATTTTATTTCCTATACAATCAAGAGAACAGATTTGACCTTTTTCAGCAATTAAATAACAATTTCTGTTTTTTAACAAATAGGCATGTACATTTCCCTGATAAGGCAACCAAAAAGCCCTGTTCTACAGGCATACAGACCTTTCGGTTAGGGTCAACCGGTCTAGCTTTTTTTTTATTTTAAATTCTCCTAATTTTCGTGAAAATGTTGGTGAATTTCAATAATTTTTTAAGTTGTAAAAATGATTTTAATTAAAAAAAAAAAAATTAATTAAAAAGAAGATATTCTAACATTTGTTTTAAAATGAAGAAGATAAATGGGTTGGTTGGGCCTGTGGAACATCTTTTTTGTGTGGCCTAAGCCATGAGAATATTCCTGATAAACAATGCCATATATCGTCAGCCTGCTTCGATAATTGCCTAACTCATTTTTCAGCGAAATTGAGTTTTTTGCATAAATCATGACTTCATTACATTATGCACATGCTTTAATAATATCTAAGTCATTGACAAATCAAAAGTGTTGATAAATGCACAATTGCAATTCTGCCTAAGTCAGCATTGTGAGTTAGATAGATTGTAATAATTATGTAAAATGTTTAAAATGGGTCATATTAATTTGTATTAGGCCTATAACAAGCCACATTTCACTTAAAGGTATATCCCCAACCTAATTCTATCCAACAGGTACTGATCCTGTTGGAATTCACCTGTACTATTCATGGTGCTATTCAACATATCGTCAGCCTGCTTGATAACTGCTTAACTCACTTTTCATATTTTTGTTGTTTTCTCAAAACTAGAAAAAATGAGTTAGGCAATTATCGAAGCAGGCTGACGATATACAATATTGATCTTTTACTCTCTTTTCTACCTGTTATCCTACCATTTTTCCATCAGGTCAACAGACCAGTACCGAAAAATGTGCATGCAACAACCAACAACGACTCCATGTTTCAAGAATTCATGTCAACGCTACAATCATCAACAACGGCGCCCCCTACCAGAAGTAGTCACTCAGCTCCCTTCACACCGCCTCCGAGAACCAGTCAAGTGCCACCTTCATTCAGACAGTCAATATCATCACCTGCCGGTACACATACAAGATGGCAGCCCCCATTACTAGGACCACTACCGGATAGCTTCCTTAGGATATCATCCCTTTCTCACACGCCTGTAAGTTGATGTGTTTAGGCCACAAAAAAGAAGAAGTTTGTTTCGAGTAGCAAGCATGAAAAGTCAAATGCGAAATGCGTTTTTTTAATTTGATTTTTTGGGTCAAATTCATAGTTGAGATTCACTTGAAATGGTTTTATTTAGTCAAATCTGTGCATTTTTTTAACTCTTATGGTCGCTAAAATGTGATATTCGCCGCAGATGTTCACTCGCCGTATGTGGCCAATCGGCATCTTGAAACATGTGGTAAGGGTATGGTGTATAAGTCCCAAGTATGCAAATGAGGATAATGAGATTGATTCCGTTGTTGAGTACTGGGTAGATGTGCGATAGAGCATGACATTGTATTCAGTGAGCTCATTTGCATACTTGGGACTTCTACACCATACCGCTACCAAACATGTTGGATACAAATTCGACATAAGATGGCGCCCTAACAATATTTGTTCCCCGTTTTTTGTATTAAAAAAAAAAGGCGCAAGAATCAAGCGTCTCAGGGAAATGCGCACGCACTACTGGAAACAAATTTGTTTTTTGTTTGGCCTTATAGTTTCAAATTGGCAAGAAATGTATGGTTTCTCTGCACGCAAAAGTAATCCAAGCGTGCACGCCCAATTTTGGCGACATACACACATATGATGCACAGTGCACCTGTTGCATTATGCAAGTCTCATGTGCAAGTGCACCCATGCTTTTCTGTATTATAATTTTATTAACTGTAAGAAGGCTCGCCAATTTTTATACTGGCTTAGACCATAGTAGTCAAAAGGACGTAGGGAGGACATTTAGGGGTGTAAATAACAAGATGGCAGCCACCAATTACAGGATGTGTAGCTTCTTAGGAAGACATCCAAACATCTTGAAAGATTTAAGGGAAGTCTTAATTATTGTCTATTGTCAGTTCCCATTTGAGACTTTAACAGAACCCTTGTGATACCCATGTGATGACTTTATCATTGCATGTGATACCCATGTGATGACTTTATCATTGCATGTGATACCCATGTGATGACTTTATCATTGCATGTGAAAATAATAATAAGCTGATCATGGGCCGCCATCTTTGATATTATAAGTTGGAACATGTCGGATTACGTCAGACACAATTTCAAAAATAGATGGCCTCTAACAATCAGCCCAGAGTATGTTTGGAGAAATTGGGGAAATGGTCAATTTCACATGGACCGGAGGCACACATTTCTGTTTGGATGTGAGATTTTGCCACCTCGTCGGCCACACATTTTTCAAGCCTTAACAGTAAGCCTGCCCACCCATGAATAACCCATGTGATAGTTTCCATCTGAGACATAGATTTCATTAGAATAATGAGCAGAGAAGTAGTGTGTACAAATACAATGTGGAACTGCAGCATTTATGAGTGACCCATGTGGTATCCATGAGTAGCCCATGTGATACCCATGTGATACCCATGTGATAACTTCGACATTGCATATGACACCCATGTGTAACAGGGGTGTACTTTCGGCGCGAATCCGCGAATCGATTCGCGTAAAGATTCGCATAAAATCACTACCGCGCGAATCCAGGTGGATTCTCGCCAAAAAAACCCCAATTTTTTTTTTTTTTTTTTAAACTTTTTTTTTCTTCTTCTTTTTAAGTCCAAAACAGGACCTTAGATGACTGGTATTTGACCCTTAGTCAACAAACATGCCGAATTTGGAAGTTATGCAAGCTTATAGCCTTATTCTTGATACTAGTTTAATTAATTTTAAGAAGTGTTTGATTCAATTTGTGTACTATTATTTTCTAAGTATACAATAGTACAATAAATGTTTAAAATGCGGAATTTAAATTCAGTAAAAAGGATTCTCGCAAAAATATTCTGCGAGAATCTATTTGCGAGAATCCATGGATTCTCGCAAAATTCCTCTGCGAGAATCCATTTGGATTCTCGCAGGATGTCGTGAAAGTACACCCCTGTGTAACCTGTATGATTTTGTTACTACTTTTCCAGTCCATAGTCAGTTCCCATCTGAGGCATAGACTTCAACAGAACGTGGAGCAGAGGAGTAACGTGGACAAGTACAATGTGTAACTGCAGCATTCATGGGGTATCCATGAGTAGCCCATGTGACACCTTTGACATTGCATGTGACACCCATGTGTAATATGTATGATTTTGTTACTATTTTTCCAGTCCATAGTCAGTTCCCATCTGAGGCACATACTTCAAAAGAATGTGGAGCAGAGAAGTAGCGTGGACAAGTACGACATGGAAAAACAACAGATGTTGAATGACGAGAGGGTGGCGCTTTACATGCAGAACCAGGAATTCTTACGGGAATTACAACATAATCCAGAGTTTTCGGAGGCATTAGAAAATGGTCAGTACATTTTCAGTTAATAGATTATCATGTGTTGAAGATATTCATCAGGACTGTCAGAATATACTGAGAAGTAAGGTTATCATATCTAGTCCATGTTTAAATGTACCGTAGGCTAAAGATAACAAAATGTTGTATTGCCCTCAGTGACCGACCCTAAAGTCTCAAAAATTAGTGTTGAATTTTTTTAATTTTATTTTTGTTAAAGATTTAAATTTTACCCAAATTGTCAACATATTACTATTTTCTGCTTGAAATGAGTAAGTTTGCTGGAATAAATTGTCTTTAAACTATTATCACACTAGAAACATTAGTCAAATTGACTTTTACCAATTTTGTCTAGACATTAACCACAGTCTGTCAGTAATATTTGTCAGCAACCAAAAAAAAAGAGGAAAATTGACCGACCGCCCAATTTCAAGATTTTTGGCACTTGAGGGCAACTCGACAACTTTGTTGTTGTTGCCTGAATAGCAGACGTTTCGAGAAAATCAACACTGATGATGAAGTGACGATCGTGCATTGAAATACTTTGTTGTTGCTTGGAAACCGTGTTTAAATAAGAAAGCAACGCACCAACATGAATAGAAACATATATCTAAGTCACATATTCGACGATCGTCTGGTTGCTAAAACATCTAGAAACATAGTTTCCAAGCAACCAGAAAGAAGTGCTATCAACACAGGATCGTCATGTCATCATCAGCGTTGATAACGAGAACAGGTTGTTCTCGAAACGCCCGCTTAGGTATGTTAAGCCTGGTCTAGATATGATAACCATCGCAGATTATCGCGTAGCTAGTTATTATCATATGTGATGCTATCTGTGAAAACCCGTCGGATGTCGCAAAATGTGAACTAGGGATTATTGATAAAATTGATTTTTTTTTTAATTTTTTTTTTTTAGCTCAATATTGATTTCACAATTAATTCAATTCAAATAACTTGCAAGCTGATTTTATGCTAAAATTACCAATTCCGAAATAAAAGAATATAAAAAACAACAAGTGTATTTCAATTGAGGTTTTTAGGACACATGAAGGACACAAACATGTTTCATTACATTGCCTAATAGTTGTTTATAAGATACATCTAGTGGTTCATATTGGAGCCTTATCAGGGTTGGAACTTGAGATTTTGTCATCAGCCAATCCGTCGGGCAGGTAACTCTCAAAAATACCTGCCGGGCATAAATTCCACCAGCCAGTGTAACTCACTTACAATGTTAGTTTGAAAATGTTTACCTGCCAGGTGGATGTGTACTTTTGCATCTTCACCGGTCCGGCGCAAAAGTATTGTGTACTAATTCCAGGCCTGAGTCTAATATTGGTAAATCTTTGGTGTAAGATATTCATTAGTTTGACTAGTTTACAGACCTCATTACGGAATAAAGCTGTATAATCCTTTAATCTGTCAATAGAGGATTTTGTGCTAGGTTAATTCCGTGGTGTCGTACATGAAACATATACCCAATCACATTTAAAGGAAATTAAGATATGCAATTTGATGTTCTAACTCCCAAACAATATCATATTCTATCAGATGTGATGGAAGCCACGCGGAACGCAAGTCGTCGTAATTCCCGCTTAATCCACCAATCACAACAGCAACCCAACCCGGCACCACCAGCCCAAATTCCTCTACATCGAAACGTCCTGAATCCTGGTGCATCGTCAACAACTGAGGGCGCCGTAGGAGGTGCAGGTGCCGCAGCCCCGGGTACCGATGATGTAGTGTTTAGAGATAAACTTAAACACATGGGGAAATGTAAGTGAATTCTCCCCTCCCTCCATCTCTGTAAAGTACTGTAAAAGTGGTTGGTGCATCGCCGATTTTAAACTGTTTTGCGTGTTTTTAAATTCGCGATTTGAAGCTTCACAACATAGACCTATGCGCAAAAGAAATACATGTGTTATTATTTTCGCAGTAGTTGAGCGCGAAAATATATGGGGTGCGAAAAATGTCCATTTTTGCAGTAGCAATGAGATATAAAATAGCATAAATGAGGCCCCAAAACATAGAGATGGCCCGAGGGGAGGGGGTAGTCAAACATGCTGTAAGCATGCGTCGTGGTGACCAACAAATTTCCACAAAAAAACCTAAACGTGTATCACCTCTGACGTCTTCATTTGCGATAAAATGAGGATTGTGCATATTTTTCTCCCCAATTTGACCCCTTAAACGTGTTAAAAATTAACAGGATTTTGAAAGAAAAAACCCTTTTTGTTGAAAAATACCCTTATTTTTGTGAATGGTGGATTTTCGACCCCTAAACGTGTTGCCAGATGGCACAAAAACAACCCCCTTATCAAGTGTTCTTGGTCACGCATGCCTAGTGTAATAGTTGACCGCCCCCTTTCACTGCGAAATAGCATGCATATCTGCCAACTTACACGATATGATCTTATTTAGTAAGATTTCTAAGCTTTTGGCAGCAGAAAATCTTACTAGTAAGATTTCTGAATTGTTTTGGGAAAAAACGATTATTTTTTTTTCTTCTTTCTTTTCCCAAAGATTAAAAAACAAAATTTCAAAAGTGGTATACTATTAGTTATTAAGTGAGGTTGGGTCGGATACGGATTATATCTAGCCGAGGATACAGACTCCGAGACTAGATATAATCCGTATCCGACCCAACCTCACCTAATAACGATTTTATCCTACTAAAATACTATTAAAGCAAAACAAGAACAAATGAAGTTCTGAAAAGTACTGTAGTAGTCACCTAAAACCCGAGCAAGTTCAGATGCAATCCGACAATCGTCACGTCGGCGCTGCGTAGCAACCCTACTACAACGCATGCGCAGTTCCTTACTGACCGGATACGGGATATGCGGGTCGGATACGGAATATATCTAGTCACTAAATTCAGGTGCTTATCCAATAGGAACACAAGAATCGTCTCAATGGTAGGATAAATGCCCTTTTGACTGCACCTGGACCCATGAGGGGCTTAAGGGGGGGGGGGGGGTCTAGGTTGGTCAGATATTAAAATTCAGTGCTTCAGACAAAAATGAGATATTGGCACAGTAGAAAACTGCTAAGTCTCTGCTTTAAAATGCTTTTTGTTTGGGGTCAATTGGATTTTTGGTTCTGATGTTATGGTCAATTGAGTTTCGGGTGTCTCAAAATATCGGTGGTATTTTGTATGCAATTTGTATGTAGAAAACGCTCACCCTGCGATTTTAAGCATTTTCAGTTTTAATTATTTTTTGATCAAATAATTGTAATATTTGATTACATTTATTTATTAAAATATTAAAATAATTTTAATGCACATCATAAATCATCGAAATTTCAAAGTCAACGTAATTTCTTATGTATTTCTTTATTTTTCTCACTCGGCTATTTTTAAGCCATTTATCTTTAAAAATCAATAAAAATGCTAGTATGATTGCTATTTTCACCAAAAATGGCTCAAAATGTGTCTAAATTCATGCTCCTCCATAATTGAACAACTATTTTTATCTAAAATGTCTAGCCAATTTTGATATTTTACATGGAATGGATAATAAGCTTGAATAGAGGAATGAACCAATGAAGCCGGATTTTCAATTTATCTTTCCAAATTTGAATTATACCGTAAAATTACCTGATTGGTCGGTTCCTGGTTACCATGGCAACCGTATAAAAAATCCGACTTCATTAATTTGTGCGCATTGTTCCCATACATCATCTACCAAAGTATGGTGAACATGCAACATTTAGTTTTCTAGATATCTTTGTACCAGTGTTTAGCCAATCAGAGGCCTTGTCTGGTTACCATAGCAACTAGCTCTGCTGGCATCGCCTAGAAATCCCATTAGTTACTATACTACATGTAGTACTAGTAGTATTTGAATCCAATTTCTAGAAACACTTCAGCAGGTCAATTATCTACCAACACTCTCTCTATTCAGTCACCAGATGGTCCATACCGCTGTGGGTGATGTGTTCTGATACTAGGCTCTGCCAACTTGACTAGTTTACCCCCAGCGACCTTGGGGGGTAACATGACACCATATTTCACCAAGTCTCTTCCTCATCACTTTAATAATCACTTTAATAATTCAACAATAGTATATGCGATTCAATAGCATCTGTTACATAGGTTGATGTCCAAAGACAGCAAGTTGCTGCGTGATTTGCCTGCAGGCATGAGTTAAATGCCACATGTGCAACCACCACAACCAAGGGCACAGTAGGAGTAACATTGGGATATCTATCTAATCATAGATCCTGATAGAATACTAAAGTTTATACTGTAAACATGCATGCTGTAAAGCAACAACATTTCGCTAGTATTTAATTTTGTTCATTTCGATTGGGATTTGGATAAAGTCCTCCATTCGCTCAATTAAAATGCCGCTAAAACTAAAATTGTATAATAGGTTAACATTAGTAAGTTAATTCAAATTCAAATGAACCACAGGTTTTGTGCATTTCATTAAATCTCTGTATAGTGTCTCTGATATACATATTTTCCCCATATTTAAAGAAGATTATTGAAAACTAGTTACAGAAAACGAGTTTTCCCCAGGATTAATTAATTTAGGCACTTTTCATGTTTTCAGAAGCAGTGGGGTGTGGTGGGGGGGGGGGGGGCAATAGTATAAACGGAAATTCAATAAGCCACTGTAGTAAATCAATGTGAAGATGATTTTGCTCAAGTTAAATCAATGCGTGAAATCAATGTGTTTTAAAGAAGCCTATAATATTAATAATAACTGTAAAAGAGGACATTGTGTGCAAGTAATTTTGGCTTTGAACATTTTGAACAATGCTGCTTGTTTTTAATGTTGTGATTTTGAGCTTCGTTACATATACTTACAAATGTATACTAGCACATTTTTATGTTCACGCCTACTGATTTTTGTTCGTGAATAAATGTAGCGTGAAAATGTCCACATTCACAGCAGATACAAAAGTTGGAAGAAAATCAGACAAACACCAAAAAGAAGTGTGGGTGAAAGGTAATACTAATAATAGTAATAGGAGTTAACAGATAAAAGAAAAGTACATAGATAGCTGGTAGCAAAAGCAGATTTCAAAAGGGAAGGGAGTTTGGAGTAAACATTATCAATACATAAGGACAATAGTAAGACAAAATAAAAAATAAAACATGTTTAGCGTCCTGCCTTTTTGAAAATAAGGAAGGAGGGGGGCCTTTTTTTTTCTTCTTCCAAAATGGCCGCCCGACACATTTTGTCAAGATAGCTGGCCGGGCTATTTTTCAAGATGGTTGCCTGCTTTTTTCATAATGACAGCCACTTGGACTCAAAAAATTACATATTGCTTCTTATGGGCAAGATGAAACAGAAAATGAGACCAAAAGTATATCTTGTCCTGACCTGAGTTCTGAGACATAGATAACCAGTTTATTTCACGGGGCAAAAGGTGTGCTTAAGTCAAAAAATATGATTTTCTTTTTTAATTTAAAAAAAGTGTTTTGGGTGGGTTTTTTTCAAAAAGAAAAAAGGAGGCGGCCCCTTAAAAAGAAGCGGGCGGGGACGCTGAACATGAATATTCTTTTATTTGGCCTAAAATGAAAGGGTTGAGATTATAAGTTTGAATCCCCCCATACTGTTCAATAATATGTTTGATTTTATTTTTAAATTTGTAATGTTAATAAAATTCCTTAACCCACCATTTATCAGAAACCTATGACACGTACATAACAGGGTTTTTTTTCTTCAGAATACTGCTAAAGCATACTATTAGTTATTACTGGCTAAAGTGAACAATAATTATAATAACAATAATATTAATAAAAGTGACAAGGCACATAATCCACTCTAAATAATCGCTCTCAAGGCACAAACATACAATACAATTTAAATACAAAAACGATATTAAAACAACGACAATAAAACTACTTAATTATTACAAATTTCTCAGACATCTGTGTTTTGAAGATTGTAACAGTTTTTGCAGTTCCAATATGGAGGAGGAGCTGCAATAGCAAAATATCTGTCTCCCCACGAGCGCTTATATATAGTTTCTTGAAGAAGTTGCATTTGTCCAGAACAAAGAGTGCGAATTAGCACATTATTATACTTCAGATAAATATGATGGGGCAACATTGTTATTTATATATGTACAATCAGCAAAGCAATTCTCTGAGCTACAGGGAGCCAATTGGCATACATGTAATGGTAAGATCTTTTAGAGAACGTGAGAATGCAAGCTGCAGTGTTCTGAATTTTCTGAAGACGATGACGACAATAGTAAGATTTTGATTAACAATTTCGAATGAGTGGGAGAGGGTAGACCTGGATAGAAATCCCCATTCATCTTCTTTTAATTGAGTATATTATCGATTGTTAAACTTGAGCATGGTCAAGTTCAATAGTACTAAGCTAGTGTAGCATTATAATGTACACAGTGCCAGAAGTATGTAACTCATGGCACTTAGTGCAGATATGATACCAGCACAAAAACAAATTAATCATATATATTATGGCTGCCTCTTAGTAAACTTTAGTTTATAATAGCTCATTTATAGTCTACTCCTAACATTTAACAATTGGCAGCTTACAGATACATACTCCAATATGCAGATATTGACCATAGACGGCCACAGCAGGGTGTGTCTGTGATATGAGTGTGTGATTTATTGCATCCCAGGATGGAAGGGGGAAGAAAGTGTGCCCATGGTTTGCCCAATTAGGACATCTCCTTGGGCTATTTAGTTACATAATAACAGGTCGTAAAAGTTTTGGTGTATTTGGCAGAGCCCTCGTATTTGGCAGCCGCTGACGCGGCTGCCAAATACTCTATGGTCAGTGACTTTGGCAGCTATATTGTAATTTGAGCAGTTTGTCTTTGGTCTGGTCACTGTACTTGGGTCACTGGTGCCAGTGATTGGCTATGGCTGTACTACATGTACATAGTATGTACATGATGTTATGATGTGCACTACATATGAGTGTATGGTTGGTAGGCAAGGCATGCCTTGGTGTAGGGGAAGGGGTGGGGAGAGGTTGATGAAGGGGTGGGACTAAGAGTGGCTCTGTAGCAGAGCTACATAGCAACCAGCTCAAAATAACGTGCAGTTTTTGAAACGCTGTTACCTAAGCTTCAATTTGATATATGACTCTAAGGGGTAAGCCCACAGTAACATTGAGAAAATCTGTTTCCAAATTTGGTGCAAATCAACCTAGACACCCCCCCCCCCCCCTTAAAGGCAGGCCCCTGGACCCCACTATAGTTTGATCAGTTCCAAATTGGTGAAGCCGCATTATTGCAGCGAATGAATACAGAAGGAAGCAGGGCACATGAAGGCCACTACATGTAGCGCACAGTCCAACTGGCCAATACCGCATGCGTGTGGCAATAATCACAGGCATACGCTTGGATTACTTTTGCGCGCGGAGAGATAAAACCCCAATATTTATCGCCAATTTGGAACTGATTGAACTATAGCTAGTAGTGAATGCAACGGTGCACGCACATAATTACAAGTTTGTTAGGGCCTTACATCAGGGTTGTTTTTTATTCATCTCCTACTCGAAATGTAAGAGAGTTACTGTAAAACAAGTTAATTTTATGGCATGTTGTTTTCGCGAATTGCTAATCATCACTAGTTTCGCGGCAACTTAATATCGCGAATCTAAAATGTCATTTACTAAAACTTATTTGCCACACATAAAAGGACGTCGAGACTGCCGAATTTAGAACCCTACACTCAATTATAACAGAAGTACAATACGTTTTTGTGGCCAAATTCTGAGCTATTCTGTGCCATTCGTAGGCACAACTACTACCAACAGTAGTTGTATTTAGGCCATCGTTTCTTCTAAAAAAACCACTGATCCTAATTACTTAGTATAAATGGTTCAAGCAGGCATTACGCAAGTCAACCGACGCTGTTTGTTTTTACTTCATTGTCATGCGCTTTGCTAGTACAGACCGGTGCTGGTCTGCAAAAGAGGAAACTAACACAGTACAAAATATGCACAGGGATGAATCTGTTGCGATATTTAACAGTGAGTAAATCAATTGCAAATACGACAATTCTGAACTGAAAAAAGTCAAATATAACACTATTTTCAACAGATATCATTACACAATGACTTTAAATATGAATTGTGTGTGTCAATTAAGCTTTGTTTGTATAAATACCTGTATCAATTTGTATCCAGTGTACAGGCTGTTAATTATGCTACCACTACTATCATCTTCAAACACATTAATTTGCGGCAATAACATTTCGCGAATTTGAGCCGCTTTCATAATTCACAGAATTAGCTTGTTTTACAGTAATCATTTCTCTAAATATGTTGATTTCTTTCTCTCTTTTTTCCACACAGCAACGAAGGTCAAGTTTTCGCTAATGGCAAGAAAATTCAACTCAAAAAAGAAGAAAAAGAGCTCCAGAGCTGGGTATCCTTACAATGAATATTGTTGGTTTTATTTGTGACCTTTGTTTGTGTGTTGTAGTTTGTTTGTTTATCTGTTTGTTGGTTTTGTAGGAGGTTTTTGTTTATTAGTTTGTTTGTTTGTTTGTTTGTAAAGCATGTTTCATGGTGCCTGCAATACTGAAAACAACAGGATGAACCATCTAAATCAATTTGGATCAAAAATGTTTTTCGAAAAAACCATGATAATAGCGCCCCCTGGCGCTTAATAAGAACTGTTTATTATTATTATTGTTATTAAGTTGGAGTGCTCCTCATCCATTGAAAAGAGTTGATGGCTCTGAATTGAGCTGTTGCAGGCTAATTATTGCCTATCCCAACAGACCGTACCTTGTCCAATGGAAGTTGTCTACAGGCTAGAAAGTCTTACCGTACGTTAGTCCAGTCAGTGATCTGCTTTCCTGATAACATCCTATGGTTGCTTGGCGATCCGGGTCGCTTCTACAACGGATGTCCGTTGCACCCTTTTTAGTGTGAGGTTGACCTTGCACACTTTTACATGAGGTCAACCTTCAGGGGCGGAAATTTCTTGTCAGGTGTGGGGGGGATGATAAGTTTTGGCCCTAAAAAATTAAATTTAGCTGGTACCATCCAGGCGGTGCGCAGCACCGCACTCTGAGCTATGCTCGGACAGGGGGGAGTCTGAGGGGGGATGTGCCCCCCTCATAAGTAGAAAAAATTTCAATTTTCAAACTCATTTGGTGCGATCTGGTGTATACTTTTGACAAATATTGTATTGAAAAGCCATCGCTTAATTTTCAATAAATATTTTGTTTTTTATCAATGAACAAAAGAAGTTGAGCATTTTTTATACTGATATATTCTTGATTTTAGTATAGATGGTTTAAAAGCTCCAACAGGGGGAGTCTGAGGGGGGATGTGCCCCCCTCAGAAGTAGAAAAAATTTCAATTTTCAAACTCATTTGGTGCGATCTGGTGTATACTTTTGACGAATATTGTATTGAAAAGCCATCGCTTAATTTTCAATAAATATTTTGTTTTTTATCAATTAACAAAAGAAGTTGAGCATTTTTTATACTGATATATTCTTGATTTTAGTATAGATGGTTTAAAAGCTCCAACAGGGGGAGTCTAATGGGGGATGTGCCCCCTCAGAAGTAGAAAAATTTCAATTTTCAAACTCATTTGGTGTAATCTGGTGTATACTTTTGACCAATATTGTATTAAAAGGCCATCACTTCATTTTCAATAAATATCTTGTTTTTATCAATGCACGAAAGAAGTTGAGCATTTTTATACTGATATATTCTTGATTTTAGTATAGATGGTTTAAAAGCTCCAACAGGGGGCGTCTGAGGGTGGGGGATATGCCCCCCTGAGAACTAGAAATTTTTTCAATTTTCAAACTCATTTCGTGCGATCTGGTATACTTTTGACCAATATTTTATTGAAAAGCAATCACTTTATTTCTGATCAATATTGGCTTTTTATATAGGCAGATAGGCCTATACCAGAAAGAAGTTAATTAGTTACCTCCAAAAGATGGATTCTTAACGTACATACGCGTATATATCCTAACCAACGTACAATAAACTCCAAACGTTCTTATGTCCCTCCCTCTCTCTCTTTTTCCTTTTTTTCTCCTTTTTCCCCTTTTTTTCTTTCTTTTTTTCCTTTCCCCCCCCCCCCCCCTTTTTTCCTTTTTTTTGTTGGTAGATGTGAAAAATCAGGGGGGGATGATTACATTGACCATCCCCCCAGGTCAAAAAGTGGGGGGGATAAATCCCCCCCATCCCCCCCGGCGGGATTTCCGCCCTTGGATGTGACGTGTTTCCATTGGGAGTGGCTCAGGTTGGATAAGCCAGTTTACATCACACAATTGTAGTATGGAATCTTCAATCTGTGTCATAGCTTTGTGATGCTTTGCAGTGAGAGTAAAGTCAGTCTTATCGGACTTGTTCTTGGGTAGGGGAATGTTACCGAGTTCATTGAGACGTTTTATGATTTGGTTTTGCGAGGTCATTAGCTTGGTGGGTTGCCTTGTCGCACAGGCTTTGTCTGCAAACTCACAAGCACTGATCATTTGTGTGGCGAGTAAGTCTGTGGATTTGTTGCTTTCTGTAAGCTTATTCATCTCGGTTTGATACAGATGTTTCAAGTGGGCGTGGGCGATGTTCTTGCGAGAGTCTATCAGGTTTTGAAGTTTCTGGAAAGATTTTTCCACTGCTCTTCCTGCCTTGTTGAAGTTTTTAGTCAGAGTTGTCTGCATAGCGTCCACAGCGCCACGCCTCTTGGTCAGTTCTTGATTATTGATAGCAACGTTCATAGATGCTTGGCGCAGCTCCGCCACTGTCTCATCAATAGCTACCGTTAAATCGACAAGATCGTGACCCCGATGGTTAACATGGCCGCACGAAGGACATGCCAGGACTTTACAATCAGCCTCCTTGCAGTACATATCCAGAGTTTGATTGGGATGTTTCTCGCATTTCTGATGCATCATGGGGCTATATTTCTTTTCTTGTAACTCGACCATAGTGGAAAGTTTGTGGTGGCGTAGAGGGCGCATTCTGTAGTGATCGTCAACACATCGTTGACACAAGAAACAGCCACAATCCTGACAAAAGCTCACAGCTTGGTTCCCATCGTCACAACTACCACAAGTGACTGCATGAGTGAAGATATCTCTGTATTCTTTCAGACTCTCCACAATAAAATCATTTGGCAGGCTGTTGATAGTTCCACCGGATAAGACTATTTCTTTGCGGCAGTTTGGGCAGTTGAACTTTGGACGTCGGCCGACGTGCTGCTGCAGACAAGACTTGCAAAAGGAGTGCAGACAAGGCAAAAATTTGGCCTGATGCTCATCATTGTCATATGCCTCAGCACATATAGAACAAGTCAAAAACTGCTCCTTAAAATCCTCCTGTCTCTGAACGGGTAGCTTTGAGGCAGCCATTTTGATTTTCGAATCAAACGGTAATGGCTAAATGAAACCGATCTGCAAAGCTGAACAATAATTATGTTTTAGTTATCTGATTAGGATCTCATCTCATACCACCTTCTGTACATACATAGTCCAAATTTCATGTAAAGCAACAAACAAACAAAATCTATGGACCGACCTCTCATGTATGGTTAGTTGGTCGGGGTGTTTTTTTTTCTTCAAAAAAATGTCAAACATTTCAAGTTCAAACATAAAATAAGTTGACAAAATATTCAAATATTTTCAGTTAAATCATAATTTTTTAACATTTTGCAAAATATTTTAAAACCTTGAAATTATAAGACAAAAATCTCAAATTTGAAAAAGTATTGGTTGCTCGTGCTGTAAAACAGGTTTTCCCTTGGCCTAATATCAACTCAAACACATCCATTTCTTTTGTACTTTGAACAATGTGAGTGTGTAGAAGGAGATACAAAACACCTGTTACAAGTGCATGCAATAGTGGTGACACTGGCACTTAAATAATCTAAGGCATCATTTTGATTATTTCCATGACAAATTTGATCAATATTTGTATCTATTATTGACATGACTATTTGCCCTTTATCAAATTTCATCCAGACTAATTCACATTGGGGTCAATGCTTTTGGTGAAAATGTAAAATGTCAACAACAAAATCATAAACAATTAAAAAATAATTTGAAAATAATGTTTTTCCCCCTTGGGCTTATATCAACACAAACACTACTATAGTTTATTCAGTTCTAAATTAGTGAGAAATATGAGGCTTGTATTTGTCCGCGCGCAAAAACAATCCATGTTGTTGCGCATATTTATTGGTGAAAGTGTGCATTTGCGCATCAGCGAGCAGTGGGCAAGTAGGTTTTCCATTTGGGCCCACGGATAAATATTAGCGTCACAATTTTTGCCAATTTGGAACTGATTAAACTATATACTACTGTGAATACAACCGTGGTGGTAAAAGAATATAGGACATAGATTTACTGATTATTTCAATGGCAGCTTCAATCAATATTTGTATATTGGTGGGTGGGGGAGGGGGTCAACATTTTGAAGGGTTTTACCACTTGCCGTTCTGTTCCAAATAGTGAAATGTTTCCAAGTGATCCCTGTACGGTGGACATATGTTGATAAATATTCTTCTTTTTTTGGGGGGGGGGGTGGAGATGTTACTTTTTGTATTGAGTGTTTTTTGTTTGTTTTCGTTATGTTTTTGTTATTTAGTTTTGTGTATTTTTTGTTTGCTTGTATGGGGGGGGGGGGGGGGGGTGTTTGTTTGTTGACATGGTTGCATGGTTGGGCATTTTCTTTACTTTAACTCCAATGTCCTAGGGGTTGTTTTCAACATGGAAAATGGACAACATTCAGGGAAATCGGGGTTCAAAAATGAGAAATCATGTAATATTTGAAAAATAAACATTCCAAGTATTTATTTTAACTCTATCGCGACACTCAAAGGGAAAATGTATTTATCTCCAATAGCGAACATTGCACGCAAACATGGTTTAAAAGTGCATATGTATGCCGATGATACACAGCTATATTTATCTTTTGACTTGGATAGGGCTTGCGATGAAATTGCCTCTCGTTCTCGAATTGAATCTTGTATCAAGGACATAAAATCTTGGATGACTGCAAATAAGTTGAAATTGAATGATGACAAAACTGAGCTTTTCATTATTACCTCCAAATACCATCAATCAAAATCTAGCACTGATTTTCTTCAAATCGCTTCCGCCACCATTAAGGCTTACTAGTGCTCGTAATCTAGGAATTATATTTGATAACACGCTGTCAATGGACGACCACATCAATAATGTGTGCAAATCTACATATTTCCAAATAAGGAACATAAATGAAATTCGCCAAGTGCTTGATGATGATACTGCTGCTACACTTGTTCACGCCTTAGTCACATCACGTCTTGACAATGGTAATGCTTTATTATATGGGATCACTGAACGACAACTCAATAAACTTCAACGAGCTCAAAATGCTGCTGCACGAATGCTCACAAGGACTAGAAAATTTGATCACATTTCACCTGTTTTACAGCGTCTCCATTGGTTACCTATTCGGTATCGCATCCATTTCAAACTTCTTCTCCTCACCTGTAAAGCCCTACATGACATGGCACCTTCTTATATCAGCGATCTTCTCAATCCACATATTCCATCACGTCACCTCAGATCTTCGGATAAACAGTTTCTTTCAGTTCCTCGGACATTTTCTTCATATGGCGACCGGGCTTTCTATGCTTGTGCACCTAAACTGTGGAACTCACTTCCTTCAGAACTTTGATTCTGTGATTCACTTGTTGGTTTCAAAAAGACTTTAAAAACTCATCTGTTTAAGATTGCTTATGATTTGATTCCAGTTTTCATAGCTACTAAATGATAAACTCTGACATCACTACACAAAGAAAGATGAGTAGATGACAGAGGTATAGTTTAAAGCCCACATTCCTCCGCGTTCTAAAACCGAAATTCTGTGTTCAAAAATGCCGTTTTCAGTGTTCTTCTGTTTTTCCAAATTAGTTTGACGGAGGCGTCAATGAGCCCGCGTTAGGGCATTTCAATTTTTTATATCCATTGGCGGGTGGAGATGGCTTCGTTCCTTCATTATGTCCATGTACTTTATGTATTATTTTGATTGATTATATTGTTCTTTGTCATTTTTCTCTTAGTGTATAATTAATATTGTTTAGTTCACCTCCTGCTCAGTGAGCGACGCGTGGTACCACTGTTTATGCAGAAATGTTAATAAAATACTTGAATATGTATGCCACTTACTTTTTACATTAGCAGGCAAGGGAAAAGGCAATCTATATGTTTTGCTTATAATACTCGGTCCTGAAGAAGTCAGAGCTCATCTGAACCAAAGCTTGACAGTTTCAAACTTGTCCGACAACGAACTTGTTATAACTTTTACCTTTATTATATCTGTCGTAATAGTCTACCATACGATTTGACAATCTAAAGTGTTTTGAATTATATGTTTAACTAATAATAGATGGACTTAAAGTGATTTCTTTTGGTCGGTATTCAATTCCATTCACCAATTTCTAAAACAACAGGGTTTGGTTTTTCCCTCGTCTTACTAGCTTTTTGATATATTTTTGTATCAGTCAGTTGAAGTCCATTTTATTATTAGCTAAACATATAATTTAAAACACTTTAATCAGAGTACCAGAGTACCACTTTATTGTGGACGCACACAAACATATTCTGTTAATCTAAAATAGCGTTATAAAACAATATTACAAAAGTTGTGTGAATTTTTAGATAATGAATAATTACAATAATTAGGACTGCTGATAAATATGCTAAGATTGGGGGGGGGGGGGGACTTGAATATTTTGGTCAAGTTTGTTTCATTCGAAATATCATTTGTTTTGGGTTTAGGAATCAAAATATTATACTTATTTCTGCATATGTTGTAATTATTAACATCATTCAAATATAAGGGTGCAGTATTATTGACTATTTGATATGACAAAATATTACAATGATATATTTATACTAAGTTCTCAGGGTTACTAGAATGATTTACCTTTCCCAAGAATAGGCTTAAATAACTACGAAACCAGTTTACAGGTTTATTTATTTCGCATATACAACATATCAATACAAAGTCAGAGCAAAATATATACAAAACAATAGCATATATATGCAAGGCGTCGTTGAAAAAACTCACGAAGAGCTTACATGTGTCAACGACCCCTTTAGAAAAATGGTAATGGATGAGATAATACGAATAAGCAATTATGTTACAAAGATAAATCGATATAATAGGGAGATTATATAAATATTATGAAAGTATAAAGTAATCTTTTAAAACTTGTATGGTGTGCATACACAGACAGACTTAGAGACAGACATGACAGTTAATAACATATTTACTTAATCCATATAACCCATATGGCCGTTTCCTTCTTTAAGATATTGGTGGCTCTGAAAAGAGTTCTCCTCGTCCATTGGAAAGAGTTGATGGCTCTAAAAAGAGCTGTTGCAGTCAATTGCAATAGCTGGCTAAGTTGAACTTATCCCAACAGCCCTTATCCCTTGTCCAATGGAAGTTGTCTACAGGCTAGCAAGTCTTAATGTACATTAGTGCAGTCAGTGATCTGTCATGCTGATAACATACTAAGGATGCTTGGCGATCCAGGTCGCTCCTATGACGAGTTTTACGTCATATTCAAAACCTTGCTCTGATACAGCGACTTCCTGATACATCGATCAAGAGATCGTGTGACTGGAAACGCCTGGTCGTGGCCAGTTGACTTCATTTAAACTTGAATGATCGGTCGCTCATGACGTAATGAACACCGTACTTTTTCAACCAATAGGGAGGTTATTTTATGTTGTAAATAGCATAACCAATCAGCAGCCACTATCCAGCTTGTTGTCTGCGCGGCCAATAAAAAGACCTGACAATATGTACGACTACCGGCTGTTTGGGTTGCAAAATAATTCAGGTAAAGGCTCTGTTTTGATGAACAAATCCTGAATTTCATCTTCCTCCAAAGCACTGCGCGTGCTTAACAAATCAATTTCCTGGGAACAAGGCCGCAAGGCCGACCCGATGCGATGCACACCACTGATGTCCGTTGCATTGTTTTGGGGGTGAGGTTGACCTCGAGTTCTTTTACGCGAGGTCATCAACCCCATGTGACGGGTGTCCATTGGGAGTGGCTCAAGTTGGATAAGCCAGTTTACATCACGCAATTGTTGTATGGAATCTTCAATCTGTGCCATAGCTTCAGGATGCTCTGCAGTGAGAGTAAAGTCAGTCTTATCGGACGTGATCTTGGGTAGCGGAGTGTTACCGAGTTCATTGAGACGTTCCATGATTTGGTTTTGTGAGGTCATTAGCTGGGTGGGTTGCCTTGTCGCACAGGCTTTGTCTGCAAACTCACAGGCGCTGGTCATTTGTGTGGCGAGTAAGTCTATGGATTCATTGCACTCTGTAAGCGTATTCATCTCGGCTTGATACAGATGTTTCAAGTGGTCATGGGTGATGCTCTTGCGAGAGTCTATCTGGACCTGTAATTTTTGGAAAGATTCTTCAACTGCTCTTCCTGCCTTGTTGAAGTTTTCAGTCAGAGTTGTCTGCATACGGTCCACAGCGGCCCGCGTCTTGGTCAGTTCTTGATTATTGATAGCAACGTTCATAGATGCTAGGCGCAGATCCACTACGGTCTCATCAATGGCTACCGTTAAATCGACAAGATCGTGACCCCGATGGTTAACATGGCCGCATGAAGCACATGCCAGGACTTTGCAATCAGCCTCCTTGCAGTACATATCCAGAGTTTGATTGGGATGTTTCTTGCATTTCTGATGCATCATGGGGTTATATTTCTTTTCTTGTAACTCAACCATAGTGGAAAGCTTGTGGTGACGTAGAGGGCGCAATCTGTGGTGATCGTCCACACATCGTTGACACAAGCAACAGCCGCAATCCTGACAAAAGCTCACAGCTTGGTTATCCTCCTCACAACTACCACAAGTGACTGCCTGAGTGAAGATATCTCTGTATTCTTTCAGATTCTCCACAATAAAGTCATTTGGCAGGCTGTTGATAGTTCCACCGGATAAGACTATTTCTTTGGGGCAGTTTGGGCAGGTAAACTTTGGATGTCCGCCGACGTGTTGCTGCAGACAAGACTTGCAAAAGGAGTGCAGACAAGGCAAAAATTTGGCCTGATGCTCATCATTGTCATATGCCTCGGCACAAATAGAACAAGTCAAAAACTGCTCATTGAAATCATCCTGTCTCTGAACGGGTAGATTTGAGACGGCCATCTTGATTTTCGAATCAAACTGTAATGAAAACAATCGCAAAACTGAACAAATTCATGTTTAGTTAGGCGAGGAAAAAAAGAAATCCTGTTGAACGGGCCAGACTGACCCATTTTTTTAGAAATCTGTGAAAAAAAGTTTCACATGCAAATGAATACCGACCCTACATTAATTTTATTTTTTTCAAAACACTGCAAAAGCTTTACAGATTTTTCTAAATGTTGACAAATTTTTGGGCATTTTACGGTCATTTTCAAGGGGAAATAATAATAACAAAAAAATGCAGACTGACCGACCCGACCTGAGAGGTCTATTTGCCCGTACAACAGGGTTTCTTTTTTGATCGCCTTATCTGATTATGATCTCATCAAATAGAGCTCTTGCACACCTTTTGTACCTAGTCCAAATTTCATAAGGCAACAACAAAAATATTCTACAAACCGACCTCTCATGTAGGGTTAGTGGGTCAGGGGTGTTTTTTTCCAAAAAAAGTCAAAATATTTCAAGTGCAAACATAAAAAAGTTGAAACAATAATTAAATATTTTCAATAAAATTATGAATTTCAAACATTTTTCAAAATATTTTCAAAATCTTGATCTTATAAGACAAACATCTCAGATTTGAAAAGTATTGATTGATCGTGCTGTGAAACAAGTTTTTTCCTTGGCCTAATAGCAACTCAAACACATCCATTTCTTTTGTACATTGAACACTGTGATTGTGATATTGGTGGCACCGGCAGTATTTAAGGCATAATTTTGATTATTTCCATGACAGATTTTGACTATTATTGACATTTAGCAAATTTCATCCAGACTAATTCACATAGGATTAGGGTCAATGCTTTTTTTGAAAATGTTTAAAACATTTTCAAAATATCAACAATTTTTTTAAAACAAAAATCAAACAATTTAAATTATTATTCCATTATATAAATCAAACATTTTCAAAATATGTTTAAAAGTCTCAAAAAAATATGGGTTTGTCAGATGCATACAGGGTTTTTTTCTCTTGGTCTTATAGCAACCAACACAAACACTACTACACTACTGTGAATACAACAGTGGTGGGTGGTGGTAAAATAAAGTAGGTCATAGATTTACTGATTATTTCAATGACAGCTTCAATCAATATTTGTATACGGGTGGGGGGATCAACACTTTGAGGGTTTTACCGCTCCACACCCCAACCCCCTAAACCCCCCCCCCCCCCCCCCCCCCCCTCTGCTCCAAATACTGAAATGTGTTCCAAGTGATCCTTGTAAGGTGAATATGCTGATAAATCTTTTGTTGGGGGAGGTATTTTTTTGTATGGGGTGCTTTCTTGGTTGTTTTGTTTTTGTTATGTTTTTGATATTTTGTTTTGTGTATTTTTTGTTTGTTTGTATAGTGTTTGTTTTTGTGTTTGTTTGTTGACCCCTACACTTCAATGTCCTAGGGGTTGTTTTAGAATTGTCTGGTGAATAATGGGCAAAATTAGTGGTGGAACTCGCGACCTCAGGAATTGAATCTGGGTTGTCCACCTAAGAGTCCCAGTCAACCCTAACCCGCAAGGTGTGTTCTTATGTATAAAACTCTCGGGGAGAAATGTGACAAATGTGGCCAATAAGAGATACTAATTTTAACAGATAAAGTCTATAGTATGACTGTTTAAGAATGAGGATAAATTTTGTTTTTAGACCGTACCTGTGTGATATTGTCTAACATAAATGCGTTCGGTAGTAGCATTTGTTTACAAAGGTGGCGTTGTTGTTTCATTAAAAATAATACTAACGTCAGCATTTATGTCAGACGATACAACACGGGTACGGTGAAAAACAATACCGTTATTCTCTATTTACAGACTTAATCAGAGTCTAATCTAATATTTGCTACGGATACTTCATGTTCCATCCTTAACCTACCTCACAGTCTTGACGGAGCACCGTTCATGCAATCTACAGCCAACCTGTTGGATTCAGAGGAAGATGATGATAGTCTTTTACACAGGCATAAACCACAAGTGGAAGAGAATATATATGCTGACTCAAGAGTAAGTATTGATATATGGCCAAAGTCTGAAATCTGTGGGCGCATCCTGATCAGCTCACTGTGCCTGCTTGAAAAACTCACAAAAATTCTGTTAACCAATTCCGTTAAGAACGTGAGGTCCGTTTCACCATTGTTGGGGTGAGTTTGACCTTGGATACTTTTACGTGAAGTCAACCTCATACTTTTACATGAAGTCAACCTTTGTTCACGTGCGTCAATTGAATGCATTCTGATATGGTGGTAGGCTCTTGTACAGACATGAACAAAAAGTGTAAGAAACTATAAATGCCGTCATAAGAATTTGATAGCAAATGAACAAACAACTTTGTCAGAAACCTTTCCCAACTTTCAAAGTCTACCTCAAAATTACTGAACCAATACCAGACATGTTTGTACTTATTTCAATGCATTTCTCATGATGATTCCAAATATGGTGATGAAATTCAATAATTTTGTGACATTTGGTACTGTCGTCTGCAGACGCCTGACGCGAGGAAAAAGTTAAGAATCTCCACTCACTCTACCTTTGAGGTAATCATACAGATTAAATACATGGGCACACAGGGTGATTTTCCCCCATTTTTCACACAATAGCCCATGTGAACACATTTTTGGCAATAGCTAAATGTATTTTGACCCTGCTCCTATCTTTTCAGGGTGCACATATGATATGCAAGACTATTAGGACCCCCTCACCCCTTCTTTTTATTTTCACACAAAGTAACTGTCAAGATGGTGTGTGCGGCCAAACTGCATGGTATTTCAACTTTTGGTAGCTTTTCTCAATCTTGAAACACATACAACTCCTTGATACACACACAATAATGAGACACACACACGGTGTTGAGCTGCAGCTAACGTGTTGTAAATAACATCCAAGATAAATAGGAACATTTTCCTATATTTAAGCACGCATCCAGCTCGATTCACTGATCTTTAAATACTGGCCCGATCATATTTAAAACCCGCACATCTCTCTGACAAACGGCGCTTACATCCAATTCCCCCCCCCCCCTATCGCAGATCTGATTGGCTGATTAGGACTGATACCAATGATGTATCATGTCATTTGACACACAAAAATTGTCTGAAAAAGGGCAATCCCCAGATGGTGATATCCTGATGACTATCCCTGTGATAGTTACTACAGGTAGCAAATCTGTTGTTCTTACGAGGAGGAGGAAGGGGCATCCGGGGGGATACACAATTTATTTTTTTGACAGGGGTGTGCTGCTGAAGGTTTGAAATCTTGACCCACTTTTTTGGGTGTTTGTTACTAAAAATCACTGATTTGGACCCATGATTGGTTGTTTTTGTGTGATTTGGGACCCATGTTTAGGATTTTCAGCACATATCATACCCCATATGTAGAATTGTTTGCAAAAAACAACCTCTTAGAGTGGCACATACCTGTATACCTATATACATGAGCACCCCCTCCCCTGGTCACTAGATCCTTTATATTCAGATTGTTTGTTAATATTGTTTGTTTATTGGTTTGCTTCGCTCCTCAGCTTATATGAACATTGTAGATAATCCGCCTATAGTACAGTGGTTTCCACAGCAACGCTTGATGGATAGCCACATCACCATAGCAACTGTAATCTCAAAATGGATAGAGGGGTTAACATGGCAACAGTCACCTACAAATGGATGGAAAGTTTACTAATAACAACATGCATCCTGAACAGAATATCCATATTGCTAAATCAACTTAACATCATGAAACGGAGAAATTTGAAATGGAGAGATGGTTTCCTGTATAGCAACAGTCTTGGATGTACAGGGTTTTTATAGCAACATGTATCATAGGCATCAAAAAATAAACCTTGTTCTACTTGCAGACTGACCGATCCAGCATTTTTGGGGTGCGAGGAACTGTTATTCCCAGAATGTTCATGACAATTTGGGTACATTTTTGAAATGTTCAACAATTCTAGAAATGTTCAACAATTCAAGAAATGTTCAACAATTCTAGAAATGTTCAATAATTCAAGAAATGTTCAACAATTCTAGAAATGTTCAACAATTCTAGAAATGTTCAACAATTCTAGAAATGTTCAACAATTCTAGAAATGTTCAACAATTCTAGAAATGTTCAACAATTCTAGAAATGTTCAACAATTCTAGAAATTTTCAATTTTGTTGCTGAAATTTTCAACAATTTTTGAAACTTAAAACATTTGTCAAATTTTCCCTAACATTTCTAAATTGAAAATAAAAATAAATTAAAACAATCACATTTGCAAAGTATCAGTCGGTCAAGCCCGTAGAACAGGTTAATTTTCCTTGGCCTTAATTAAATATATTTATTATCATCGCACCTTGCTTCCTCTCAAAGGAATCTTATGTTTCCTTGGCAACGCTTATCCTGAAATAGAAACTGTAAAAGTGGGAATTTGTGTGTGATTTATGTTTTGCACTTTGCTGATTTTTAACATTTTTGCCGGTTTGTAAATTCACAATTTTGAAAGTTTACTTAATTAGATTTATTTACAATTAAGCAATATACTCGCACAATTTTATAATTTGCAATATCTACTCAAAGTACGAAAACTAATACTAATGTGCTGTAAAAGTGAAAATATTCGCGCTACCCGCAAAACAGTTAAAAAGATCGTTGAAGCGTGAACAATTACTCACACAAAAATTACCACTTTTAAGTTTTAGAGTAGCACAAAAATGTGCACATTTACAGTGAATAAATTGTCCTAATTGTATCATCTGTTTATGTAGAGTAAATACTGGCTTTTTGTGTGTCTGTCTGATTTGGCATTTCTTTTCATATAAAGTTCTCAACAAAAGAAAGTCATACACTTTTTTTTGTCCTATAGAGTGACTTCTAATTATGTTTTGACCAGGCTAGATAGACATTTGGATGAATCTTTTAGGACCAATTTGGTACCAAAAGCAAAACGTGACGTCTCCAAATTTGCATTTTTAACACACTACACGGAGAGCAAATGTTGTGTATGTGTTGCATGGCCTGGATGACTGGTGTGGATATCGATCACACGTGCTACACTACCCATGCATTACAGTTTGAATTTGAATTAGCCCGCACAGGGGAAATGTGCAGTGATCGATACGGGACAAATATGGGATATGCGCTTGGTAACCTTCAGTCTTTTCTCCCGCCTAGTGTATTGAATATGCGAATTTGGAAGCGTCACAGATTTGTGTTTTGTGGCAAATTTGGTGCCAAAAAGATTAGCCTGTTTAGTCAACAAATAATTGGAAGTCACTCTATAGGACATAAACAAAGTGTATGACTTTCTTTTGTTGAGCAATTTATCATCTTGTTCCAGTATTCAGTTTCTGATAGCAATACAAAATCTCGCGCCTGAAATGTTTAATCGTTGCTCTCGCTTTTTTCACCAGCAAAAAATACGGTGATTGAGGGCGCACAATCTTCAATCACCTCAAGTTCACGTATGTGTTCTAATCAGATCTGATATAGAAGACATGCTACCTTAAAGCAATATTATGTTATCTTTTTCAAATGTGTACTTGTTTCTCTCGTAACAATGAAGTTTGACTTTACAGAAAAGACTTTCCTGGACTCATAAACCTCTTTTGCCAGAACCTTTACTATAAATCATGAAGGGAATCTGCTTCCAATTTTCAGGAATTTGTAGACATGTTTTTTTATAATTTTGATCATAATTAAAGCATTCCCTACTAAAGTTCAGTCAGTTCCAAATTGGTGAAACCTGTTTACAGCAGGGAATCAGAAGAGTGTCGCGCGCAAAACACTCACATGGCGCAATATGGCGCGTAATGTCGCAGTGTCATTGCATGCGTATGCATATGCTTGGATTACTTTTGCACGCGGATAGATCAAAACCGAATATTTCTCGCCAATTTGGAACAGATTGAACTACTTTATTGTATTCACTTGTATACAGTTGTGATCATATAGAAGGAAACACTGTAAACGGCGTTAACACACATTATGGAATTCTATTTACGCCGGAAATAAACTTTCGGACTATCCAATAACTTATCAAAAATTTGGTTTTGAAGTAATTAGGACATTTATTGCTCTGATACGTTAGTTTCATGTTTATAAATGTAATTTGACAACAAATTGCATTCACAGGACAAAGTCAAGGATGCAGGGCATTTCTTGAAAAAGATTGCGTATTGGAGATACTTGGTTCTCATGGTATTTGGGTTATTTATCTCACTCAGTTTCAGAATTTAGTCATTTCCAAACACACAAGCTTTATTTGAGTGTTATATGTTCTTCTTTTATTTGTTACCAAAATCAATGTATAGTCAAAATTGCATCACATCAAACCGATGTATTTATTTTATTCTATTTATGTATTTATTATGTAGTATATTGTTGTACAGGGTGAATTGTGCACATATTGAAACAGCTCTTTGGACCCATTGGAATGATGAAAAGAGGGTCAGCTTACAAAACTTGTAAAATTTTGCTTATTTGTCAGTTGATTACCTTTTTTTCAGAAGACACTAGATTAAAGGTATATTATGTGATCTTTTCCAGGGAACGCCCTCAATCCTCGAAAAAAAATTGAAAGCAGATTTACATTTCTGATCATAAATTGTACAAACATTCCAAGTTACAGGGCGATACGATTCTTAATTACTTCAAAATCATGGTTTTAGAGTGAAAATAAACTGTTGGAGTCTGCGCCGAAAATTTATTTTTACTCTAAATTCACTCTAAAACCATGATTCTGAGGTAATTAGGAATCGTATCGCTCTGTAACTTGGAACATATTCATGATTTATGATCAGAAATGTAAATCTGCAATAAAATCTGCTTCCAATTTTCTTTCGAGGATTGAGGGCGTCCCCTGAAAAAGATCACATAATATACCTTTAAACACCCTTCATACAAACAACAACAATTGCATGATTTAATGCACATATCAAAGTCAAACTTTTTTTCTTCAGAAGATACACTAGAATAAACATCCTTTATACAAACAACAACAATTGCATGATTTAATGCACATATCAAGATTGAACCTTTTTTTCTTTAGAAGATACACTAGATTAAATACCCTTTATACAAACAACAATAATTGCATGGTTTAATGCACACATCAAAGGTCAAAGAGCCATTTCAATCCATGCCGAATCTTTTTGATTGATTCACCCTGTAGTTCTGTCTGGAATCATACAGCAAATTATGAATGTAACTTGTTCAAATTATTGTGTATACTACTCTCGTGTGTCTACAATTGTATCCCATTTTCATACCCCCTCCCTCTCATCGTTACCGGGCCTTGAAGAAAAAAAGGAAATATTGTTCTAAATGAGCCCTATTTCACTTATGTATTGTGGGGTGTGCGATGTAAGGCTGTTTTAACACGATTTAAGGCTGTTGTGAAATCAAACGCTGAAAAGGGAGGTCTTAAAAGAGCTCCCTTTTCAGCGTTGATTTCACCTTTATTTAGTATCAAGTAGGCGAAAAAGCTGGTTGAAGAAATGCTGCTCTCAGTTGTCCAATAATTGTAGTAATCACAAACAAATACTATAGTCACACCACTGTACCGTTTATAGATAATAGTCCTGTAGGTATAGGGGGCTGTGTACAGTCAATGAGCAGAAGCAGAAGATATGTATTGTGAATATAAAAAATGCTCTTTGTAGTGTACACAGTGATCACATTGATCAAAATTAGGGAATAAAGGTATTGTTTTTAGACAGTACCTGTGATATATTGTCTGACATAAATGCGGGTGGTAGTACTATTTTAAGTGGGACAACAACACTGCAGGCGGAGTTGTTCACACACAAACAATACCATTTTTCTCATTCTTAAACTGATCAGGTTGTATCCATAAGTCATATTATATAGACATTTATCTGTTAACACTTTTCAAACATGTCAAAATTATTGAATTTAATTACCATATTTGGAATCACCATGAGAAATGCATTAAAATAAGTACAAACATGCATAGTATTGGTTCAGTAATCCTTGAGATAGATCTTGAAAGTTGGGAAAGCTTTCTGAAGAAAAAAAGGTTTTGTATATGGAAAAACCAATAGCCGCATGGAAAGTGTCAACATTAGTAGCTTTTACCACAAGGGGACAAAAGTGTACAAAGTTTAAAAAAAATTCAACACCATACCGATGGACCCATTCTGAGAGGACCATGTGCCCGTAGAACAGGGTTTTTTTTTTGCGTGGCCTAAAGGTGCACCGCAGAATTGTGTGTTATGAAGCGAAACTATAGTAACCACGCACGCACCGCGCAAGGTGGACATTTTACTTAATTTGAGCTTGAACTCCTCATGTTATATTGTTTCACACAGATGGCGCTAATTTTCATATGACATGGTTCTAATATTCTTGGCTATTTAACACCTTCAGAAACCTTTCCCAACCTTCAAAGTCTTATCTCAAGAATTACTGAACCAATACTAGGTATGTTTGTACTTATTTCAATGCATTTATCATGATGATTCCAGATATGGTGATGAAATTCAATTATTCTGACGTTTTTGAAACATTTTGTGAAATTTTGAAACTGCTGCCGCGTGGAAAGTGTTACAAATTAGAATATTTACAATAAATATAGAATAAACCTTGCACCCATCTCTCACTGTGCACTGGACATATAAAGTACATATTGAGAGAGGTGCGATGTTTATGCCATATAATTGTGTGGAATATTTAAGTATTTGAAATCAGTTGAATTTTAATGTGCCTCTACTTTAAACAGTATTCCTTCTGCCTGTTTCAAGAAAGAAGGACCGTCTCCTGGGCCCTATTGCATAACGCTTGAGATTCATCTGCAACTCTTCTAGGAAGATGCTTTCAGAATTTGTGAGTTAATCTTCATGATATCAACCCTAAGTCAAACTTTAGAAGTTGTCCCTTCTTCTTAAAGCTTAACTTAGAAAGAATTCTTAAATATTCTTCTTAACCAGGCTTAAGAAGAGTAACTCTTCCTAAGTTCACTTAAGATTAATCTTATCCTTTATGCAATATGACCTGATTTTGTAAATCTGTTGCATTTGAATTGTTATTTTATTGTTATTCCTTTGATGGATCATTCTCACACATTAACAGTATAAGGAATTAGAAAAACCCTCAAGTGACATTAAGATTTGTTGAAGAGTTTAGATGCAATTTGAGATAGGCCTATAGACTATTTCAAATCAAAGTTTTCCAAAAATCTGACAGCCCACCGCCGTACTGTGCATAGCACACTTCAAATGTGCCTATGGAACAAATGTAGTGTTAATTCAAGATCTGTGTAAGAGTTTATTGTTAACTGACAGAAAAGTTTGTAAAATATGTCTATTTGTTGGACGTATAGATCCAGTATAACTGTTTTACTATGCGATTTTTATATTAAGGATAGCAAAAACCCACATAATATACAGAAATGTAGCTATATCCGTGAGGAAAATATTTGGGTGAAGACCATGTCATCACTCACTCCTAAAGCCAATATTTTAGTCTGAACGGTAGCTACTCGGGTAAAAGAAAATCAACATTTTGGATTATTGTCTGTGAACCTATTCTCATGCTTGGCAGTATCTCGTCTTGTCATAAAACCTGGTCCATGTGACCTGTATTTCCAAACTTTTTAATATTTGTTTTTAAATTTATACCTTTTATAATGCATGGTCTTTATGTGAAGCCATTTAAATGTAATTTATGTTGGTGATCTCAACTCAAAACTTTTAAAAATACTGTTTTGCATCTGAACTCTTCGTTTATACTAGAATACCATCATGGGAATCTCATTTTATGTGGGTAACACATTTGTTAATTTTGTTAACCTATCATGGTGTGTATTAATTTTAAAAATGTGCATTGATTTCTTAATTATAATATGAAGAGCTATTTTGCAAAAGGGCCTACATCCACTTCTGCCTTTTTACTCATTTTGCATTATTGCATGGGTGGCTATGCATGCATTATGTGGAATGTGGCTTGTATTGGTTGTTGCCTCAATTGGCGTGCATGGATGCACTAATCCAAGTCATAGAAACAGTAATAAACACAGCCATACAATAATTTGATTAATTCCATGGACTTGTCAAGACAAATTTACTAATGCAAAATGAGTAACATGTCGGGGAGGTCTGGTGGCCCTTTTGCAACAAAGCTCTTCATATACTGGAGAGGCTCTATACCAGGGGGTGGGTCACTTGAATATGACAAAAGTACAAAAACATGTGTAGGCATCTTCAAACCAACCAGAGACATTATTTTTTTCCCTTCAAGCAAAAATACCTCCTAAACCAGAAATCAATGTTTTGTTTGGTGCAAATTTAAAACTGAATTTTCCACATATGATTTTGATTTTGGTTGCTGCAAATGTCAATATGTTCATGTTCTGCAGTAAAGGAAGTAGCATTCAGTACCAAGTTTGATTACTCTTTTTTGCAAACTTTTCCTATCTCGATTTAAAATGGTCTATGGTATAACTCTCAAGTGTTCCTTAAACAAGTCAATTATTTTTAAATCTGATTATAATCCTTAAACCTGTTATTTGTGTTGACAAATACCACCCTTTTTTATGTGTTTTTCAGTATTTTTAGTCACGCCTCAAAACCCTCTCATACTTGAGTGCTCCCCCTTCCCCGGTTATAACAAGGGTGCTATTTTCTCGTCAGTATTTCTAGATTGCTTTTTCAGATTTTTATTTATACATGGTAATATGCTGTTTTTAACAGTTGCATTGGCTTCTTGAAGGTGACAGGATTATGCATAAAAAACTTATACATTTTTGACTGCCCTTTCACTTGCTATAAAGTGGAAATTTATGCACTACATATTTTTTCGCGCTGAAATCAGCTACCGCAAAAATAATAACATGTAAATGTATTTCTTTTGCGTATATATCTATGTGATGAAGCTACAAATTGCGAATTTAAAAATGCGTACAACGGTTAAGCGCAAAATTATTAATCGTGCGAAATTTACCACTTTTCCAGTACTTGCTAAACACACTTAATTTATTATGGTGAAAAATGATGAGGCTTTTGTAGACAAATAAGTTCAAACCTACTATCTTTAAATGGACTTAGTTTGTAAATTAATTACATGGATTCTTTTATTTTCTCCAATAATGCCTTAAATTCCCTGCTTTCTAATATGTTTAAGAGATTTTTAAGGTTTAGTAGCAAGTAGGCGACAAAGTGGCTACAAATTGGTCAACTTTTTGAACCACCGTATTATCTTAGCAAAACTGTTTGCAGATGGGTGTACTTCACTGAGGCAGTAAAGGATAGATTAGATCTTTTGTACCAGCCAAGAGGAGGACCTACTATAGTCTTAATTAATGATTAACATTTGCGGAATAGCGTACTTCGTAAACAAGTTCAAGTATTGTGTACCGTGTATGCTGTATATGTGTACATACTCGTGCTGTAAGCTTGACAATATGCACAAGTCCCAGCGCTAGCACTACATCAATTGCGTATCTAATAACTGTGTATACGCTAATGGGAAATTGTTTGTTTAATAATTGATCCGACTATAGCAGTTCATACATAGCGCTCTCACTTTGCGGGCACACATTGTTATATCTGTTAATCTTGCTGTAGTAGGGTCCCTTAGTCATGCTTCTATCGCCCCTTCCCATATTAGTATGGAGGAGACTTTATTGGGGTTAGGTAGGCATGAGCCCCTTTTGGCTTCATCCTTACGGTTCTGTATAGGTGTAGTACAATAAGTCCTTTAACCCTAACCTTATAAGTATTGCATTTGGGATGGACAGAAGAACAGGGGAGGGGGTTAAATGGGAGGACCAGAAAAATAAGGTCCGCCACCCCAGGAATTAAACCCAGGTCGCCACGGTGACATGCGAGTGAGACGACCACCACACCACGAGCGCTGTGCTTCCCAGGCTACATTTTCGCTGACCATATATACCCGGGGTGTATTGCAGTATAGGATAGAAATTGTGTGCACACGCCTAGAAGTGCTCCTGGCCGTGTGGTTCTGTGTCGCGTAGGAGGGTTAGGGTTATCCCTTACAGCCCCAAAGAAACCAATGAACTCCCATTTGAATGTTATGATGGGGCAGCATAGTTTCCCTCAGTCCATCAGCCGGGCGGGCGATCGAAACCTGGCGCCTGTTGGGCTAGTTTTCCCTGCTAAATGTCTGTATTTTAAGTCTATTATTTACTTTACTCAGATTTGGTTTGGTCGGGGGGGGGGGGTGCCGCTGATTCAAAACCCCTACCCATTTCTAAGGGTGATTTTGGGGAAAAAATGGAACCCATTTCTAAGGATTTTGCTTCATTATAGACCCAATTTTCGCAAATTATCTGGAAAATAGACCATTCTTTTTGCAAATTTTCGCGAAAATAGCTTCAATTTTTGCGAAAATATACCCATTTGTAAAAAGTGACCCCATTATTAGGGATTTTCCAGCACAAATCATAGCCAATGTTTAGGGATTTTTGGCGAAAAAGTGACCCGTTAGAGCGACACATCCCTGTATACCGCATCCCCCCTCTTCGGGTATTTCCACACCCTGGTAGTTTCATTCCCAATTCCACCTCAAAAGTGTTAGGGTTACTGTGACTGGTCACATTCTTTTAAAAATCTTTAAACCAAGCATGTGCAACCTTTTCTACCACCCGGGCCGCATTGTGATTTTGAGATCTATTCACGGGCCGCAGTGATTGTCAAACATTCCAAAACACATCCGGAGGAGGAGTAATATGAAAATCCTCAGTCCATTGCTCATGGAATACCCGCTTCTTGTCGTGTAATTTCCTCTTTTTACTCACTGTTGCTGCTGCAGCACCATTTTAACCAGGGATGGTATCACCAATCACGCCTTGAGTTATATTTACTTAATGCAGCGCGTCACCCTACTAATTATAAGGGAGCACACCACTAAATCAATCCGCCATTTGTGTAAAACTAGGGAGTTCCGGTTAAAATGGGCCGCATCAATGGCAATTTTAGGATTGCTCCGCGGGCCGCAGATTAGAGGTCGGCGGGCCGCATGTGGCCCGCGGGCCACAGGTTGCACACGCTTGCTTTAAACCATATTCTTAGTACTGTTTGATTACAATGAAATATAAAACTATTTAAATTATTTAAAAATAAATCAACACTTGATGCATTAATGTGTTGGTACCAATTTGGCGCCACTATTACATTTTCTAAGCCTTCTGTATGTACTCTATATTGTTCGTACTATGATTTATATAGTACTGGTGCATTTTGTATAAATATTGTGGCATCCATTATACAGTATCAATTTTTGCCTGCTACCCCAACTCTACAATGCTCAGAAAAGTGATTTACAAGGTAATAAAAATATGCTTATAAATCAAAAACTATAGCTCTATCTTAAAAATAAAAATGTTAAAGTATGGAGTATTTTTCCTTGTTAATTTAAAATATTGCATGTGAGAAATGGTTTAAAGTCTTATCATACGATCTTTTCTAAGTGACGTTCTCTATTCTGGATTTTTACTTTGAAAGGTTGATTTTCTTGCAGATTTGCATTTTTGATCATAAATCGTAAACATTTTCTAAGTTAAAGAGCGATACGATTCCTAATTACCTCAAAATCATGGTTTGAATAGGTTTGAAATAAACTGTCAGGGTCTGCTCTGACAACTTATTTTATGAGTGTCTTTTTGTTCGTAAATAGAATTCCATTGTTTGGCACCATTTTAATGCCGTTTACAGTGTTTCCGGCTACGATAAAAACTGTACACACAAGTTAACAGAATAGTGTGAAATGCTTTTTGATGAAAATTGAAACAAATATGTTGAAAAATGTCTTAAATTGGAAGCAGATTTTCATTATGATTAAAGTTTAATGTTTTTTCACTGAAAATACAGTCAATATAGATTTATGAGTCCACACAAGTCTTTTCTGATAGGTCAAATTTCATTATAAGAGAGAAAAAAAATATGTGTAAAAAGTTGGAAAAAAATCACATAATATTGCTTTAAATGGGAGATTTTACTCCATAATTCTTTTAGGATGGAGCTATAGTTTGAGAGTTTTGAGCATATCGAGGGTTTAGTGCAACAAGGGTCCATCTGCAATAGCTGCCAGATGTTATCATGTTGTAGCCAATAGCAGAACCAATGCTATAAACTAAAAGTAACACATGGCAGCTATAACAGATAGGATATTTTTTTCACTTACATCTTAGTTATGTGAAAAGGTGATATCTACGATAGCTGCCACATGTTATATATTAAGGGTGCTAAAAGATTTGCCCTTGTTAAAACACAATCTAACAAATGGCAGCCATTGCAGATAGGACTTTGTTGCACTAAACCCTCGATATTAATTACCTGGTAATGTAGTTTACTAAGCACTGTATACTGTCTGTACTATGATAACATTGAAATATTTAAAAAAAGATACTATGTGCATTATGTATATAGATATTATGTATAATAATACTATGTACCAGGCTACAAAAAATTCTGTTCTATGGGGAAATATTACTTTACAAATGGGTCAGTTGGTCAGACCTTCTTTTTTTTTCAAACAAAATTTCAAAAATTATTTGACAAAGATTTCAAACTGTACAGAAGTATTTTTCTTCTTAATTTTTTATTTATTTTTAATTTTCAAATCTTTTTTAAAAAGAAATGTTAAACTCTAGGTAAGTAGAACAGAGTTTTTATTGTCGCTAAAGGCAGTATTGGTTAATTTATGACTTCTTAAATTAAAGATATTAAGAAGTTATGTAAACTATATTTTATATTAATATTTAAAAAAATAGCATGCTTATTTTAATACTATTTTTGTTTCTCCTTCAGAAGTGTACATATTGTGTGGTTTTGACCATTAAAAGAGTAAAAATATAGATACACACGATTCTTAGACTGAAAGTTCATCTGTGTTGATGATAAAAATAATTTGAAGTTTAACTTTTGTATTTCAGGTGTTACATACTACACCTGTCCTCAGCAGATTTATTACTTGATTTGACAAACTTGACCTTAACACTTTCCTATGAGGTAGTCGTTTGCAGACGACAGTTTCAAAATCTTACAAAATGTGCAAAAATGTTATTTAATTTCATCACCATCACCATATTTGGAATCTCTGAGAAATGCATTAAGATGAGTACAGACATGCCTAGTGTTGGTTCAGTAATCTTTGAGAAAAATGGTAAAACTGAAAGCCGCATCGAAATTGTTAAGGAAATGTGTATCAAATTCGGATCATAGACGCTAGGTTATTTGTATCAGCCCCCATCTATGTTGGCTTATTGAGATATTAATACGACCCATACTGATGATTTGTAGCAATAAAGCTAACGGGGAAACATAACAAATAATGACAGAAAAATGGGATATGCCGCCTTTGGGAATGTAACTCAGGGTTTAGGTTATCGTGCATCACACTTAGAGAGTCACGCTCCCACCATCAGAGCCTACCTTTCTATGATTGTGACTGAGAAAGCAGGTGCCGGTGAAGCGCTTCTGTTGCATTTTGTTTGATTTGACATGGTTAGGATTACAAATTGGCCTTAGAGGAACATTGGGAAACAACTAACAGAAATTGATATCATGATGTAGCATTATCCATCATGGGCTGTGGAATTTCCCCAAACTTGTTTCATGAATGTTTCTGGACAAAATCATGCATTTTCCCCTTGGCCTTGAAAAAATATTACATCGATTACGTCACAAACTCAAATGTGGCTCTTTTATTGCACAACATTTTGTTGGACAGCTTACGCAAACAAATGATCCTTAATATCACACCATGGTGGCAAAATTCGAGGCCACATTTGCACTTTTCAAAGAAGAAAAAAGTGGTGCGATACTTTTTTCCATGTGTATAATTTGATCCTCATTTATACAAGAAGGATAAGAAGAATGGATGATAAATATGTATCACTTGTTAACTCTTGCCACGCGGCTGTTGGTTTTACCAAATACAAACAGATTTTCAGAAACCTTTCTCAATCTAATAGATTACTGAACCAATACTAGTCATGTTTGTACTTATTTTAATGCATTTCTCATGGTGATTCCAAATGTGGTAATGAAATTCAATAATTTGGATATATTTGGAATATTTTGTGACATTTTGGAATGTCGGCTGCAGCTGGCACGTTTGAATAGCGCGCGATTTGATCGGACCTCTCAGGTAGTGTCAGTTTTTAACACTTTCAAACAGCAGGCGAATGCAGACGACATTCCAAAATTTCACAAAATGTCTTAAAATGTCAAAATTATTTAAATTCATTCACCATGAGGAATGCATAAATACGTACAAACATGCATATTGGTTCAGTAATCCTTCAAATAGACATTGAAAGGTTTCAATAATCTCTTTTGTTAATGGTAAAACCAATAGCCACCCGTGGTCAAGTAGTTCTGGTTCTTAGCACCGGTTGAAATTTCCAAAGATAGAAGAAAAATACCCTCGGTCTCTAGCACAAACCAACCAAGATATCGATGGAAATATATGAAATTAAACCAGATTTAAAGTTTTAACCCTTGCGTTCAAACAGTCAGCGCTGATTAACCAAAAGTATATGGCACGAGCAAGTCACCCCCACCATCAACCGCTTAGAAATCATACACTGTGTAGAAACCCACCGGATACAATATGCTACGCGCTCACTGATTTCACCGGTTCTAATATCTCATTGCACCGTTAGTGCTCTTGTTTTTTATTGAAAACCAGCGGCGAGTAGTAAAAAGTCTATAGCCAACAACGTCGCAATATAGGCATGTACCAGTGCTGATCATGTTCCAACACCGCAAGTGTAGTCTTTTCCACAGATTACATATAACTTGTTTCAAACTACACTGTAGCATTGAGTCCAAAGCAGGATAACAGAAAGTGCAGGCACGAGAGGGTCTATTAAACCTAACCTTCATGGACCTTACAAAACCATTCAGTGCTACAATATTGTACCGCACGGCGGCCCCATCAATCTTGTGCCACGCTCAGCAAGTGGTTCAACTTGCACGCACATGCATTGGTTTCTATGATATTTCTTTTTTTTCTTCCATAAAAAAATAATAGATTAACCCTAACCTCCTAAGTCACATTTTGAAGAATTTTTTTTCAACGACAAAAACGCGGACAAAAAGAGTGGCACCGCCACCGGGGCTCGAACCCACAACCTCTCGGTTGTCAGACGAACGCTCTACCAGTGCGCCACGGGGACCAACCATACTCGGGCCAGTGTATTGGCCCGACTATGTAGCCTGGGGCCATTATTTCATAGAAAAAGTGCCACGCCAGTTGGCACAGACAGACTTTACCGTGCACATTTGCGGCATTGAGGATGGTTAGGGTTAAATAAGAAAGTCAAACATTTAAGACTCCGAGTCGGATAATGCAAATTGCCCGGCAACTTGCCTGATAATTTTGAACACAGTCATAGTCATTGGAAATTTGGTTAAAAGTATGCACCAAATTGCACCATTTTGGTTGCATATTTTCAACTTTTCCTTTATTTTATTATGAGGGGGGAAATCACACCCCCCCCCCCCACACTACAAAACCCACGAGCGGCCACTGGTTTCTCTCTATTTTTAGTTAATGGTAGTTGTGTTTTCTATTTATTAGCTTTATCAGAGAAGATACGAAAGAAGGAGAGAGCTGTTTAAAGCCAAATCCTTCAAATGCCCCTATTTATTTATTTATCCAAAGAGCAATTTTGCTATTAACTATGCTGAAATTCACTACGGCTCGCCATTCTCACAACAGATCACTCTGCAAAATGTAAACAACCCAGATAGGTAACGTCACTCTGTGACAAGTGCGCCATGAAAGTGTAAAAATCGCCTGCTGAGTCGATTACGGCGCAAGCCAAATTTGATTGAGTATGAATAGACAGCAACCCACATTGTACATTTGAAGTGTACAGCGAACTTCCTCTTTCTCTTCTTCTCTGGTTTTATCTTTAAAATAATCAAGTGGCTATTATAGACACACAAACAAAACAAACTCATATTTTCATTTTAGTCATGTCAATTTATTTATTATTTCATAGATAACCATCTTGAACATTTTGTTACCATGGCTACACATATATAGCTACAAAATAACACCCGTTATATATCGCATTAATAACATAAAAATAGAAATGCTCCAAATACATTAATGTTCACGCTTTTCGCGCATCATAGCATTGCGCAAAAATAGATGTGCGCAAATATCCCTGTTATTCTGTGCAAAGAACACAAACCGGGACTATATCCGTACATGAAATTATTACATTTCTGTCCGACACAAAAATTAATGTATACGAAGATAACTTTTTACAGTAAATACAGCTATCGGATAAGGGGGCTCTAGCTCTAAACCCAAAATCATAGTCCATTTATCTTTTTCGAGCCACAATTCGACTTTGAGTGGTGTTGACACAGCAGCCTCAATGAAGTTAAATGGACTAATCAAAGTGTAGTTTATGGGACCCATGAACAGCTAGCTATACATTGAACGCACAATATTTGACCCTTATACATAAAATGTAACACACAATTTTGTTATTATTAAGGCGCATTAAATCCTATGCGGTTTGTTCTCAAAACAAAACCTTCAAAAAAGTAGTTTGTAAAATCTAGATCTTTTGTAAACCTCTGAAAACATAATATGTACAATCCATACATAAAAAATGTTCATTTACATAACTTTTGGCACAACTGCCAAATATGTACTATCCACCATTAGGCAACATTCTGAACTATAATATTATTAAGCCTTCTCACACAGACTCAACGATCGATCATATTTGGTATGATCATCGGTAAGTGGAGACTAATTCAGCCGTTTCAAAATATGTGCAAACATTTGATTGAACATCGGGTCAATTTAGGGGTCGTCCAAAATTATCGCCATTTTCACTTACGTACAGAGCGTACGTAACTTTTTACCCCCCTCGAGTTACGTAAGCAATAAATGGCGAAATTTTATTAAATTTTGTACTTTTGTAAAAAAAAAATCCTGCCTCTCAAGATGGCCATTTAAGTTATGTACGGTTGGGGTATATTTTGACCCCCTCCCCCCTCTTACGTACGCTTTGTACGTAACTGAAAATGGCGAAAATTATGGATGACCCCTTATTCACACGGAGAAGTGGTCCATTTTGTTGGTGATCGATTGTGCCTACGGAAGGACAATGAATCAAAATGATTGATCGTTGAATCAGTGTGAAAAGGCGTTGTAGATTTGCATCCAGTTCTCAACGTAGGAAGCATTGAATAATCTGTTGTAAAAAATTACTAAATATTGATATTATTTTCTTGCGATTAAGAAAATATCTCTTAGCAGTGGTGAACTATTGTTCCCAAATAGGGAATTTAATGTAACAATGCTGGTGTTACTCAAGCAGATGGCATATTAAAGTTGCTTAAACACAACAACACCATTCCCAACTTTGTTAAACACAGGACAGTCATATAAATTAAGTATATAAGTTTTTAATGATTTGGTTGCTATCCTTAACAGAGATGATCAATTAGTGATTGTTACTTACTGATTTATAAAAAGGACCAATTTATAAGGGCTGTTCCATTAGGAATCCATACACCCCCTATGGAAGACACAACCCTAATCATGTCCACAGGGAGTGTGAATTTCAGATGGGGTTACCTGCATGAGGTGACTCCATTTGAAATCTACACTCCCTGTGTTGAAGATTGAGGTTATGTCTTAGATATGGGGTGCGTTGATTTTAACTGGAATAGCCCTTGATCATCCCGATGAATCATTGAATAGCTAAAATAAATATCTACAAAAAAATCATCATTTTTCATCATCATCATTATCATCACTATATTCAAAACGAAATATTTATAAATAGACAATGCATTTTATGAGTATAATCAAATGCAAGTTTTTGTTTCATATAAGACAAAAAAATAAAGACACAAGAAGTTCAAAACAAAGAGTCATTTCATGCAATAAACACAATTGCACAAAACTATATATAAATATAAAATATTGTTGAAGCAAGTTGGAAAATCTTGCATTCCAATCATAATTTCCACACACAATTTCAAAAACAAGCTGTGACCAACCAATGGCATGGCTGCAAATACACAAGTCTTATTTGCATAAATTTGCACATCTATTGTCAGATAGTTACAGCTTGTTTTACGTCTTACAACGGAGCAGGCACGGCAAGATACATCTTGAACAAAACCGATTAAGTTTATTTGACATCCCTTTTTTCCGAAATAAATCTTAAATGTCAAAAGATCTGATGAATAAATATTTTATCATCATATAGTTATGAAGGGAGTAAATATCTAAAAGTTCACATAAAATTTGATAAATAAATACAACTATATATAATATATTACATCTTTTTATATCAACTTTTATCAATCTTGATATATTTGTTATGTTGAATGAGTTTTGGTACTTCTAATAAAGGTTGTTTTTTGTGAGTGTTTGGAAGAAAGCCACCTTGTCAATAATATGTTTTGAAGTTGAAATCAACATGCCTAACTGCAACTGTCATCTTGTTTTGATGCATTTTTTTTTAAAATTTGGTTTTGTTCATGATGTATCTTGACCCCATATCTCCTTTGCTATATTTTACGACCGCATTCTTTAATTAGCAAACCAGTGCTATATCATTTTGAATCAAAAAAATGTATACACACAAATGCAAACTTGCATTTCTGTTATATTTACACAATAAAAAAGTTTCCCCTTTTCTTTGACCATTCTTATTTGGTGTTCCAGCCTACCATTGGCTAGTTAACAAACCTGTGCCAGGGGGTACTCAGGTGTGCTGCTGGAGGTTGTGAAATCCTGATCCACTATCAGGAGTGTTTTTGACCTCAAAATGGATGATTTGACTGGGGTTGTCAAGATATTAGACCAAAGTTCCCCCCCCCCCCCCCTATTTGGGACTCGTGTGTAGGGTTTTTCAGCACAATGTTGTGTGGTTTTTGTGTGAACAAAAACGACCAATTAGAGCGGAACATACCCGTTTACATGTTAGCATCACCCCCCCCCCCCCCTCCCCGGGTTAACAAACACCAGTTCCCACTGATTCCTATAGTGTTCATCAGTAATAGTTGTTTAATACTTATGGCATAAGTTATGAACCAGATCCTAAGAATACTAAACACGACAAAAGTACAAACATTTTCAGTTCCATTTTTCACTACTATTTCTTCTCTGTACCCATATAACAACACTAATTGTGATTTCTGTTTTATATCTTCAACATTAGCTCAATAGTACATGTTTTTGTCAATATTGTAGTTATAGTCGATTCCCCTTCAAAAAAACATAGGCATATCATTTGCCAATTGAATAAATACAAATAAAAACCCTGTGTTACAACAATTTTCCTGTAAAACGTTTTAAACGATTCGGCTCAGCGAGCACATTGGAAATTTCGTCCCAAAATCTGGGCAATACTCTCACACATGCTTTGCCTGTCCTCCATTACTTTGTTGATCACACAATCGTACAATGAGTCTAACCATAGACTCCCTCCAAGTCCTAAATAATGTACTTTCACCAAACAAAATAGGCTGCTCGGGTATAAAAAGGCACCAGCTATTTTTGATTACTTACTGGGATTTACGTAACCATGGTTACATAGGGAATTGTTAAAAATAATATCAACAAATAATAAAATTGCAGCATGTTTGTAAAATCAGATCTAATCTTCAATACAGAATCAACTGTATATATATTCTGAATCAAAAAGATCACCAAAACGTTTTAGCATACATGCTTTTAAATTAACTGCTCTTAAATAATTGGTGCCAGTTACACTTGTTTGCAATCAACTATATAAATATATAAACATTTGGCATCTAAAGGCTACACTTATACATATACATGTATATGTTTAGCTAACTTGTTTGGGTATGGATATGAGAATGCCCTGTTTGCGTGCGTGCCAAGAGCCTCTGCAAACATACACTTACCGGCTTTTTGTGACATGACATTCTCATACCAACCCTTAACATTAAGTCACAAAACTTGCACCAACCATAATATAAAGAAGAAATACCTTGAAAAGACATAACAATATAACGCTTCTTTGCAGTGACCAAAAAATCAAGCAAGAAAAACACCCATTTTTTATCAAATTTAAGTGATGGTGAAGATTTACACATTTATACATATAGTACAAACATAATACAGTCATCAAAAAAAGTAACTATACAGGTAATAAATGTACTTTTAACTCTAAAAATATATATCCTACCTAGAAATATTAAATCATAAAGTTGTTGAGAAATTTATCTTCTTTAATATGAGATATTGCACGCTAGGATCGGTTGAATATTTAAGAAGCGACCATCCAAAATGTAAGGTAAAGTAACAATTTCAAATTCACATTTTACATTTCAACACGGGGGAGAGAATGGCAGGTAGCGTGTGTGTGGCGTATTGGTCCATCGGAACAATGCGGCCGACTGTCCAACCTGCGCATGCATCCCCCAATTGCACTACCGGTAATCAATAAGATACCTGTAGATTTGGTCCGTGTGTAGAAAATAAAAATGTGAAAATGAAAATCCGACTTCTCCTTACATTTTTGAGTGTGACTTCCTCAATAATCACCCGATCCTAGCGTGCAATATCTCATATTAAAGAAGACAAATTTCTCAACAACTTTATGATTTAATATTTTTAGGTAGGATAAATATTTTAAGAGTTAGAAGCCCATTTATTACCTGTATAGTTACTTTTTTTGATGACTGTATTACAGCATAGTGTATTGTGCGCAAAAACACAACGGTATTGATCCAAATTGATGTTAAATATGCGAGGGGGGAATTGCCACTTCGGAAGTTCCACAAATGGTGCAGTGTTCACCCAGATTTACACTTGATTATGTTGATCTATGAAATATCGCTGACAAACCCCATAATGCCTTAAGTTACAATGAGTACGTATAAGGGGAACGGAAGATGCGATGTGCGTAGACTTTTCATTCAGTTCAACTCTGAAGTATGCTATTAATTGTCCACAATGTCCATCAAGGCTGGAAAAGTTCTTGGGCATTGTCATCTCTTCAACAGGCCTGCGCTCATCACTCACAGTGTGAATAAAATGATCTCATAGTCACTAGTTCCAATCCTTGTATCATCATCGACACAAAGATCAACCAAAAAGGCAGTTTCCACAAATGATAGTCTCTTACACAAGGCCTGACTTCATCACTTTAAGCATGAACCACAGATATCGTTTAAGTCTCTACAACATCCTTGCAGACACGCATCATACCATTGCTGATCCTTGAGGTACCGTCGTCTCCGCCGGTTCGTCTAAGAACACGTCTTCCGACCCGTCCTCGGAACCCTCCTGGATGCCGTCCTCGAGAAGCGGTTCCAAGGCTTTTGAGGATTGTGATTGTAACCTTTCGTTCTTCTCGGCTTCTTCCTTCTGGTCCCTTCGCATCTTCTTGCCGAGGTATAACATGTAAACGGGAAGACCAAAACTTAATACGGAACAAGCTAATAGGACAATGTTGACCTGGAAGAGAACACACAGAGAAAGAAGAAAAAAACACAATGGTTAGTATGTGTTATCTATTTTTGGCCCTGATGCTAATTATTTTCTATTTATTTTCATTTCCCAATGCATGATCATCAATTATGAGGGAGACACCCCCCTTTTTTTTTAGTTCACAAACCAATCTTATCTTTGTCTGTTACGTTTCAGCACTTGTGACAATTTAGGCTGTTTTTTCCCGAAAGTATCTTCACTATGAGTGGCTGGTTTGGGGGGGGGGGGGGGGGTTGAGGGTAGAAGGGTAGATGGACGATTTCTAAAGGGAGGTTGAGGAAAGGTTTGGTAGAGGGATCTCTTACGGTAGATTGAGAGACACAATGATTAAAAGGATACTAAATAAATGGATTCTTATTAATAAGGAAAAGAAATTCCACACAGAAAAGTGCATGTAACATGGGGTGATTCGTGCACACAATACAAAAGTGTCCTTGGACTGTACATGACTACCTTGGTAAAAGGAAATGCACTGCGATATCTATAGGCCTATGATCGAAATCAATAGACCTATCAACCTCCATAGTTACCGATAGCTATCTATCAATCGTTCCAGACAAACTTGACTTTTATTATCGGAACAACAAGTCCAGACTTTATATTCATTGTGATTTTTTGATTTTTGTCACGCTATCACTGATCGTCTGGGTCAAGTATGCATCATCATGTACCATTATCTATCTATCGTTAAACCCCCTAATATTTATCTATCATTTCCTTCTAAGATTCTGCCGATTGTTCCGGTAATTATTGATTAGAAAGTGCAGATGGGTGCATGCATCCAAAGTGTGCCTTATAACACCTTCAACGGTCAAGGGGCTGGATTGATGGGTTTTTGACCAATGCATAGACGAGTTAAAAACTGCTCAACTTAAACTGATTTTACATTTTTATCTTCCAATTCACTGGGATGAGTGGCCACTGCTGAGCGCACCAAGGTGTATGGATGTAAGTGGGTTTGGTTTTTAGAGGGGGGGGGGGGGAGATGGCCACAGGCTGAAAAAGTAGGCAATACGGAAAGCTCCTTGCCGGGAAATTTGAGCATTTGGAGGGAAAATGTGGTATTTGGAGGGAAATGTTACTCTTTCATTAAGAAATGCATTCCATTTTGGAGGGAAATTTGGAATTGCTGGCTGGGAAAAAAACATTTTTTCAGGCCATGGAGATGGCTTTAACAAGAGAAAATATCACTATAAACTCCCATGTTCCCAACATGATTTTCACAGAAAATGCAGCTTCTTTTCAGTTCACTTTTCTGCTATAAAAGCTCATATTTCCCTGACAGCAGGGCTCAAATTAATCGAAGGCATCGAATGCAATTGCCTTCGATGCCCCACCTTGATGCCTTCAATATCTGGCTGGAAGGCATCGAATGCAATTGCCTTCGATGCCCCACTTAGATGCCTTCAATATCTGGCTGTTTTCACTCCATTCAAAAGTACATAATTGCTGGATACAGTTGGTGCCCTTTCAATTTCTTATTTAGAGGCCTGCCCGACAGGTTAACATCACCCTTCTTGCCAAAATAACCTGTTAACCCACTGCAACCTAACATCAGCTACATGCAAGTGTATAAGCAGTCAGGAGTGCCCTGGGAGTACAATAGGAGTACACATGCCGGTACATTAGGTACAAGATTACCCTGATGAAAGTTTATCTCCATTATGTCCTGTCTGGGTTATGTTTGCGTTATAACCTTGTCTAACAATTAACCTTAACTTATACTTTTCTTGAACAATTTGTATCAAGATATCCAAGTAAAATGGGAAGTGTATAACTAATTATTCTCTTAATTGTTCCTGCTATTACTAATTGAATTGATTATAAAGTACACTAAGTAAGGTTCCATGTACTCGATAACAAAGTGCATATGGGTACCGTGTACTGTAATAACCCTAACCAGGTTTTTATTCGGGATCCCAATTTTTGAAGCAAATAAATTGTCGCTCCCCGACTGGGAATCAAACCGGGGTCTTTCCAGACCAAAACCCCTGGCCCCCATAGGCAAGCCACAGCTCTCAGCTACTCTACTGCGCCAACTATATAGGCTCAGTTGATTACATTATCGAAAACCTTCTGCCCTAACATGATGAGTTTGGGTCTAATCAATTTAAAGCCGTCCTTTAAAGCTTAATCAATAATGACCTTTTAGACTTTCTATTTTGTACATGGGATGAGCCTTTGTCGCTAAAAGCTATCTAAATGCAAAATCACCCACTGGTAGCCTTGAATTATATTAATTAAAAAATCAATTCTGGCGTGTGATGACACTTGTGCATCAGTATTTGCCCAGAGCCTTGCTAGATGCTCATGCTTACTAAATGGATAGTGCTTAGGTAAATACATTATAATGTGACGTCAAACTCAACTTACTCAAGATATATTCTTTCAATTTCAAACATTTTTTCATTTTTTTATCACCAATTTATAATGCAAATTCCAAAACAATAAGTTTTCCTATGCTCGCATTCATTACTGTTTATTATTGTCCTAATATGCGATTATCGTTTTTTACAATATCAGTGGTTCTGCTTTCAAAGGAGGGATTTACTACCGAGAGAGACAAATTTGTGTTTTTGTATTCAAAAGATCGTTTTACTATCAAAATCACAATTGGGTGATCTGTTTTCAAAGGAGGGATTTACTATATATATCAAGAATGACAATGGCCAACTACTTACCAGCCACGGGTCTCCACCTAGCCTGTCTTCGATTGCAATAAAGATAGGGTACTGTAGTAACGTAGCACATGCGGATATCATGGATTGTAAACCTATTAGACTACCAACTTGGTTGGCTGGATAACTGTAAAGAAAAGAAAATAGAAATGATATGAGCATTATTTCTTCACTATCGGTATTATGAATCATGTTTGAAGATGTGCCTGGTCCAGGGGAGGGACACAAATTATTTTATGACTGGGGTTTGCCGCTGGAGGTATGAAATCATGGCCCACTTAAAAGGTGTGTTACCTCAAAAAATTGCTGATTCGACTGGTATTTTACATGATTTGAACTCATGTTTGGGGAGTTTTTTTTAATAAAAAACGGACTCATTCGAGCAGCACATACACCCCACCCCCTGGCATGCTTCACAGGAAGCTAAATGAAACCCTTTCTTTCCCTCTGTCACGCTATTAAAGAGGAAACAATTAATCCTTTCACAATCCTTTATATGTCTCTTGGCTTATTCTTAGTACCGAAGCCATCATTACAGCTATTTCAGGCTTTGAACAAAACCTCGAGTTACAGGCTCACAAGTCACGACTGATCTAGAATTTCTAATTTTGACAACTTTCTTAAAATTGTTATAATTATTTCTTCTGAGACAGAATCTTCAAACTCTTGCATAATTTTGTATTACCAAAACCAATGATGCCCATTGATCAACCCTACTTGAAATTATGATTTTGGTGTCCCCAGCACAGGCCAAGGTGGTATCACTTTGGAGCACCCTTACAATGCATTTTCAATGGTGCAGATATTCATAACTAAATATACGACTTCCCCTTCCCCCGGGTAGCCCCTTCCCCCGGGTAGGCCAAGCATTTGTAGTTTTGTCATTTATACTTGAATCTCGTTTCCAGCAGCCTGGTGCTAAGCATAGATGAAAGGAACCGACAATTTGGAACCCGGTAGTATTATTTTAACGGAATAAATCGTATTGGAAACTGGAAACCAATGCTTAGCACCAGGCTGCCGGAAACGGAATTCGTTATACTTACGTGATTGCATAAAGTCCACAACATGCCGAATGGATGAAGCCACGAATAATTGTGTGTAATACAAAACTAAGCACCTATACAGGGTGACACAAAAAACAACAACATAGAATTAGTAGGAGTTCTTGAAACATGCATAAATTCAATGTGTATACATTTTCCGACACAAATTTGGTATCTTTAACATTCCTTACCGGCAGAGAGAAAGGAGAAATATTTTGATTTTCTTTCAACCGGATTTACCCAATTCCAAAACCAACTGATGATACCATTATGTAATTTAGAGCAGTGAACTGATAGCGAATTGCATGATACACATTCTGATGATTCCCTGCATCTTTTTGAGCATTAACTTCTTACACCAGTAGATGGAGCTTTCGCACACAGTGCACCATATAGGGCTATGTAAGGATTCTAATTAGGGTACACGATAAGATTGAGGGTTAAGCACACCTGTATGGCAAAATTAACTAGTCTAGATTCAAATCTAGCTTACATCGTCTTGTAATGCTTTATTCTGTCATGTACTTGTGTCAAGTCTAGTGTCCTTTCCATAGACGTGCCATACATTTGCCTCAGAGGTTTAAAGGTTAAAGGTCAACTTACCTGTACATATAAATCTTCAATGAGTACTGTAAAACCGAACACCATCAGTAAAATGCTGGTGATGCCAAAAGCCCAACTTCCGTTTATAAGTTTTCTAATTTTTAAGCTCATAGGGGGCTTCATACTGTCTATACTGCTCGATGAGCTTGTGCGTCTCGCTCGGAGACTAATAAGGCTAAACCGGCGAGGTTTGCTGCCACCTTCACTCGCGGATCGTGCCTTGGTTTCCATTCGCTCACGATCCTCACGATTTAGTTTAATACTGCCTAAGCTTAAATGACGCGTCTTCGACGGCTTTCTCCTCGGCGACTGTTCTTCGGAAATTCTCCTGGACGGATCCTCGAGTTGTGGTGGCGCTTTGATGCTGCCAAGACTCATATGTCTCGTTCTTCTGCCGCCGTTTGCGAATCCGTTTGAAACAGCGCCGTTTGACGCATCGCCATTCGGAATATTTCCATTGCCATAAGATCCGATGCTCCTGCGTCCATTGGGCATAAAAGAACCGGTGCTTTGGTTCCGTCTAATCTCCGACGGCACAGCATCGTTTTGCGAGGGCGCTGTAAATGACCCCGTGCTGTTATTCCGTCGCACTCCGTTCTGAGTGGTGTTCCTGCCTAGAGCATTCTTACGCTGAAGTTCTTTTTCTTTGCGGGCATTGGCAAGAGTTTCCTTGATTTTGTAGTCCATGACCGCTCCAATCATTGGTGATGTGACTAGACACATAAGCTGCATTATACCGAATAGGTAAACATATTTGTCAACTGAAAATAAAACAGACAAGAAAAAATTAGTGAGTCTCAAACAAACAGATCATAAAGTTATAGGAGTCAACAGGCTTATTTATACTTAATAAACAGATCACAAACTAACGATGATTACACAATATTTTGCTATTTATTACTGTTCTGTCAAAACCTCATATCTCCATCTGGCCCTGCAGCATGTATAAGTAATACTTCTGATGTATATAATCTATGGGTAGTCTGTAACATGTTAAGGGCCAAACACACATCAATAAAAACCTTGTACATGCTCTTGCCCATGAACTTATATAAAGCAACACTTCCTATGCATAACCGTTGGGCAGTCTTACTTTATACATGCTGAAGGGCCATTAAACTCCCTGTCAGCTAATTTTGACATCAACTTTTCACAATACAAACTTGAAAAGAATAAAGAGAGCACCGTTTAAAAAGTGCCGTCAAGCTGTTGACACGCGAACTCATTTTATTCAATTCAACTCAATTTAGGGGCTCCCATGAACACTTTTATGTTTCCTTTTAAACGATATTTCAGATTTGTAACATTCATGATATTCTCATTCAAATAACCAAATCAGGGGCTCAATCATTCTTACAATGTATCCGATTGGTCTATTAAATGATGCCGCAATCTTTTCGACCAATTGGCACGTAGCTCTTGGGGAGTTAGCCATACAGTACTCACCTGTGTGCTTATCATCCCCTATAATCCCGTACAGCATCTGACTGAGTGACCCAATGAAGAATAGAAGACGTAGTTGTACCACGCACATAGTGACAATACTCAGCATATAGATGGGTGACCAGACAGACTTGAACAATGGCATGATGGCTTCTTTGACCACGTCGAGGGTGCTCTTCTTCGGCGCGAAGTGGATGGTTGTAGGTAGTCTGTATAGAATAATATCAGATTAGATTCATTAAACTTTAGTCGATCAATATGAATTTACTATACTAGAGGAACCACACCAAACCAATCAAGATGATTGCAGTTTCCCTGCGCGGTCACTCTAGAATACCGATGTACTACCTCCGTCCCCTTCCCCCCTTCTCAACCCCCCCCCTCCCCCCCCCCCATGAGGTGCCATTTAAAATTCATACACCCCATAAGGAAGACTTGACCTTAATCTTCCACACAGGGAGTGAAGAATTCAAATAGAGTTACCCATGCAGGTAAACCCCATTTGATAGAGATTAAGGTCACGTCTTCCACAGGGGATTTCCCTTAGGTTAGGTGCAATCATTCCTTTTTATGGGGTACAATTTGTATTCAGCAAAACTACTCAAATTAGGCCAAATTAAATTAATTGTTTGTCTCAAAGCTCCTCTCCTGTTGTAAAACTAATGCGGAATGCGGTTTTATTTCTTCTTTTTTTCTTCTTCTTTTTTTTCAATATAAAATATTGAAATCCTTGTAAAAGTGAAATTTTGTATTTAAGATGATGTGATCAATGAAAATCTGACAAATCTGTGAAATCTTGGGATTTTTTTTTTTTTGAAAAAAAAAGAAAAAGAAAAAAAGAAGAAGTTTTTTCAGATTTTTGTTTTTCTAATGCGCATCAATAAACTAATGCGCGCGGGAGCTTTGAGACAAACAATTAATTTAATTTGGCCTTATGCACAATTGTTTTACAATGGACTTTCCAAAGTCATATCACAATTTTGATACTAAATGGACAATTGATGGACAAGGACAAGGGCTGCTACTAGCATTTTCACAAGATCATGCTTACCTTTCATGTGAGCTGTACATTTTGCTATTCCGTCTGTTCATGTTCTGATAAGTGATCGGGAATATGTCTTCTTTGGTGTTCTCGTTGTTGACGCTGAGACGACGTCCGACGGTTTGCACCATGTTGTAGAACTTTTGACCTGTGACCTTGTGATGCGTACCCAGGATGTTCCAATGCATTCTGGTGGGGGGAAAAAGTTAGAAATTGAAGCTTATAATTTAGTCACAGATATTGGGATTATTGCCGATATCAATTTTATTAATACCAGACTTTATTATTTCTGTTGCTACATGTAGGCCAATTGTAAGTTGGTGTGATGTAACTAGTAGGCATACAAAACTTTTAAGGCTGAACAGAGTTCAGGTCTGAACTTACCCGAACGCTGATCCTTCTGGATCGGGAATCGGTTCCACGGGTACATTAAGGTAACAATTGACTATGACGAATATGCAAGCAATGGCGACTCCGGTGAAAATAAATTGCCTACTTATGCCCAAATCATAGAAAGCCTGAAAGGGAAACAAACAAAACGAAATTGATGGTTATGGGATATGTCACAGAGGATGGTTCATCAAGTGTTTCTATCAAGCCTTTTCACGCTTAGAAAAAATGGTTCTAAAGTTGTCCTGCCAGGAGAACCCTTAAAGGTTCTTTAAGGGTTCTCCTTAAAGGTTCTTTAAAGAACCAAAAATAGTTCCCCAAACATGATACAGAACCATTTTTGGTTGATACAGAACCATTTTTGGTTGATCAAAACCATTTTTGGTTGATACAGAACCATTTTTGGTTCTATGAAGAACCTTTTCAGGTTCTTCAATTTTCAAGAACCTTTTTTGAAGGTTCTATTAGGAACCTCTCTCGTGAACCTTCAAAAAAGGTTCTTGAAAATTGAAGAACCAAACAAGGTTCTGTATCGACCAAAAATGGTTCTGTATCACGTTTGGGGAACTGTTTTTGGTTCTTTAAAGAACCTTTAAGGGTTCTCCTGGCAGGACAAAAAAGGGTTCTTTAATTTCTTAGAGTGATCTATATTCTATATCGATATCCTTAGGGTTAGACAAAATGTTTTGTTGTGTTGCCCTCAAATGCCAAAAATCTTGAAGTCAGACCAGTCGGTCGATTTTCCTGCTGACAGACCGTGGTTCATGACAAGACAAAATTGGTAAATGTCAATTTGACTATATATATTTCTAGTGTTATAATAGTTTAAACGCAATCTATTCGAGCAAACTTATTCATTTCAAGCAAAAAATAGTAATATTTTGAAAAATTGGGTAATTTTTTTTAATTACAAATTGCGACCCTGATTATTGAGATTTCAGGGTCGGTCGCTGAGAGCATCACGACAATTGTTGTTTGCCTAACCACGCACAGTGGACATGTTACTAAATTTGATGAAAACTGATGCTTTTTGTCTCAAAATCCAATTTTGGAACATTTGCACTCAAAAAATGAAGAAATTTGATGAAAAGCTTTTTTTCTCTCAATTTCAGTTAAATTTGAGTCATCTAGTATTGAGGCAGGCACCCTTTCCTTTGGAAATGTGTACATGCATGGGTACCACTTCATAGTTACAGTCTACGGATAAAATAATAGTCTCAACTTCAATTTGTGTGCTCTACTCACCTTTAATATAAGAAATAGAATAGCAGCGGATGCATAAGAGCCGATATTGAGACTTATTATGGTTGACCGCTTGGTGCCAAATAAATTAGCTATCTGTGATGAGAAAATAAAGAATTCAAAAGCAATGGTCAGTCGTATTCATAACATGCACACGAATTAAATAGGATACCTAAGACGTGAAAGGAAGCAATTTTTTTCTCAAAATTATCATTTTAAGATAATGAAACTTATGACACTTATATCCAAATATAAGTTTAAATCTAACCCTTTTCAAAACAACGGAGCAATTTGGACAAAACCACCATCTTTCCAGTTTATTGCAAATATGATGCAAAATCATGATTTTGGGAGGTTATTTGGTGATTCCCTATGTTATATTTATGCTTGATGAAAGTGAAAATGGAAGTATTCTAAGGAAATATAGAGAAAACCATAAAATACTTAATTTTTTAATTTAGATAACAAGCCAAATGGATTTTGAATTCAGAAAACAAACAAGAAGTTAAAGCTTTAGTACTAACCTGGAATGCAGTGAAGGTGTGTATGATTCCGCCGACGCCATTGAGCGACACGGCGGGATAAAGGAGCCAAGATGTGTCCACGGTTGCCCAAGCAAATAGTAGACATGACGCGATGAACATCACACTAAAAAGATAGATGAAGAACAGAAATAGTTCATATTATAAGGTGAATTAACATTACATTCATAATGGGGTAGGGAGGGGGTGGGGTGGGTGTGGGGAGGGGTGTGGGTGGGGGGAGTGGTGCATTCGAGTAACATTTTTCAGCGCCCTCATGACTGCACTCTCAAAGTAATCCTTAACACTTTCCACGCGGCCATTATTTTTACCATATACAAAACAGATTTTTCATAAACCTTTCGCAATTTTCAAAATCTATCCCAAATATTACTCAACCAATACTAGGCATGTTTGTACTTATTTCAATGCATTTTCCATGGTGTTTCCAAATATGGTTATGAAATTTAACAATTTTGACATTTTTGAAACATTTTGTGAAATTTTGGAATGTCGTCTGCAGCCGCCTGCCGAGTGGAAAGTGTTAACAAGGGATACACTTAACAGGGATACATATGCCACAAAGATTGAGCTCAATTCATTTTAGAATGAAATGGACATCTGTTATTTATATGTCCCATTTTGTAGATGATTTGTTTCCAATTGCCACAATTTAATTTGCATTTGAACTTTTAAGCCATTTTATCCCAATGAACTTTACTATTCATTGGCTCTAGCTACTCTAACTCTAACTAAGGATAAAAGTTGTTGAAATGAAATATTTTGGTTAGTTTCTGCAATCATCAATTTTTATATTTTAGCTTCCTATACTAAATTATAATATCGAGAAATTGCAATTATGAGAGAACATTTGAGTTATCTTGCCTTTCTTATATTTACTTCTTCAAACCCACAGCCTATTAACATTGTTACATATATCTATATAGATATGTACTATGACTTTGTTCGCCGGTCATGTATCAATTTGATTATTTATCATTATCAAGCCCGATATAAATCCAGTAAGTAAATAAGACATGCTGGTATTGCATTTGCTTATTATTCAGTCTTGTGAAATTGTACTGGATTAGCTAAACCACAGATCCTTGAACACCAGTGTTTCAGGACCTTTAGTTCAACTGAAAAGCGTTGTGTCATACATTTGATGATGGGGTGTATCCATTTCTCTCCGATAAAAATAAATTAAACTGCCCATTTTGAACCATAATTCCTAAATTTCATGACCCCCTCTGCGTCCCCCTAAAATTTGCCAAGTCTCCCAAAAACTCAGTATTAATTTGTCCCCCTTAAACTCTGATGCCTTCACCGCCACTGTCCCTACCCCTTCCTTCATTACTCCTTTCCTGTAGTGTAACTAGAGTCAATTGGGGGCAGGAGGGGAGGGGGGGGCATGAGGGGGTACAGGCCTGTGATCAGAGGGCATAATCGTCTATCTTTTGTATAGAGATTGTCATTTCATTGGGGATGGTTTCATCAGGCAGGGAGGGGGAAATGCACCCCCTGCCCACCCCTTTAACTAAGCCCCTGCTCACCCCTTCCACTATATGGCTCAACTTATGTGGGTTTTTCGTATCTTTTAAAAATAGACGAGAGCAAGACGTACGTGTGCGATCCAGACTTTTGTGCTGTTTGGGCGCTCTTATCTTATCTGACCTGTTTAAATGATACAATTGTTAACTCGCAACCTATTTTATCAATCATCCGATGGTCTGGCATAACTGCCCGAAAGCAACGTACTAAACCAACAAGCACTAGTCTAGATCCAAATCTCGCTTCATAGGTAGTGTTGCGTTTTATAACATCTTGGCCTTGTTTAAATTCTTGTATTGTTTCCATGGCTGTATGTCGCCTTGACAGGGCCGGGCAAAGTGCATATTTGCTGCCGTGCCATATATGGAGGAGGGTATTGTTGGGCCGGAGCATGAACCGTACTTGTCATCAGATATAAACTTTTTAGTAAGAGTTCATTGATTGATTTAGCAAAACAAATCAAAGGTTTTTTATTTGTCCTGTGACTTTTTATTTGCCGAAATAATATCAATCAGGTAATATGATAAGATAGTATTCATAGAAATTTGATTGACTTGTGAAACCTGTTTGACATAACCGTGTACTGTCCTAACTGAACTTTGGATGACAAATTCGGAGATGAAACATAATCGTCGCTGTTCTATCAAAACCTTGTATCTCCATTTGGCCCTTCAGCATGTATAAAATAATACTTCCTATATAACCTTTGCCTTTGGGCAGTGTGCTCTAAACATGTTCCAAGGGCCAAAAACACATCTATCAACACCTTGAAAGTGCTCTTGCCCCTGAATATGTATAATGCAGCACTTCCTATGCATAACTGCTGGGGAGTTTTACTTTATACATGCTGAAGGCCCCAAAAAACATACCGGTATTGACAGAACATTGCTACTTCTCATATGCTCATAAACCTCGCCTTTAATTGAACCTCAATGTACTCCCCAGCAATCAAAACGTATCCCATTTTCCATATGACAATGTCCAAAAATATCTTGGGGGAAAATGTTGCTACCTGTCATCAAGTCTTTCTGTCATCGCACCCTTAACCTCTCATCAAAGTCTTAATCAATCTCTTACACATACTATCCTAACAACCCTGCTACTAAATTTGTCCATGTTATCATACTATCTTGTGGAAATGTTGGACCACTCAGAAGAAAATCCTCACAGTGAAGGCAAGATCCCAATCCATGGAAACCCTATTCATTCTGCTCTTCAAATCCTATCAGCCCGCCCCCCCCCCATCCCTCTTCATCAATCTCTTCCACATACCTTCCAATCATTCTTAACACCCTGCAGCCAAATATGTCCATGGCCATCCCGATGGGAAACGTCAGACCGCTGAGAAGAAACGACCCCACGGTGAAGGCAAGATCCATCAAAGCCCTGTCTATTTTGAGTACTTTTCTACCCTTCTTCCCCACACCTCTTCTAATTCTCCAACTCTTCCACATCTCCACACACCTCTTCTAATTCTCCAATCTCTTCCACATACCTTCCAATCATCCTTAACACCCTGCAGCCAAATTTGTCCATGGCCATCCCGATGGGAAACGTCAGACCGCTCAGAAGAAACGACCCCACGGTGAAGGCCAGATTCATGCTGTTGTCTTGCTCTGAACACCTGGGGTATTCTGGACGACCATATCGTGTCGGCTCGCTGTAGGTTTCGTTGTAGGACGACTGTGGCACGGTTTCGTTGTTAAATGTTGCGTTCATGAACTTCTCTTCATCTATAACAGATTAGACATAAGATAAAACCAATGTTAATATATAAATGAGATCATATATGTCTACAAAAAGGAGGGATGTTAAAAACATGAACTGCTTTAGAAATATAGACCTACCAGGAGGCAAAATGACAGATTTCGATATGTTTTTGTGGTTACAGGGGAAAAGGGGAGAGGGCTGGGTAGGAGGGGTCAGTCTGCCTAGGTCATATGCTACTGACAGTCACATTTGTTAATGTCATAGGCTAGGCCTATCAATCAAGAGTAGCTTTGTCCCCCGAGTGAGGGGGCACTCATATTTTATAACAGTTGCGATCAAAAAGGCAACCCTAATCTGCATTTTCATCCATGCTGATGCTTACAAAATCCTTAATATCTGTGTGACCCCCACCCCCTGGCTAACTGGTTATACAACTTTACGAAAGAAAGTTATATATCTTCATGTGTTCAAAAGTACTTGAACATGTCCCTTGGAATGTGTCCTTAGCGGAATAGAATTTGGACTCATCAATACTGGATAAAGTGACCAATTGAAATGAGATAAGCTTATCTATTGTTTGCACGTCCTATAACCGATTAGAATGGATATTTCTTTGACAATGCCCGACCATGTGCACTTATAATGGTAACGGTTCTGTCCTAGAAAGGTTTCGAGGAAGTGCTACGCTTCCCAGCATTATAGACTGCAATGGGCTTTCTTTTCCCCGAGACTATATAGTAATATTTAAAAAATCCATGTCTCAAAGCTCTTCAGTTTTTCAAAACCTAAAGCAGAATGCGGGTTTATATTTCCACTGTTATAGTATGGGATTTGAACTCTTAGCCTTACAATGCATTTCTAAGTTCTAACCCTTCGATTAGCTCAGTTGGTAGAGTGTCCGTATAGAGTTTGGGAGGTCCTGGGTTCCAATCCTGGTCGAGAAAATGAATTTTTCATTTCTCGTCCACCACGAAGGAAAGATGAACTATTATCTTCATATCAATGTTTAAGATTTCAATCAATAAATATTATGATAATTCATTATTTCAGAGCCATACAAATTGTGGGTTATTTTCAAGAATATCATGATGTTGTGCAAGAAAATAGTCAAATACAGACCTAACCTTAAAATAATTTAATTATCACACAAGATGAAACGCATCGCCAGCATAATTTGCTTTTTTTTCAAATAATAACAAAAGGAGTTTTTGTTGAAAATAACCAATTATCCCGACACCGAAATCCGGTCCACATCAGTGATAACATTTTCACCACAAGTTACGAAATTTCCAATGATTCATAGCTGTCCTGTGATAGTACAAACTCATTGATATTAACATGATCCGATAACGAGGCTTATTTACTCATCATTATAAGGACAGTCTGGGGTTAACGACTAATTAACGGCCTCTTAACGAGATACTCTCATTAGTACGCTAACCCCTTAGAGTATCGGCACCTGCTCATAGAGTTCAAACATAACAGCGATTCTTAAACTATCTTGAACTATCTTGTCATAGGTGCAAAAAGTTCAGTCATGTCAAGAGTGAGAGTTGTCCCTCTCCTTCATTGAACTTTTGGTACTATGCGGCGGCGAGTCATTATCTAACTTCCAACTGTAATTTTATAGGCTGTAGAGACCTTCGCTAATTTCTAGAAGTTTTTTTTTCGCCAATGAAGTTGGCGACATTTTTTTTTTTGCCCGCCAAAGGTGGCGGCAAGTTTTGTTTTGGGCAAAGGCGTCAATTTTTTTAAATTTTAATTTTAATGTTTTTCTTTACATTGAGTTGGGTGAGACAGATTTTGGGTTTTTTTACTCAGCAGTGGGTCAACTTTTTTTCCCTTTCCTGGTTGGTGGGCAAAGTTTTGATTTTTTTCCTGGAGAGTGGGCAATTTTTTTAATATTTTTTAAAACCTCCATCCCCACCCCCCCCCCCCCCCCCCCCCCATCTAATGGTGCGTCCCTTACCATGCTTATTACTGCTGTACTGTTCTGCTGTACTAGCTAGTACTTATCATGTCCTGCCAACGAACAATTATACCCCCTATTTCACAGCGTTTCAAGGACAATTTTGCTCATTTGACCCCCTTTTTTGTTTTCCAGTATATTTTGCCCAAAAAAAAACACCACTTATTTTACCATGTCACGGCCACTTTCTAAATACTGTAAAATGCTATAATTTTGCGAATACTTCATTTTGTGAATTTCAAATTTGTGAATCTGGAAAAGTTACTGTTTAATACTTTCAATGCAAATTTCGCAAATCGCATCCCTCGCAAAATTCGCTAAATTAAATCCATCACGAAATTTCATAGTTTTACAGTCCTTTTTTGAGCAAAAATGAAGACACATTTGGTTCAAAATACTCCCTTTTACAAGTCACAGGGGAGCGGACATTGGTCTTCAACTGAAACCACCGGGTATATTCTATCAAAATCCATTTCAACAAAACTCTTGTTACGATTTTTTTCACCCAACCCATGTGACCACAATTCCCTATTATTATGACACTTATAGCAAGCTGCAACACAAAGCATGCAAAGCTAAACAACAAGACCACCCTATTATTATGCACAGCTCCCTTCTCTCACAATAGATTATGCACAAACAAACCCCATGATTGGTCTCCTTTGGGGGTGTGTAACTGGGCAGATACCCATACAGCGCTATGATTGGTCAATAGCTATTGATAAATCATGATAAACAACCACTCTTTGACAGTGTCACAACACCAAGCACCAACTGTCTATGCACCATGATATGATGGAAATTTGGTACCAGCCAAGTAACCACAAAGCACACGCTGCTGCCTGCATGGAGCTCCACTGCATATTTATAGAGTTAAATCCCACCTTGGAAACAGCTGATTTTCTCTGTGTGCTGAATGGCTATCAGCTGACTGTGTGACTGTACACAGGACAGCATAAAATTAATAAATTTTCATCTCTTTTGGCTTTCCCAGGGTTCGTAATACTACGCTATCACCCTAGTAACAAGCACATGTACCTGTACACACTGGTTTTAATAACATGTCACGGGGTTATGTATTACAGATGGGCAGATGGGCTTGTTTTTTTCTTGTTTGGATATAACAACACTATTTTATTTTTTTAAACAGAATATTATTTCTTATTGCTGGTACATACATACATCAGAATGTTGCATTTTGAGCCAGGAAAAGCTTCATTTTGATCACATTGTAGAGCTAATGAGCTGAAAATCAAACAACATGTAATTGCACACAGTAAACTTGCAAACGAGATTTCAAGTATATTTAACCTAATTCAACAGCCTTTTTGAACCCAAAAAATGAGTCAACAAGAAAAAGTGTCATTTCCCCCTCAATCTACATTCTGATCCAAATTACTGGGTAAACGGTTTGAAATGTTTATTTAAATTCATGTTTCACTAATTTTGAAAAGTGTACGTATAAAAAATGTGTGAGAGCATTTGTGATTATACAGCCTTTTCGCAGAAGATATCCCAACCAGTTATACTATCAAAGGCTAATGCAAACCCTGTGTAAACAATAATAACAAAAGTAGGCAATAAAGTATTAACTCAACAAATATCAATATCCATTAGTAAGAATTCCAATCCAAATACTAAAGAGAAATCCAACAAGCCACCACATGCATAACACACACACACCCACAACTGTTTATAAACAAAAGATCTCCATGTAAATAACACCAAGAGGACTGCCTAAACAAATACATCATGAATGATTCAAGGTTGGGCCCCTAGTAGCCCCTCTAGGGAATCACTCCCCTGTTCATGCAAAACACATTTTCTCAGAATTTCATCTCAACATTTAAAACAGAGATCTCCATGTAAATAACAGAGAGGACTGCCTAAACAAATACGTCATGAAAGATTCAAGGTTGGGCCCCTAGTAGCCCCTCTAGGGAATCACTCCCTGTTGTTCATGCAAAACACATTTTCTCAGAATTTCATCTCAACATCCATATAACAGGCAATCCTTGCCTCAAGGCTTCTCTCTCTGCATGCGTGCCAAGATTCTGTGCACGCAATTGCTTGTTATTTTTTACACTACGAAATTCAGAAAGGCTGTTCACCCCTGCGTCCTGTTGCAAGTTAAGATTTGTGTGAAAATATATTTTAATGTTTTACAGTTAGCAGAGCTATAAAAGTGATTAAAAAACATTCATTTCAAAATTATATTTGCTCATAATAGTCATGATTGAATTTAAGTAACTTCGATTGTGGAAGGAAGGAACTCGTTGTGATTTAAACCTGGGACTTTTATTCACAAATATGGTTGAAAAACTACTTGAAATACAAATAGTGAAAATAGATTTGTTTGTGAACATTCGTGATTTCACAGTGGTTGAGCCTAAATCTGAGTTTCATTCACTTTATTAAGCAATTCATGCGTTCAGATGTAAACAAATATTTTACATTTCTCCACTACTCAGCTTATAAATTGATCATTTTATTCAATTAAAGAAACTTTATTTCAGTGTTAGACATTGAATAGGCTGAATAGGCCCACAAGAATGCTGAAAATTGCAGCAAAAATACAACTGCAAAAATGTTGGACCAGTGAAAAAATCCTTTCTATGTGCATGCACATCATTCAAAACAAAAACATCATCCTTTACTAATGAATATGCATAATACTGACTGTTGAATATTTATCTACCCACCCCTCCAGAGAAAGTGGTGTGGTCTTTTCAGTGGTGTGATTGTATGCTAATGAGTTTCACCTGGGTCAGCACCATTGTAAACAATAACAGTGTGCAGGGGGTTGTGTCTATTAAAAGTGATTGTGAGGATGTATGGTGCATGATTCTTTTGATATATGATATTAAAAGAAAGTTGGCTTAGAGAGGATTGATATCATAATCGGGAATTATTGTTGTGGGCTTTAAATTACTATCAGATATAATCAGCAGATGGTCTGAAGGTTGAATTGGATGATTGAGAGGAGAGTGGTATCAACAACTGCTTGAGTGATGAAATTAGGTAATATTACAAGGTTATTGAAAGTCAGATGCAAAAATGTAAACAAACAGATGGCACAGTTTGAAAACAAAATTTCCTTTAAAAGAAAACAGCAGGTGACGGGGAATTACTACACAATCGCTTTGGACAAATTGCATTGATCAAAATACCCATCATTATTTAAAATGGAAAATGTGAGTGGACGGTAAAAAATGTGGAAAAACTTGGTAAATCAACACACACAAAGTCAAGATGAATACCACAATAGAGTTTGTTTATTACCACTAGTATGTCTTTGACAAGCATTATCATGTAAATTTGGCAAGTGCAACCAAATAATAATAATTGGTACAACCACAATTTGACATACAGTTACTGTTAGCAACAAATTGTGGCATCCCCAAGTATTTAATAGACATGTGCCAAGTAATAATAGAATTGTGGTTTAACAGGTATATCCATTGAACTTATGTGGTGGTCGCAACTTGGAAATCCCGGGGAAGGGGTGAGCTTGCTTTCAAAAATGGATAAGAGTAAAAGAGCAAGTTTTTTCCACAAAATGGTGTATGCAAGGCATTGTACTTTGCTTCTATGATTTGGTAATTCCGATGTAGATCACATCAAAATTATCAGCATCACTCAACACATAACTTGCTTCAATCAAATTTCAATCTCTCTTCCCCACGTGATTATTCAACTATTTTCCCATAAATTATTACACTACAGGGTTCCTATGTACCTTATCTATTAAAATCCCTTTTTTCCAAATTTAAATTTTCTCAGCAATCTCTCAATGCCCCTTTAAATAGAAATGGCTGAGTTGAACAATCTGCATATTAAATAGTGCTATAATAAGTATACCACATTTTATCTTGAAATATATCATACCCATCATTTGTCTTTGAACAGTTATCGGTTAGTTCACTGTCTAGACATTTCTTAGATGACAATTAAAAACGAGAACAATCTGTATATTTGTTTAATACACAGATTTTGGGTTACAACACCGCGGCAAGAAACTCAAAACTCCTTGCCAAACTGGCAAACACACCCCCCCCCCTCCAAGACATTCAAAACTCCTTGCCAGACACCACCCCCCCCCCCCCCTCCTCCAAGACACTCAAAAGTCCTTCCAGAATCATACAGACAGGATATCACGATAAACACTAATCCAACAACCACCTAAGCAACCCCAATTTAAATTCATTCACATTTTTATTAATTTCCACAAGTCTAGCAGACCCCTGAGCCCCACATCTCACACAAAGAGTAGACCCACGGGTACATAATTACATAGCAAGTTCAATGGTAACGCCAAACTTTTGTGGAGTAACAAATCCAAAGTTCACCATGTAATTGGTTATTTATGGGTCTACAATATTGATACCATGTACAACAAATCACCTTTGTTCCCAAAATCAAAAAACAAATCATGCAATTTGTCTCTTTCATTTTGACATAGACTAAGCTAACTGGCCCCGGGGGGGGGGGGGGGGGGGGTACTCACCTAAGACGGTATACGGGGGTGTGCCGCTCTAATGGGTAGCTTTTTGGGCACAAAATCCCTAAACATGGGGTATGATTTTGTGCTGGAAATCCCTAATAATGGGGTCACTTTTTACAAATGGGTCTATGTTTGCGAAATTTTTGTCTATTTTCGCGAAAATGTGCCGAAATTAGGTCTATTTTCGCGAAAATTTGCAAAAATTAGGGTCTATTTTCGCGAAAATTTGCAAAAATTAGGTCTATTTTTCCGATAAATTGCGAAAATTTGGTCTAAAATGAAGCAAAACCCCTAAAAATGGGTACCGATTTTTCCAAAATCACCCCTAAAAATGGGTATGGGTTTTGAATCTCCAGCGGCACACCCCCGACCAAACCAAATCCGAGTACCCCCCCGGGTAACCTGCAATGTCACATGTGGTATTACTTATAAAATGTTGCAATATAACATTATTTATTAGGCTAACCAATACCCATGTTTAAGTAATGCTTTAGTGTAGCCCCAAAATCGGCCTCAACGGCTCATTTACATCGCAAAAAGAAGGGGTATAATGGTATTACTTATAAAATGTTGCAATATAACATTATTTATTAGGCTAACCAATACCCATGTTTAAGTAATGCTTTAGTGTAGCCCCAAAATCGGCCTCAACGGCTCATTTACATCGCAAAAAGAAGGGGTATAATGGTATTACTTATAAAATGTTGCAATATAACATTATTTATTAGGCTAACCAATACCCATGTTTAAGTAATGCTTTAGTGTAGCCCCAAAATCGGCCTCAACGGCTCATTTACATCGCAAAAAGAAGGGGTATAATGGTATTACTTATAAAATGTTGCAATATAACATTATTTATTAGGCTAACCAATACCCATGTTTAAGTAATGCTTTAGTGTAGCCCCAAAATCGGCCTCAACGGCTCATTTACATCGCAAAAAGAAGGGGTATAAGTTAACTATAGGGTAGATCCCTATAACTACATGTATAGGGATTGGGCAGGGCATTCCTCTGAGAGGAATGCCCTGCCCAATCCCTATAGTTTATAGGGATCTCTCCTCCTTGTCCTACTCCTAAAGGCTTGTCCCCCTCTATGACCCAAAAGAGACAATAACTTGTATAATACGGATAAACATTAGACAGTTAAATAACACCCCTTGTCAGGTCATTCCCAGGTAGACCTCTTATGGATACTTGTGGTGATGCTAGATATTCTCTGTTTACAGGTGCAAGTAAAAAGCATAGACCATTTATGCACAATTGTGCTTATGGAATCATGCTGGCAGACAAAATTTTCGCACATTATCATTTATATCGTATAAAAGTTCAGACAAGACAAAAAAAACACCTCGAAGGCCTAAATGCAATAATTACCTGAGGTTACAAGATCCACGACCTTGGCGTAGCCATAAAACCGCAAAAACAATTGAGTTGTGCAATCGATAGCTTCCTATAGGCAGTGACCGCTATTAGGCCATAGCTTCCTATAGGCCGGGCCAGGCTATGTATCGCCTATTGTTAAACTTTTGCACTGTCACACTCCACAGATAAGATCATCATGTCTATTTTAAGGGTCTGTATTGGCACAATGCTTTGCAACAGCAGGTAATGTACCATCTTTGGTATATATCCAAAGCTAAAAGCTGAGGACGGAACTTCAATGATATATCAAAACTGACCTTTTCACGTCTGACCTATCAGGTCACACATCCCCCCCCCCCCCCCTCAAAGAACTCAATCACCGTTCCATCTATCAATGTTTTTATTTTCGGAAAACGGTGCAGCCAATGTTTCAATATCTGAAACCATTTTACATTCTGAAATCTGAATATTTGTTTTCAATAGTTCTTCACCAAAAAAAATACTGAAATAAAAAAAGATTGCGTGCCAATTAATTATTAATCAATTTCTATAATTTAACCATTCGAACAATAGAACAGAATCACATGCTGATGAATCAGGACCCATTCTATATTTGGAGTGTGCAAACATTTTTGTGTCAAAAATTGTCAATGTTTGATTAAACTCATCCATAGATAAATAATATTATTATTTATTGAGTGGGCATGATAAGGGTGTGACAATGGTCCGATAATATGTTATAAAGTATCACATAATTGTGAAATATGGGGGAAATCCCTTAATTACATGATAAGTTAAGACAATACACTAAATAAATAGTAATACAGTCCAACTTTGATTTAATATCCGAACATGATGGGACCAAGGATCATTTGAGTAGTGAGTTATCTGGATACGTACATTATTACGTGTAATTCTGTATTAACTGTTGGAAGTGCTAAATTAGAACAATTAAAAGAGTTCTGAATGAGGGGTTATAAGTTATAAAAGTGACAAATGAACAACACTACAAACATCAAAAAGATGGCCATCAAATGTTTCAGTGAATGAAAATATTTAAGGCGATTAGGCTGTAAAAAACTTTGGGGATCCTTTATAGCCAGATGAAACTCTTATCTGGATAATATCCAGAATCATGATTGACAGCGGTTGGACTGTATAGAATCACTATCTGTCAAAACCACATTTTGACTATCTGTGATAGAATTTCTTGAATACAAACATGATAAATCTTGTCACAAACACTTTCTGCCACCTCTCCAATGCCCCATCCCAACCTTGGATAAGAAGGTTCAACCCATATTAATTAAACATAGGCTCTTATAATCAGCCTTTCTTAGAATGACTATTCTTGGCTACTGTAATTAAATTTAAATTAAACAATCACTTCACTTCATCCATAGATTATACCAAATCAGTCGACAATTAAATGTCCCCCCCCCCCCAACCCGTTTTAATCGAAACAAAAGTTTAATAGAAGAAAAAGAACATCACCTTACCAAGTACAAGTACATATGTTATTTCGCAGTCTTTATACAAAGAGTGATTTTTTCGTTTAATATGCCATTTTAGTTCCATATCTGCTATTTCAAATTCTCAGCTTTTTTGGATTGGGCTGTAACATTGATAAAATTCAGTATGTATTATTGATGAAGCCAAAATATAGATTAAGATTGATCTAATATTTATAGCAAAGAATACATTATTCATCCGGTAAATGTCCATGTTCCTAGATTTTGGTAAATAAAAATATGAATATCAACCGAGCGCAAAATATTGCATGGTTTGCATGAACACTATTATGTAAGCGCAGCAAACAAGCGCAGGCATGCTTATAAATACTGTCCCTCTTCACAGCTGACCCCTGTAGCTCAACACACACACCGCACGCACGCATTCAAATGATGCTAGCTAATACTTGAATGTGATCATGAATACATTAATGGTCAGCAATCATGCCATTTTAAGTATGGCACGAGCTTGGTACAATTATGCTGTAATGGGGGAAAGGGGAATGGATAGACAACGACCGATGAGAGATTCACATTCATGAAATTTGTCAAACATAGTATTATTAACAGCTTTCTGATAATTCATTTTCTGAAGTGTATTGGGCGCTTGCACGAAGGTTATGGGTTCAAATCATCCTCCAGGAGAACAATATATGTACATAACCACCATGCATGCATGGAAAGAGTACAATACACGTCACCTGGATCAAGATCAGTTTTAACCCTAACCACGGTTTAGGGTTTTTAACTGGGATCACAGTTTTCGAAGAGAAAACACAAACTTAATCATTGGGGACCAACTGGGAATCGATCCGGGGACCCTCCGGACGACGTCTCAGTTTCTTTCGCGCAGTATACTGTGCTCACTATATAGGCTCGGTTGATTACGTCATCGAAAACCGTCGGCACAGGCGCTTGGAGATGGACTTACAAGTTACAAGTAGTATTTTGTAGTATTCGGGGGGTGATAGTTGTATTTGACATGAATTCTGGGAGATTATTTGAACTTATAATGGCTCAGAGACAGTTGTGTGTTTTTTACTTGTCCATAGTCCATACCTTGTTTAGGAATTATTTTCGCATCACAAAATGTCCGCAATAACATGGCTTAGTCAGGGTGTAACATTGTTTTGGCCACCTCATGAAGTATATGTGACCAGTCGCTTCAAAAAGGACATGTTGTCGGCAAACACAGTTTTGAGATAGAAGGCAATATATTTGGTGAAACATAAAGAAAATAATTGACAAAAATATGCTTCTTTAATTTATATCTTGTGATTACAAAGTCTGATTACATTCAACAAAGTATCATTTCAAAGCTTAAAATGTTCTCTTTCAAATCATACCAATAACTTAGAACTGACTCGGGCCTCCAACATGTCCATTTTGACGTGAAGGGTCACATACATGTATATACTCACGATAATCTGAAAGGCAAGACATTTTCCTCTAACAATTAAGGTCATAAATCCTTAACCTGATCATGAAGCTCTAGCTTCATGACCTGATGCATAATAGGAGCATGATTATCAGGTTTAGTGGCAATGGGGAGGATAACTCACCATCAGTTGTAAGGCAAGAATTACTGAAGAAACCCTCTTCTAATAATACTGGTAGTAGTGAACTCCATCCGAGCAAGACTGCCGAAAAAAATAAATTCTCTATGATCATGGTAAATACGAGCCAGTAGCGACGCTTGTTCGCCATCTCCAGCGTGGGGGCGCCAATTTTCGCCATTTTTCTGTGAATTGAGAGAAATTTAGGAGGGAAAAGCAATATAATTATTAGTTCAATCTGAGTTCCGGTCCAATTCTATATATTTAAAAGAGATAATGTAGATGTTCTAACTATTCTACTGTTGTCAACCTCCCCCCCCCCCCCCCCATCATTGGTTTTGGTTTTAATTTGTTCATCGCCTTTACAATGCAAATTAAGTATTTCAAACATATAAATATGGTCAGTGTTATGGTTCTTTAATTTCATATCACTATTATTTGATGCATAGTTAACAATTTGAAATTGTTATCAACACCATACTTAATTTGCCAAATTAATGTTAATGATTTTTTTTTCATTTTTTTTTTTTCATTTTTTTTTAAACAAATCTATTTATCTTATATATTTTAATGATGATGATGTTCATCTTCGTTAAATATTGTTTATTGTGATTGGAAGTTGTATTACTTTAGGCTAAAAGCCTTCCCTTAAAGTTTAGTGCCTTTGAGATAAGATACATGTTATTCATGAAAGGGGAAACCCAACCCGTAAACATTGGGGTGTTAATATCGGAGACATTCCAAATTAGGGTTCAGGTGGCGGAAAAAACCAACCTGTATTACAGGCAAACAGAGCTCTAAGGTAGGGTTGGTTTTTTGTTGTTGTTTTTTTTTACAAAAAAGTTGGGCAATTTTGTTTCAGCAATTTTAGAAAATTTCAACAACAAAAATCAAAAATGTCAAACACACGATTGTCTTACTTTCTTTAAAAAACATCCATATGGTTTGAGTAGGGTTAGGGTTACCATTTTAAGCCCTTTATTGGAATATATATTGTAATTGTTTAATTAGGGTTAGGGTTGGTAGAGGCCCTTGCTCTCCAGTGAATTTCTATTGGTCTTTAGGTTTTGTACGAATTATTTAAATCTAAGATTGAAAACTTTTGGATGAAAAAAGGCATCAAAATTCATGGTATTTTTTATTGCTCTTTGTGAAATACCGTACTGTTCTTTGTGAAATACTTTGTCCACATTGTCAATGTGCATATGCATGCAATCCATGCAATCCATGCAATCACTTCACACATGTGTAGCTATGATGCAACAGTATAAAGCCATCTGATCTCTCAGCAAACTTTCACAAAGAGTTGTTTTTGTGTTGGCCTCTTATTCATCACCCGATTCTTCATGCATGATGGGTTACAAACTGGTTATACAGGTTAATGGCATTGGTTGGTAACAACTGGCCTGTTGGGTGAATATTTCGCGGGGTTGCTATAAAGGGCAATAACTTTGCCAAGATGTGTGCAGCAACGGGCAACAAACCCATTGAACCAATACCTGGTAGTAAGGGGATCGTGTGTTAGATTGCGAAATCATAACAACTCGTGACTCATTGTGTGCTGGATGAATGAATGGATCGAGTGAATGGGTCGGGATGAATAGAATGAAAAGCAAAGATTTAAGTTTGAGGTTGGTTGGATGGAGGTATTCAATTTCAGAAAACTCGTGACTACCTTTGGGCAAAAACAAGCATGGTCCGATCCATGACATTCGCGTGGGTTTTCAAACCACATGGTTTGGGTTTTTTATCAAGATATACCGGCCGGTAATAATTTGTGGGTTTATATCTGATATTAATTATCGTGTGAAAACCACTGACATGTGGGAATGCCCATGTACCCCGAGATCTCCCGAAAACTTCCTCCATAGGTCCACAAACCCACAAATGTCTGAAGTCTTTGGCTTTTTAAAAATGCATCGTTCGTAACACTCAAATTGTTATCGTACCCCAACTTTTCGATGGAATTCCTCCAGGCAGACCACCATCGAAATGTGTTGTTGTCCTCTTCAGAATTGCACAACTTGAAAAATACTCATTAGCAAATCGGGTCAACAATTTAAAGTGGAAACTAAATCGCCTTGAGCTTATAATTAATGCACAGAATCATCATCATCAGATCAGATCGTCCGACCAAAAGCGTCATCATCCGCGGGAGATGTAAATTTGCATTAATTTTGGAAATCATCCGACGACCAGTCGCGGCGCCAGGGCACCAATCAATGCCGCTGCATAAGTGCATGTGGGGCCCACACAAAGCGAAGATATCGTAACGCCATTTCGTTCCGAGGTAGTTGGCCTATAATAATTCCAGAAAATCGTGAAATAATCTAGTATTTAAAGTTTAAAAAAAAAATTAAGTGTGGTGTTGCGATTTCAGAAGTGATCTCCGAATGAAATATCGATGTTTAAAACTCAGAAGTAAAACGGTGGTGCAGAATCTTATTTATGCAAAACATCTTTAATACTGGCAATGACTGGGAGATCTTTCTCCAAATCCACGATATCATGACTTCACACATCGTTCGTAGAATCCCTTCTCATATGTATAGCTTTGACAAATGGAAATAAGTAACGCATCAAAGTCCATGTTCAAAGTCAAAATAACTTGGATTGATGATGGATCGAATGAAGAACAAAAACAAGTCTTGACCGAACGAAAAAACACACAATATCACAGAAAAATCATAATCCACTACAAAGATACTTACCAAAATGAATTGCTGATACACCTCCAAATATATCCCGTTAACTCTAGTATAATATTTCCCTGGTAATGTGGGGTATGAGCTCTCAAAGCCCTTGTATCCTCCCCTATTCCTTTCAGAAAACTTCCAAATTCTACGTCTTTTCACATGTAAATCCTTTCACGAAATGCAGGTCCTGGCTTGACTTGACAGCGCGATGGAGGGCCTTGCAATCAGCTGTTTGGCTATTGTTGCTCTACGATAGCGATCAGCTGAGCATACGGACTCGTTCATTTTCTACATAGGGTATAATATATTAAATGGCTCTGCACATCTGACTTTAAAAATGATTTGTTTTGTTGTGATAACGAATTAACGAAATATGTTTGTATTGATTTTGCGTAAAAATCGTATAAAAAACGATAAAAAGATACCAGATTGGTTAAAATCTTGTTATATTGTTAAAATAAAATCGTGAATATTGTGAGATGTGTTTGCACACTACCGGAGAAAATTGTGCATATTTCCATCCATGTGTAAACGCCCTTGATTTCACTTTTCGATTGCATCATTGCGAAATAGTAGTAAACACGCCGCAATTTAGCTGATAACAAAAGATACTTGTCAATTATGACAGCCAATACAATTATCAGAATCTCGTTTCGTTGTTTTCCGGGCGTACATGATGTGCCATTTTATTATATTTGTCGCAAATGAAAGCTGAACCCCTGGTTACAAATCATATTACTTATTCATAAGGATATCATTATAGTTAAATCTGCCCGGTGACTGAATTCTCGGGTCAGTAAATGATGTTGATTATCATATTTTATTAATTTTAATATATGGTGTTTTTAAGCGGCTGAGCCCCGCCCATTATTGAGCAACATCTTCGAAAGAGTCGATAGAAACGGTCATTGAAACAGCTGTTGTTTCGGATGAATAAATACGCATGATGTCAGAATAATTAGGATGAGTGTGAACAACAAGACTAAGAGCGAATAACAATAAAAATTACACATTCTGCTAATATTCTTTTAGGAAAGAAGCCGGGGAAAGAAGATGCATGGATCGGAAACAAGCGCAGCTCGTATCGTCCGTCCTGAGTGCTCGTTGGATGGCGCCGCATCGCCAACAAAGCCGGACACGATGGGAGCCTTTGGGGAAATGGGCACCAACCCCCCCCCCCCATGCCCCTTCTTCACGAAAACTTTCGAATATTTTATGGCAAGATTAAAAATTTGATATGAAATAAATAATCAGGTATATAAATTATAAAGATCTTCATCATATTGTGGATTTTAATAAAGACCTGATCACATCTCGAACTTGGAAAGGATAGTTTTATTTTGGTATAGATGGAATCAGGGTTTCCTTTCTAAATTTCAAGAGGTTAATCTCCACACTCGGACTTCAAAATCAGATTCATCATGAGAAAAACTCTTTAAAATCTGCCTGGTGATTGCATGCATATCGGGTCAATAATTAAAAGTAATTAGCATGCTTAAATAAAATAGCTACAATTGAGATGGATGAAGCTCCGCCCACTAGCAATGGACAATTGGTTGATTAACCTTGGGGCAAAAAGCTCACGACAAAGGAAATCAACTTGGATTAAATTCGGGGTAAAAAGCTCACGAACAAATTTTAATTAGACCAAAAGTACATATAAAAGTGTTGCATATTTCCCGAGGATTTATTTTTATCTTGGCAAATTTTTATCACATTCTTATTTCATATTGAATTCAGCAACCATTTGTCAAAGGATATGAATTTAAGATTTGAGGGAGTAACAATCGGGAGGGAGCAGCGTCGTATTTTAGTAGTCGCGATGTTCTAGCCAGCGCATCGTCGCAAATTTCTCTCAGATCAGAATTTTGTGATATTGATATCTCAGTTTGTTACGTCATATTAAAATAGATGCCAGTATTATGTTATGGGTATGTCATCGTAGGCCAAAAGCTTGAGTAGAGGCGCTGGTCCATAGATCCGGCAGGGTGGGTCTGTAGGTCGGATTTGTTTGGTTTTTTTATTTTTTATAAATCACATTCAAAAGATGTAAAAAGTTACTAAATAAGATGTGAATGTGAATATTTTACTTTTAATCACTTCATTCATGTTTTAAAACAGTAAAAGAAGAGCAAAGAAATGACTTTAACAATATGTTAGTGCATTTCCGGAAATCACAATTCTGGGAGAAAAAAACTCTTTTTGGAATTTCCAAAATTAGGTTCAGTATTCATGTTATTAGGTCGGAAATGAAATGGACAAACAAACAATTTGTTTGGCTTATTGAGGAAATTCGGGAGGTTTCGGGAATAACGCGTTTATCGATGCAACAGATGCATGTAAATACAAGAATTCTCCAATCCTGTTAAGATTGAAGTGCGTATTGTTGCGCAATCATCTCAAAGGCTATTGACAAATCGATTCAGCCCATTGGTGCATTTAGTAAAAATCGACTTCAGTGGAGTGCAACGCCGGGTAAACACTTTACATATCAAATCAATTTCAATTCAATATCTTTTGACAAGATTTCATAACAAGCTTTCTAAAGTTGCTTGAATAAAGTAGTACTAGTAGGTACATCAAAACCGTTATGTGGATTAAAATATAGAAGATCAATATTTAACTTTTGATTAAATGATTAAATTTAAAGTTAGGAATATAACTGTCCATTTAATGTAATGGTCAATATGGACATCCGCACATGTATATTATTTTCAAGGGAATAATTCGCGCACGGAAAATAAAAACGAGTGAATCTTGAGTAGGTCTATATTAAATTTAACCAGGGAGGTGTCAAATTTGACACCTCCCTGATTTAACATAGTCCCATGTCTTCATGTGAAAAATTGTGATTATTATATGGACACAAGAAATTGTCAAACTTTGTCAGAGCGCGAACAATTATTCGCGCGAAAATATCATGGCATATTAAAAGGTTACACACCATTAAATATCCAGGGATAGTATGGTAATACGAAGTTTTTGAATTAAAAAAATTCACAAATACTGGAGAGAAAAACACAAACCCAGAAGAAGTTAAAGTGCAGTGGCACAGAATGCAAACGATGAAGAAAGAAGAAGTCTGAAGATCTAACCCCAACTCGAATGGTGTAGCCCTAAAACATAAAAGGCCCACGTGCTTGAACAAGATCCTGAATATAACTGTTCTTTTAATTTTATGCTATTGTTATGTAAATATTGGATCGTGATAGGCTTTGCATATAACTGTGTAATGCCTTCTATTTTTTATTTACACAATTTCTTAGGCTTGATAAACACGGGGGGGGGGGGGGGGGGGGATAAACTTGAACATACATGTAATACTAGTCAAGCATATATGGGGGGGGGGGGGGGGGAGGTTCCCTTGCACCCCCCCCCCCCCCCCCAGACCAACTTTTTTGACTTCCTTTCATGGTCCTAAAACATATTTAGGATGTTACCAAAAATAATTTTGGTATGCTATTAGGGGTTATTCAAGATGGCGTCCAAAATGCTGCCAAAAAATGGTCAAAGTTCATAAAATCCCAGATAGCAAGACTCTGTTGGGCCAACGTCGGCAATGTCCCTTTCGGAAAGCACACGTCGGCCAACGGCGAGTTTTAACAGGATTTTATGTCGGTAATTGGTTGGCAAATCACCATCAAAAGGACGTTGGCAATTGGCAGTGGCAGTGGCAGTGGTGGCCCCTGAAATATCCCCGTCGGTTAACTTGAGCTTCCATCGGTAGATATGTGATTTCTACCATGCGATTTTTCAGCCGTTCTTGAGGACAACGTCATCGCTACCCCCTCCCCCCACCCCCACTTATCAAGATTTCAGCTGCTGTTGGGTCACTTTTACAATTTTTTTGTCGGTACATCATGCCTTTCGTCGGTTACAACTAACCCGTACCCCCCCCCCCCCCCAGTTTCCAAAAGCTGGGTACGCCACTAGCAATTGGTCGGTATAAGCGACGGTCGGCAAGCCAACGTTGGCCCAACAACATTAAAAAACACCAATGATAAGAGTTGTAAGATATTTATATAGGTAAATAACATTTTAACCGTAACTCCCCCCCCCCCCCCCCCCACTTTTTGTTAGAGTTTTTCTTCAACGTGGAAAATCGACCAAAATATCCCCCCCCCCCCCCCCCACTGATTTGATCCAGGGACCTCTAGTACCAGAGGCGAATAGTTCCCCACTACACCACGGCTGTCAAGGCTAGTTTGCGCAGTATATTGCGCAAACAATATGGGCTGGGTCAATTTTTTCATCAAAAAACTTCCACGCCGGTGGTACCAACGTGCCCAGTCGTGCTATTTTGGGGTATATGGTAGGGTTAGGGTTAATGGAAGTTACAGATTTACTACAGACAGGGAATGATGTATGTAGCTCTACTGCATCGCCCATAATTCCAATTATAAGTAACCGGTTCACTACGGAGAGGAAGTGATGTATGTAGCTCTGCTGCATCGCCCAGAATTTCCATTATTTGCCCACCCTGTGTTTTATATCTTGAATCGAAGTTCTAGAAACACTTTCAGGTCAATTATCCACCAACACTCTCTCTATGCAGTCACCCGATAGTCTATACCGGTGTGTATCGATTGGGCCAACGTTGTGCCGGCGTCAACCAACTGATGTTGTGCCAACGTTGGCTTGCCGGACAAAATTATGTTGGCCCAACGTCATCTGTTGACGTTGCCCCAACGTAAGTGCTTTCGTTGGGCCAATGTTGAGCCAACACTGTTGTTGAAATGGTGGGCCAACGTAGGTAGCGCCAACGCTGTTGTTGAAACGTTGAGCCAACATTGTGCCAACGTCAAACAACTGGCGTTGCGCCAACATTGGCTTGCCGGACAAAATTATGTTGGCCCAAAGTAATATTTTGACGTTTAATTTGTTCAATTGATAATTTTGGTCTATCTCGAAAAAACATTGATATCTGAAATAGAAATTGAAAACCCTTTTTGTTTTTTCTTTAAAAAAATTTAAAAATAATGAAATAGAAATGACTATTGATTTCAACAAACAAATACAGTTCAAGTTGCTAAAGAACGCAGGTCTGTTTATTTCACACTCCATGAAGACAATGACTTTTATGGTGACATATTGGCTAGCCTTTGAACACTATTTTCTATGACGTTGCTATATCAATGGGACTCTATTTGTTTGTTTATTTGTTTGTTTGTGTCAATTCCATTATAATATAAGCCTTTCGTTCTGGTATATTGTTTTGACCTTGATCCTATTCAGATCAATACAATTCTAGTTCTTCAAGAAGTGTGAAAGTGTAACCGTATCAAATTTATATTTTGGTATCTGTCAGAATGGTCAGAAGCAGTGGAATAGATAGCCAAAGGGGTGAACACCCCCCCCCCCTGATATTCGGTCATTGTCGGTAGAGATTGGCACCGTCGGTTCATTTGACAAGGGGAATCATGGAATTATAATGGTCAAATAAGAAAAAAGATAGCAATTTGTGGCATGCATGTACCAATAACAACAAAAAAAACCATTTTTTTAGAAGCTCATTTCAAAGCCAAAATGTACCTCAATCATGGCACACATTTTTTGGGTCGGTATCGGTTCACTTTTATTTCTTAGCTATGCCTAATCAGAAGAAAGCCCATATTTTCTCATTACCACCGCAAACTTTGAGGCCTAATTAGAGATGTTTCCTTCCAGTGGCGTAGCTCAGAGGGGGGGGGGGGGGGGGGGGGGGGGGGGAAATGCCCCCCCTGATGAAAAAACTCAATTTGGGCCCCCGCCCCCCACCCCCCTAAAAATAAAAAAAAAGGGGTGAGAAAAAAAGTAAATAGGAAATAAATGAGAAAAAAGACCGAGGTTATTAATATTATCCAAAATTGTACATATAGTACATTTACTGTGCGATTTTTTTTTGGACTGTGCGATTTTTTTTTTTGGACTGTGCGAAATTTTTTGACATTAACCCCCTCCCCCACTTACGTGAAATTCAAGAGGTAAGTGACTTGAAAATTTTTTGGGGCAACCTTTTACAAAAAAATTAGAAATCTTGCCCCCCCCCCCCCCTGAAAAAAATCCTAGCTACGCCACTGTTTCCTTCAGATACTATATGAGACATGTCACATGTATACCAAAACTGAGCGCCCAGTGTGCATTAGGAGATATGGTATAATAAACATGCCAAAAATCAATAGAAAAACAAAGGAATTTTGCGACTTCAATTTTAATTTTGACGGGGAAAACATTGAGCAATTATGACATGTTGTTGCATATCGTTTTAACCCTAACTCTACCCACCACTTTTTTCAGAATTTTTTCTTTGACGTGGAAAATTGACCAAAATATCCCGCTGATCCCCCGGGTTTTGATCAAGGGACCACCAGCATCAGAGGCGAACGATTCCCCACTAGACCACGGGAGTTTCCACGGTATATTGCGGTAACTATATGGGCTGGGTCCATCTTTTCATCGAAAAACTTCCACGCCGGGTGGTACCAACGTGCCCAGTCGTGGTATTTTGGGGTATATGGTAGTGTTAGGGTTATAGCTTGTTTTCTGAGTATTTTGATTCTGGACAAACATGAAAATAAAATTTTCCAACTTAACTCTCATTTTGTGATGACAGGTTATGTGAAGGTAGAGAATTACTTTTGAAGGGTATAATTAATTTGCTTCTATATCATAAACACCACTGGAGCAATCAAACTCAAGTTTTGGCATACAGGTTATGTGAAAAAATGAAGTCAATCGCATGTTTCCTTTGTCTTTGGGAACCTGTTTGCTGCACAACCCAATTTACTTGTTTTGTTTGTCCACGAGCATAGTGATTTTCAATTGTAATTGCACACATTTCATGTTCACCTATGAATATCCTGCCAACAAAAATTCAAATTTAGAACATTATATAAGCAATTCAAGGCATGGGTTTAGGTTAATTGATTATTTTATCTCCCATATTAAAACAAATTACTCAATTTTTCAAATTTTAATGATGGACGCATTGCAATCTTATGTATGTTTTGAGTGTCTCGAAATGGGTGCATGGGTAAAAAGGTTCACCAAAGGCAAAAGAAAAAAAATTCACATGAAATTAGTAACAAATATGTTATTCTTATGTTTACAAAATTTCAAACATCAACTTGGTTTTGAAAACCTGTTTGAGTGTGTCCAATATTTGTCAGTTTTTGAAAGCATATAATCTGTTTAGTATATGGTCAAACCAATAGCCGGCCGTGTGGAAAATGAAGAAAAAACCGACCGACTGACTGCAAGAGAGGTGGAGCACAACAAACAATATCTTTTTTATAATCTCACTTCCTTTCTATCTACATGCAAATAGTGATTGATTCAAGGTAAGCATAATTAACATATGAATGAGCTCATGAATAATTCATGCACAAATCAACATACTATACACTTTATGGATGATTCAAGGTATCAGCTTTAGTCATGTTGACAAAAAAGCTCCCCATTGATATCTCGCTGTTCAGAATGTAAACTCCTGATATTTTATAGTCAAGGTGACAGAAACAGAAACACAAAAAACCCTGTTCTACGGGCCAGACAGACCTTTTTTTTAAATTTGATATTTATTTTAAAACAATATTTATGAACATTTTTGAAAATTTGTGATTTAAAAATAATAATTGTGATTTTTTTTAATTTCAAAACGAAACAAAAACCCACCAGACCGACGGACCCTTTACCTGAGAGGTCCTTTCGCCCGTAGAACTGGGTGGTATTTTTTTTGTACAATGTGATGCGATCAGTGAAAATCTGGTGGGATATTTATATCATAAGAAAGCTGAAACTGAGCTGATTGCAGAACTGTTTCCATCATTTTTCTATGATCACTTCAAAAAAAGTTGTGAGTGAATGATGATTGTAATGTCATAAAAAGCTACAAAACAAGCAATCATGAAAACAGGCCAAAAAGATGACATAGTTCAATAATTAGAAAAGTGACTTATGTAAGTTTTGAAGGTGAAATTTCATAAAAGATGATGACACAAAGTTTTTGTTTTATTGCAACTTAATTTTACCCATAATCCCTCGTTCACATCTGGTGACGTCCGACGGTTTTCACAGATCACATCACATATAAGGGACGCACCATTAGATATTCAGGGGGGGGGGGGGGCAAGGAAGTTTCTATAAAAAAAATTGCCCACTATCGAGGAGAAAAAAAATTGCCCACCAACCAGGGGGAAAAAAAGTTGACCACTGCTGAGTAAAAAAATTTAAAAAAATTGACTCGCCCGATTCAATGTAAAGAAAAACAGTACAACCTTAAAAATAACACTTTGTCGCCTTTGCAACAACAAAAAAGAAAGAATGATTGAAGGTCAGGTATTCCAAGTGAATGGCTGAGTGTGTGGTTACCAAAACCTTCCACCAAACATGTAGCTCAGCCCCCAGTGTTCTCTCTTCGTATTCAGAGGGGTAACACAAACGTTCTAGGATCTTGAAATACCCCCTATTTGATGGCTATTCGAGGACAATTTGGCTAATTTGTCCACCTTTTTTGCCAAAAAGCGTGGCCTTTTTGTCTGAAAATAACCTTATTTTTCACCATTTCAAGGACACTTTCTAAAAAATCCCTCATTTTGCAAAAACTAGGACACATTTGGTTCAAAAATATTCTTTTTACTATTCCCGGGACAATTTGATATATGACGCAATTCTCATTCTAATTTCTTTTTCGCGGACATAGCCTCCAAAAACACCTCTAATTTTTTGAAATCGCGGACATAGCTTTCAAAATGACCCCTATTTTTTTGAAATCACGGACAAAGCTTTGGGGAAATCGCGGACATGGTATGAAAAAAAACACCCCACCTTTTCCACGATTTTTGGAACGATCATGCGTACCCAAAGTCAATGTTGAGTGAAACCACTGTGTACATGTTGTTATTGGGGTTATCAAACGGTCACATACAAGTTATTGGGTGAATAACATGACATCTTTATAAATATCTAATATTGAATGAAATTTAAATGTCCCCCAATTCTATGATTACAGGCGCACAGCACTAAATCACTCCTCGTTTTGTGTAATGGTAGTAAGTTCCGGCAAAAACAAAAACCGAGGTTGTGATAAATGGGGTCCTTTGGGAATAAGTTTGGCGTGAGGGTAGCATTTTATAATTAAAATGAAAGATAATCTCTTGTTCTTTGCTCAGGATATTGCAAAATAAAGATTTTCGATTGTACCGAAAATTTATCATGTGAATGAACACACATGCTCGGAGGCGGTCAGAAGGCGAGAGTCCGGGCTGAAAATAGGGGTTGCGCTCTTTAAATGATCATATCGTAAAATATAATTGGAATGGGTATCTGTTCTTGACGATTTTATGAAATTTTAATACTTGTTTGTTAGAATGAAGCATTCGAGATTTTCCAAAAAGAGTAATACTAAGGACCCCAAATCGCGACTTGTTTAGCTCTACTCCAATGGGCGGTATATTTAGTGCTGTGCCCCCTTACTAACCATGCTAACAACGTCTTTTTGATTATAGAAAATGCGATTTTCTTTTTTCTTCAGGCTTTAAAAACCAACCAAAGAGAAGGAAAATGATACTCTCCAAATTGTGTTTGAAGCCTTTCATACCGTCTGCTATTCCTGCACATGTGTCTTCGTCGGTCCTGTTATCCTCCTTCCCGCCCCCAACTTTTTTCTCCCCCTCCTCTTTTTCAACTTTCCTTTTCCCTCCTCTTCTTCTTCTTTCCTTTTTTTGGTTTGCTTTATACCCGGGGCACTGCAGCCACCGCAGCACCCCCCTGGATCCACCACTGGTCCCACTCTGTTACTTTCCTGCAACCAGAAAATATAGGCCTATTTGCCGTAAAAGCGGTATTTTTTGCACCATCAATTTTTCGCGCTTTGTCGAATTTAACTGTTCTGCCTGTTTTAAAATAGCGATTTGCAGCTTCAATCATGTTATAGTTTTCGTAGTAGTGAAAAGTAGCGCTAAAATTTCAACTTGTGCGGTACTGTTAACCCCTGAATATTGCCGATCAATTGGTCAGAATAAATGCATCCCTGATGATGATTGAAGCGAAATAATTAAAAGAGATTTAAGCAGTATTTTAGTTGGTTATTCAAATGAGCAAATTTTGTATACACTAAGGGGTCGTCCATAATTATCGCCATTTACAGATACGTACAAAGCCTACGTAAACGGGGGAGGGGTAAAAATATACCCTAACCATACATAACTTAAATGGTGATCTTGAGAGGCAGGCATTTTTTTATTAAGCCATGACATTTTCGCCATTTATTGCATACATAACTCAAGGGGGGGGGGGGGGAGGGGGGAAGGGTGTAAAAAGTTTTGTACGCTCTGGCTATGTATGTATGTGAAAATGGCGATAATTTTGGCCAACTCGCCCACAACACCCACCATCAGCCAGCATTATGGTATTATGTAGGTCATAATAACAAGATAAACAGCAACACCTTGCAGAACAATTCAGTATACCATATGACCTACATGAATGGTTCTATTTATAGCACCTGGAATCCAATCCATTGTTGTGCCCAGGGACTGGTGGTGATGGCTCAAGTTCAGCCAGTTCATAGCTAGGAGTGGATAAACCTTTTTCCCAAGCATCACACTCCTTAACGGCAGGGCATGTTCGGACGCGAACATTTGAGGGTGGGGGGTAAACAGAATAGGGCAGGGGGCATTTGCTCTTCCCTCCCTGACCACCCCCACCCCCTCAAAGAAAGGACTTTGTATATGATAGTGGCAAAAGTAGTCATTTATGCAACATGTGATCATTCACAAGCCTGCCTGTAATGGAATCTTAGCCATTGTGGTAGCCAGGGACTGTTGATGGCTCAAGTTCAGCTAGTTCAGAGCTAGGAGTGGATAAACCTTTTTGATGCATACAACTCCGTTCATCTACCTCTATAAGTCATGGCAGCAGGGCGTGTTCAGATGCAACCATAATTATGGGGTGGTAGGTAAACAGAATGAGGGTGCATTTTTGGGTGCAAATTGTAGGACTTTGTATGACTGACTGGGGGGTGGGGGTGTGGGGGGGGGGGGCAGATATGACATGGGGTATGATTTTGAAAATGGGGGAGGTATGACATGGGGTATGATTTTGTTTCAAAATCAATAAAAAATGGCCCAAAGTTTTACAGATGGGTCTATTTTCCACACAAAAATCCTTACAAATGGTCTATTTTGGGATACATTTTGTCTATTTTGGGGGAATTTCCGAATATTTGGTCTATTTTCCCGATAATTTGGGTTTATAAATGAAACGTAATCCTTAGAATTGGATACTGTTTTTCCCCCAAAATCACACTTAGAAATGGGTGGGGTTTTTAAATCTCCAGCCGCACACACCCGACCAAACCAAATCCGAGTACCGCCCCCCCGCCTTTACCGAGGTTATACTGGCCCAACCAACCCATTCTTTTTTCAAAAAGGGGGGGGGGGGTGTTTGCGTTAAAATGAATACAGATCCAAAAAATGTTATAGTTCATCGAAAAAATGGCAATATTATTACAATTTGTTGTGATTTTTTTGGGGTGTCATTCTGAAGGGGAAACAACCAGAACAACCGATCCTGTTTTACGAGGTCTGTTCCCTCGTAAAACAGGCCCTAATTCTGGTCTCTAATTTGTCTCAGTTGCCATAGACATATGCACACAATCATGGCTTCATAGCGCGTTCATCGTTGGAGCTCTTAGGTTCTAGTTGACATCAATGAATAAATTAGTTATCAGAGTTCTTTTTCTTTTTTTTAATACTTAAGCGCTCGACAAATGCATTGTGGGAAGACCTTTTAAAATATTCTTCGGAATAGATACAACCTAAATGCCCATCCCCCATGGTCAACTTATTGAGCGGAGGGAATCAAAACCCTTCCCTAGTTCCCTAATTGATACCGGGGAAGAGGGAACTATGCTGGAAAATCCCTAAAAATGGCCCACTTTTTACAGATGTGTCTAAAAATTGGTATATTTCCATCATGAAAATTTGAGAGAACTTGGTCTATTTTCGCAAACATTTACGAAAATTGGGAACTATTTCCTGATAATTTGCGAAAATTGTGTCTATAAAGACTTCGGTGGAAGGCGCTTTAGAAGCACCGTGTTATTATTATTATTATTATAAATTAAGCAAATGGATACCCCCGACCAAACCAAATCCGATTGATTACCGCCCCCCCCCCCCCCTCCCCCCGATTGACACAAGTTTATTCACACAGCATACAGCAATTGGGTTCGGTTTTTCTGCTGAAAAAATGTTTTGCTTTGCCATTATGTGTTATTTGGCTGGGATACATTAAAAGTAATTTAGAAAGCTCATATAAGTGAACACATAATATTAAATATAAATATGACACATTTTAGTGTAGCTTATTCAGGAAATTGAAAAATATTGCTTGTCGAAATAACTGCCAGCAAATTAAAGGTCAACCAAAATGGTAATACAAGTATGTTTTTATCAATGGAGTAATGTTTAAAAAAATAATACAAAAATAATTACTCTTAAACATTGTCCATGGACAAAGATATACCATATTCTCCCTATTAAACGCTAACCACCCCCAAGTGACCCCCAAGTGACCCCACCCCTTTTCACAATGAACCAAAGGGTAAGTTGTGAATGACGAATCACTAACGATTCATTAGTTTTGTTCAAAAAATGTGAAATAACTGTCCCCATTTTGAAAAAAATGTATTGATTGCAAAGGTTTTAAAATCTGACGATACTGGGATTCGAACCCATGTCCTTCAAGAAATGAAAAGGGCAGGCAATCTAAGGCAATTTGAAAGGGGCACCAACTTTATACAATGCCATTATGTACTTTTGAATGGAGTAAAAACAGCCTGAAATTGAGGGCATCAAGGCTACTGGCTACTAGGTGGGGCATCGAAGGCAGTTGCCTTCGATGCCTTCGATTAATTCAAGCCCTGCACTAAACCAGCTAGGCTGTCGGTGATGAGGTAGCAATTTTAATCCTGCACAAGGGGTAGGAAAGGGTAGCCCATAATGTATGTGTATTACGGATAAACCTATATACATGGTGAATCAAAAAACATTGTGTACGATTTGAAACGGCCATTTGACCTTGATGCGTGCATTGAACCATGGATTTTTTGTTATCTGTATCATGCATTATTAATCTAATTTGTCCTCCCAAAGGATGAAAGTAATCGACTGATAAATAAGCAAACTGTGATAAGTTTTGTAAGCTGACTGCAATTTTTCGCCATTCCAATGTGATTTACACACAGTAAATTGGTTTTGCTTAAATGGTCATTATACGAGGGGCAGTCAATAAATAATGAAAGTGATCATGGTATGGGATGCATGAGTGATTCTATTGCGGGGATAATGGGATCAATACAAAGTATGAACCTTACCACGATCACTTTCATTATTTATTGACTGCCCCTCGTAATTAACCACATCAATTATCAAAATGTTCCCGAAATATTAATTCTTTAACTCTGGGATAAGCAGTGAATCTTCTGATACCAAAGTGTCAAATGAAAAGACAAATCTGAATACCTGCAATCAGTGACTGGTGATGCTGCATCACCAGTTAACATTCAAGAAATGAAGGCACGTGTCAGAGCTGAAGTGATATCCCTGCACAGCAACGGTGCTTCATTTCATCATGCTGCAGTAATATTCATGTCTTAACTGTGGAAATCCCATAGGAATGGCGAAAAAACGCGGACAGTTCACAAAACGTGCCCAGTTTGCTTATTTTTCAGTCGATTACTTTCATTTTTTGGGAGAATAAACTAGATTCACAATGCTTTATACAAACACCAAACATTTCATGGTTCAATGTACGCATCAATGTTAAATGGTTGTTTTAAGATATTAAATCCCAGAGTTGTAAGTACACTTTTTTTACTCACCCTGTACACCTATATGTAAAAGAAATACATTCGCATGTTATTATTTTTGCGGTAGCTGCTCCTAGCGCAAAAATATATGTAGCATGAACATTTCCACTTTTACAGTTGCTGAATTCAACTGCTTGGACAGGGAGCCCCCAAAGCTATTGCATCCAGGGACTGTGAGCTCAAGTTCAGTTTCAAGGTCATTTCGGTCAAGCTTGGGAGTGGGAAAGCTTTTGTATTGTGTTTATACCCCGGGGGGGGGGGGGGGGGGGGGGGGGGGGGTACTCGCCTAAGACGGTATACGGGGATGTGCCGCTCTAATGGGTAGCTTTTTGGGCACAAAATTCCTAAACATGGGGTATGATTTTGTGCTGGAAATCCCTAATAATGGGGTCACTTTTTACAAATGGGTCTATTTTCACGAATTTTTTGTCTATTTTCGCGAAAATTAGGTCTATTTTCGCGAAAATTTGCAAAAAGTAGGTCTATTTCCCCGAAAATTTGGTCTAAAATGAAGCAAAACCCCTAAAAGTGGGTACCGATTTTTCCAAAATCACCCCTAAAAATGGGTATGGGTTTTGAATCTCCAGCGGCACACCCCCGACCAAACCAAATCCGAGTACCCCCCGGGGGTTTATACCCCATTTCCCCTCTGAATTGCCAGCTTACCCTAGAATTATTAGATTTACCAAGTACTACATGGTGTATCTGAGAGATCTATATTTAGCACATTGAAGTTATTCAAAGGGGCATTAAGCAATTGCTGAGAAAAATGAAATTTGTAGAGAAAAAATTGTTTCAATAAATATTGATTATGATTTTCCACCCGCGTTTGAATCGAAAATCTGAAAATAATTCATTATTTTGACAAATTCCATTCAAACATTGTCTTTATATAGCTTAGAATTGCAAGGTGACTGAAAGTATGAGTGCACATGGCTTAAAGTGGCATTGAGAAATACATAGAGGGCATCCTCAATTTTACTGGAAATCAGGGTGTGTTTTTTGCACCTACGTATAGAATACCATGCAAGGAACAGTTACAGTTAATGTCTGTTACTTCCATGGTAATACTTGGGCATATACTGACAACCATCTGACATCGTTTGGATTAATTCGCAGTCTATCGTGTACAATTTTATGATTTGGTAATCTCGATCTGGCGCCATTATTCTATAACATTTTCCCATACATTATTCATACATTATTATAATTCAGGGTTCCTACATACCTTATCTATTGAAACACTTCATTTTTTTTAAAGTTCTTAAATTTTCTGAGGAATTTGGGATTTTTTTAAAATACAATGTTTTTGATAAGACACCACAGGCTATGAGAGACATACTTTCTCAAAATTATTCAGTTGGAAAAATAATTTGGATTTTTTTGTTGTTGCCAGATTTAAATCACTTATTTGTTATGCTTTAACAGCACATGAAAAAGGTGCTTCTTAACCAACTCCCCAGGCGTGTTTTTGTGAATTAAAATATCAGGGGAGAAAAACAGGCCAAATTTGAGGGGAAAATCAGCCTCCGCATGCGCCACATATCGAACCCGGGCTAAAAAAGTTTTTTTTCACAAGTTGAACCATGCGCTGAAATGGCACGAGATTGATGGGGCAGCTTCGCGGTACAAGATTGTAGCACTGTAGGATTTTGTAAGGTCCAGGAAGGGTAGGGTTAAAATGATGTATCACTATCACATCATCCAAGCTTAAAGGTTGTTCCTATGGATGAGGCACTTTCTACAAATCCAGTGCTAGTCATACCAGGGAGAGAGTATAATGGGAATTTGAAACCTGTTGGCATTGCAGTGGTGCTAAACATGCTGGACAACCTAAACAAATATTCTTTGAGAATACAGGGTGAGTCAGAAAGAACGGACACTTTTTTCACAAAGATGTCACACAAATTTCAGGAATGTATATTTAAAACCAATAATGACAGTGCTAAAAGACCTATTAGTTGGCTTTCATTCAAATAAGAATTTTTAAATCAACTATTGTCATGTTGTGACACTAATTTTAGTAAAACCTCAAATTTTAAAGCCAATCCATGGGATGGTCGAATAATCAATCCATTCTGCAATGTATTCTTACAAGGTCTGCTTCCTTATTCAGCTGCGATGCCTCTTTTCAGGGTTTTTTTTCTTGGAATTCAGGCTTGTTCTTACTCATAATTAATAGTTATTTCAATTTATATTCAGTCATTTAAGATTTGTATCCAATTGATTGTCATCTCTTAATCAGCTAGCCAACAATTCTGTGCGTTATTGTCTTCCTGCGGTTTGGCTTTAAAATACTGGGTTCTACTCAAATTGATGTAATATCACGGCTGTTTGATCCCATATAATTTGTCCGTTTTATTCTGAGAACACCGTAACTTGCTGGCCCGGTTCTGGTTTTAACTGATTCAAGTACCTGAATATACTGGCCATCTTTTGTAGAAATTTCAGAACATTTGTTGGTGCCAGTTCTGAGAAATAGAGCTTTGAATATTATTATTTACTATAATAGCGCCCTCATCGGCCACATTTCCCACAGAGTTACATGTAAAATGTGTGTCAAGTAGAAAATGCCGATAATTTAAAAATGGCTTAAACAATTTTCTTGAAATTTTCACCGTATACTCGTATTCATTAGCGCTAAAAAATAAATAGCGATAAATCAGGTCAAACCATAAAGGGGCCACTTTGTAATCTTTTTTATCCCATAATTTTAATTATAAAGTGGACAGTCAAACAGCCGTGATATTATGATGCAATGGTCAAATTCAAAAATTCTTTTTTTGAATGAAAGCCAAATATATGGCCTTTTAAGCACTATCATCGGTTTTGAATATGCAAGCCTGCAATTTTCATAGCGCCTTTGCGAAAAAATTGCCCGTTCTTTTTTACTCGCCCTCTGCATGTTGATGTCGCCTCCCATCTTGAGGCGACAAGAAAACACCAATATATGCCAAACAATCATGTACGTCAAGTTTCTTGTAACAGGCCATTTAATAACCATTGCATGGGGAACAACAATCCTCACATATTTGAGTTAATATAAATAAATCAGTGATTGAGGAAATTAAATGTATGTTTTTTTCCTCCCATTTGATTAACGATAAACGTTATAAAAGTCAGGTATTTATGTAAAAAGAAAATATTCTTTCTTCTGTAACTCTACTTTATTCAGTCGATATTATTTTGCAATATTTGTAATAAATCTACAAACAAATTAAAGGATACTTCATGAATTGCCTACCTAGCATCCTGATGTTGTATTTTCACAGATAATATGGTTTGACCAATCTTAACATATAAATATTCCAAAGTCACAAAGGATTCAAATTTGCAAATATCAGATACCGCGGAAATATGCCCAAATTAAATAAGTTAGGAGCTTGTACCCAAAGATAAATATCATATAAGTTTCTCAATGGTCATTATAAAACCCTGCAGAGAGAAACATTGTTTTTGAGCAATGCCAACTGTCGGATAATAATTGTATGTATACATTCAATACAAATGTATCTGTAAAACCCAATAACTAAGGCTGTGACTTATACCCGGGTACCCTCCCGCTATTCCGGGTACCCAAATACCCGAAATGTTTAATAAAAAAAAAAAAAATATTTATTTATTTTAGTACAAATTTGTCCCCCAAATGACCTCTATTGACCCAATTATGTGTCATTTTGGGGACAAATTTGTACTTTAAAAAAAACCTGTATTTTTTAAATTTATTTTTAGTGTGTATTTTCGGGTACCCGGGTACGAAACTACCCGTGCATTCACAGCCTTACCAATCACCAAGAACACTTTTCCGCATATCTTTGTGTTAAGTTATTTTGATGCTTCTCCTTCCTTGGTAGTGGCTCAATGCTGAAGAAGTGTACTTTAAAGCGCTGGATTGTAACTTTTTAAAGCTGTAACCGGCGGCTTACTCTTACACGATAATCTCATCTGGCTGGCCCTTAATATCAATTTCCAAAAGACAACATTTTTCCTACCCATGGTTTGTAGGTTGGGTGTTAACCCCAGCAACAGTACTTTAGCTTCCATGCTATGTTTAAGTTACATGGTACAAAATTGACTTAGGCCGACGATAAAGCATGTTGTTTCCTTCAATTATCTTACAGAAAAGATATGCATACGCGAATGTGACCCATTCAAAGACTTGGTATATCTAGTAGCCTACATGTTGTGTGAAGTTGAACTAACACATCTGCGATAACACTTGTGCTCCAATAGTTAACAAGAATCGTCATTTCAATATCAGTCCGAATCCTCTGCGGCTTCGCTCTCTGCCTCTGCTTCCGATTCCTCTTTCTCCGATTCCTCTTTCTCCGACTCTTCCTTCTCGGCCTCCTCCTCAGATGCCGCCTCCTCCTTTACTGATTCTTCTTTCTTCGATTTCTTTTTCTGCAAGATAAAAGAGCAGTGACATATTTTGAGTGAATTTTATTGAGATAAACATCTTGAAAGTTGTAAAGGGTCCCAGGGTTGCATACAATGCAGTAAAGGGTCCCAGGGTTGCATACAATGCAGTAAAAGGTCCCAGTGCTGCATACAATGCAGTAAAGGGTCCCAGGGCTGCATATTACAATGCAGTGAAGGGTCCCAGGGTTGCACACAATGCAGTGAAGGGTCCCAGGGTTGCATACAATGCAGTAGAGGGTCCCAGGGTTGCATACAACGCAGTTAAGGGTCCCAGGGTTGCATACAATGCAGTAAAGGGTCCCAGGGTTGGATACAATGCAGTAAAGGGTCCCAGGGTTGCATACAATGCAGTTAAGGGTCCCAGGGTTGCATACAATGCAGTAAAGGGTCCCAGGGTTGCATACAATGCAGTAAAGGGTCCATGGGTTGCATACAATGCAGTTAAGGGTCCCAGGGTTGCATACAATGCAGTAAAGGGTCCCAATGTTGCATACAGGGTCCCATGGTTGCATACAATGCAGGAACATTTCTGTCATCCACAATGCAACGGAATACTCTGATCAAAAAAAACCTTATGGTCCTGAAAAAGAAATTTACATTTTTGCAGCTTTAAGGGTCCATTCTGTAAGTCAAGCATGATATCGACTCATTAATAAAATGAAGACAAATGTCTGTTCTCAAAGGGGAACCCTTAAAGGCTTCCTTCACACTTTGAAATGATCATGTTATGTCTCCTGACCACAGCTATGCCCCCTTTCCCCTCCCCTCCCTGACAAACAACACGATATATCCCACTACACAACCGGACTCTAATACCTGTACCACATACAATGACAATTACTTATCAGGTGGGTATTCCATGTGAGCAAACTCCACTCCTGCACCTGTTAGCCTATATTGTATGATATAGATAATACTTGTCTACAAGGTGTCTCAGAAGAAACAAATCTTTACAACTCTAATATCTACAATACTATACTGTGGTGAATATATTCCCTACTTCTTCTGTTCATTGCATGACATGACAATATTTACCCCTGATTCGGATGTGACACAACATTATAAACCCCTCACTAAAAGTATCAAGACACTTAAAAATGATCCAATAAATAACGTATCGAAAGGGTATGTATTAATCGAAGCAAATAAACAAATGCTTAATTTTGTTCTGCCTATTTTGACACCTCGATTGTTGAGATACGATGTTGCGGAGCAGAGATTATTGTCATTTCAATGGTCCTAGGTCCAGTTTCAAAAGTGACAATCATCCCTATTGAAAAGCATGAACCTGACCATTCAAAACAATAATGCAAACCTCTTACTATAGGGATGATTGTCACTTTTGAAACTGGACCTACGACCATTGAAATGACAATAAACTCTGCTCCGCAACATCGTATCTCAACAATCGAGGTGTAAAAATACGCAGAACAAAATATACACTTTGTTATTTACTTCGATTAATCCATACCCTTTCGGGCCGTTATTTATTGGATCATTTTAAAGTGACTCTATACTTTTTGTGAGGAGTTTATTGAATGAAGATGGGCAATTTTGTTTCACTTTCAGCTCTGATCATAACTGCTGGCAATGAAAGGATGGTATCAGTTAAAGGCATAGAAAATCTTTTCCATAGAATGCCCCCAATGTTTGATCTTGTCCTCTAAATGACTCCGCTCCAGCACCTGTTAGCCTATCATTGTATGATATAGATTAAATACTTTGAAAAGTTCCAGAACAATACGTTTCCTAATTACATCAAACTCAAGTTTGGAAAATAAGTTGTTGGAGGATCTGTACAGGGATACGCCAAGTTTCAGATAAGGCCAAAAATAAAAAGTTGACTTGCCCTCTGGGTCGGACGGTCGGATTAAAAAATAAAAGAAATTAAACATGGAGATACTTCAAAAACACACGTTTTAAAGATTTTTTATTTATTTATTTATTTTTTTATTATTTTTTTTATTATTTTTAAACAAGCAGATACTACTCAAAAACACGTTTTCATCTTTCTTTATTGTTATGTGCTTCTTTCAACAACAACAAAAAATTGTAACTTTTTTTCCCTTTCTTTTTTTTAAAATAAAAATAAAATAGCGACCCTAGATTTCCGAAAATTCGGGTCGGTCAGAAAGAGCAAGTCAATTTTTTTTGGGCCTAAGATCAGAGAACATAAAGCCAGATTTGCAGGATACTGCTTCAGAGGGTCCAACAAGGCTGTCTCCAAACTCACACACTGGATTCCAAAACATGGAGCAAGAAAGCTTGGTAGACCAGCCCTAACTTAGATTGACCTACTAAAGCATGAAACTGGATTATTGAAGGTAGAAGAAATCAAGACAGTCATGTTGGAAAGGAAGATTTGGAGAAACATCGTGGTTCGGGAAAATAACCCGACATAAGTCAAGTGTTGGATAACCTGACAGTTTATTTGCTGAGTGGTGTACTCGTCCCGGTACTCGTTCGTAAATAGAATTCCATGGTTTGACTGTGTTAAAGACGTTCACAGGGTTTCTGCCTACTATCACATCTGCACAGGTGAACACACACACTATTTAGTAAGGAATCAAAACCATCAAATTTCCAAAATTGGAAGCAGATTACCTTTATGATTTAGTATATTTTTAAGAAAAATACAGTCAAGACAGATTTATCAGTCCAGAAAAGTCTTTCCTGATAAGTCAAACTTCATTATAACACAGAGGGGAAAAGAGTGTACAAATTTGAAAAACATCATATAACACTGCATTAATCAAGTGGCACATTGTCTTTACAACATACAAATATTGCTCTTAAATGTTGAAACAAACCAATAGATGGATATCAACAATTTTCAGAAAAGATGATTTAAGGGGGCGGCTGTGCACCTTCGAGGTACAGCCTCCGTAAAACTGCCGTAACTTCTTCATTATTCATTTAATCTATATAAAAGTATACATTTTATTTGCAGAAAAGGGTTCAATTAATCCAACCATGATCATGAAATTGACTATTTTGGGAGAAAATTATAAAAAACACGTCTTTTGACCCATTTTAGGTTCTGCAAAGATAACTCAAAATATATTTTGTCAAATTTTGTCATACTAGTTTTATTATATTCCTCATACAATTCCCTAGGATTTTTTTTGATTTTTTAAATCTTCATTATTTTTTGAATTATCGACCAAATATCCCTCTTAAGGTAACTTTGAAATCTAGCATTTTTTTATGAAAAAAGTTTGTAAATTCAAATATTAAGATTTTCAAATCTTTAACTTCTTTAAAATGCTCATTTGTTACTGGTTTAATTGAACTTGCCAAGTAAATCATTCCAGAACAGCCTTTATGTGCTATGCACTCTTAGTCTTAGGAAAAAAATGGTTCTTGCTTGTCCTCTATGTAGAACCCAGAGTGAAAAAAGTTCTAAACATTTTCTATCAAAAAGGTTTTTTTTAGAACCAAATAAGGTTCTAAACGTAAAAAATAAAAAAAATATAAAAACTAATTTAGGTTCTAAACACTAAGAAAGAATCTTTTCTAGAACAAATTTAGGTTCTAAACACCAAGAAAGAATCTTTTCAGGTTCTTCCATTCTGGTTAATTCCTTGAACCTTCAATAGTGCCAAATACAGGACAGTTCAAGAAACTTTCTTAGGTTTTACTTGAAACCCCTTTTTTTCGAAGAGTGTATTATATAGCAGTACAAGTTGTCAGCAGTGTTAGAATACGGCACGCACGCAAACATTCACATACGCCTTGCACTACAGCCCTTTTATGGCAAAAGGATGTATCTTAGATGTACTTTCATAATTATATACTTCCTTTTAACATGGATTGTGTTAACTTGGTTCAATAATCCTCACTTAGGAAAAGGTTGCAACTTGTAAAGACAATAAAAGTGATATATTGCCTTTTACCACTACATGATTTATGGAGAAAAAAGCTAACTTTGATCATGTTAAAAGGAAGTATACTGTTAGGAAACTACATATAAGATACATTCTTTTGCCATATAAGGGCTGTTAACTAATATCCCTTGGTGCGTCGATTCTCAGAATAATGGATGGGAAATAGTTCATTAAATTGATGTCATATGAGTCGGCGATGGCAATGCATTTTAACATCCAAGTGCCGGCTGTACTTTTTTTTAATCATTGTTAATCATTTGTGAGTGTAAGATTACTCTAGGGGTTGGCAACCTTTTCCAACTACAAAGCGGCAATCAATATATTGATGCAACTGACAAAGTTATTCAGGTTGGCTTTAACCCTTACGGACCTGAACACCATGAAATCCTATTTGCAAACTATGCTGGTAGCACATGTCGCCTCAGTCTATCTTGCCGGGCGCTGACGGCGGGTGATAAATGAGCACGGAATTGTTAATTGCCGGCCGAGTGGACTAAGACACGGTCATCCATGCTGGAGGACCCGAGATCGCATCCCATCGTCGACAAGTCTGTTTTTTCCCTCTAAATTTCGCCCAATTCCAACCCCGGATATTCTTTTTCAACATTTCCATCCCGAAAGTGTTAGGGTTAATATTGTGGTTTGTTCTACTGGGACTGTGGCGGTTAAAATGTCTTCCCCAGAAAATTTGGTATTTGGAAGAAAATTTTGATTTTCAAGATTAAAGATATACATAAGTGTGGGGGGGGGGGGGGGGGGGGGGTGGGGGGTGGGGAGGTCGAGGATTCTTTCTGCCTGGGAGATGTTGTTTTGCTTCCTGGGAAAATGTTTTTTTCTGGCTAAGATTTAGAATACCATTCCATTCCATGGGTCGTTCTTTAAAAGTACCCATTGAAGACATTGAGTGGTCGGTCGCCTGGTCCGGCAAAAAAAAATTTAGGCCAAAACCGAGAGGCGAGTTTACTAAAACCGCGATTCACGGGATTTGCAACCAAAACCGAGAAAAGCCGCGAAAATAAACCAAATGCGAGAAACCGCGACCAAAAATGTGACCAAAAAATCACCCCCAAATATCACCTCTTTAAAAAGTAAATAAGCTTATTTTATAGTCCATTTTTCTTCTCCGCAAGAAAATATATTGATTTCCAAATTTATCCCTGGCAGAGGGGTTTCATAATTTGCGTAATATTCCAATTAATGTCCTCCGTTTTGACATTTTTTATACGGAAGAAATAATGTTTTGAACACGCGCCGCCATCTTGAGTACATCCCCCAGTGGCTTCCAGTCGATCCTAAAAATTACCGTACGTTACATTGATTAACAAAATGTAGAGGGCGGCAGAGTCTTAGTCAATTCTTTATGAAACCCGTTTCCAGCAACCTAGGCGGCATCATTAATCATTATGCATTACGTCAGAACATGTGCGATCTCAAATTGATGATACCAATTTTACGGCGCAGCGTAACATGGGGAAAATAACATACGGGAACCAGACATTGTTTACATTTAAAAGGTATTTTCCGGGGGGATTTTCCAAACCAAGTTTGGATTAGTATGATTGGTACGATAGATCGAAATTTAACATGACATTTCAAGATTTTCTTGGACTAATTTCGGTCAATTTTTGTGAAAAAATTCGAAATTTTGTTTTGTTGAGGAAAAAACCAAAAATTCCGCGAAATCTCGGCATACTTTTAGAAAACCGAGGCAAATGGTAAAACCCGAGAATCACGGCGAGAAAACCGCGATCGCGGGAACCTCCAGGGCTTAGGTATACTAAAGGAATTCTTTCTATTTTTCAGTTCATGAGTAGTGTTTCAACACCCTCCAACAATCTTGTAGAATTAAGATCAAGGGTGGAAGGAACATAACACCATTTCTAAATGGCAAACTTGAAATAAAGCAGAAAATGGTCAAATCAAGGTTAATTGGGGCAAAACATTTGAAGTTAGGACAAAAATAACAGAAAGCATGTCATAAGAGCAACAAAAAAGCTAAATATTTTTCAGATCTGAAATTGACAAATCATCAAACAGTAGTTTTAAGGCTCCCAAGAAGATCGATTAGAAGAGTGACCATAGAAAACGTCTGTGGCTTATATCATAATGTACCCCATTTCAGAATGAATCAAAGAAGTTAGCTGGAAATTAGATATATATACAGGCAACTGTTCACTTTATCAAAACTTCAAAGCCCAGAATGACTAACGCAATTCAAAGCAGTAAAGACGTCAGTTGAGGACAGGGAGAAATTGAGGAGCTTTAATGGTGCCTCCGTGTCCCTGATAGGATGAATAAAGACGACTTTTGTCACACCATTCATGACATGACTTTATTAGAAGTCAACATGCAATCCCTCCCGACCAGTAATGTTGAGTCATCCATTTCCCTGGTATTTCCCAATGTACTTTTACTACGTCAAAATAATCTAGTTCTTATCGGGAGAGTGAAACGGCCAGCGTGCCCTTTAATGAACTATATGTCATCGCCAGAGTAAAATGTTAAGGTGGCATTGGTGTCAAAAAAATAAAAATAAACTATGTTGCAAATTAAAAGAGATGGACCTCAGCATTGACTACTAGAAGAAGATTTTGATGTTGGGCCATAGGGTGTGGGTCCTGTTCCCATTTTTCCAAAACATTTTTGGGGACAATTGTGAAATTTCGTTGGAGTGGGGGTGGGGGGGGGGGGGGAGGTAATCGGAAAAATGGCTGAATGGCCAAACCTTTTCTGTTATATTTCATTATTTTATTGCAAATTGTAGGTCCTATTTCCCCAATTTCTGTTTAGTAATAAAAAATACATATTAAAGATCAATCAAATAGATCAAAATTATACGCCACATGTGCTTTTTATCATTTATGGTGCGCTAGCCAGGAATTGAACCCGGGTTGCCAGACTGGCAGGCGATTCACTCAACCAATACACCACAAGCGTTGGCCTGGCCAGGCTAAATGTTCGGTAACTATCTATACCGGGGGGGGGGGGGGGGGGGAGTATTGCGGCATGGGATGGACTTCATGTGATGGACTTCATGTGCGTGCGCAAACAGGTGCTGCTTGGCTTATGATAGTGGTGTTTAGGGTTGAACAATTACTAGACTAGAAGTCCAGTTGAATACAGGGGAAAGTTATGTCCTCTATGCACACCTTAACCATAAGTAATGAAAGTTATTTCCAGCTTGACACTTGACTCAATCAAACAAATGAAGTCAGTCACGCCATTTCTGATTACACAACCAAAGTTGAATGGCCTGGTAGAGTTTTCCTTTCTCTTATTAGTCTGGTTATAGATAGATACTAGATACAGGGTGACATTCTCAAACTGTTAATCACTAGATAAATAGATTACCAAAATTAATTTGTTTTTAGAATTATTATCTGCAATCATATGTGATGCGATCTGTGAAAACCCGCCACATGGTGGGATTTTTCATATTGGAGATATTTATATCATACGAAAGCTGAAACTGTGCTGATTACAGAACTGTTTCGATCATATTTTTGCGGTCCCTACAAAAAAAGTTATGAGTGAATGATGAATGTGATGTCGCAGAAAGCTGCAACACAAGAAATCATGAAAACAGCCCGAACAAGATACATTGTCCAATAGAATAAGTTAATCAGAAAAGTGACGTAAAGGAGAACAGTGCTATTCATGAAACCAAGCATTATATGGCAGGAAAATAATAATTTAATGTATATTGACCAGATTAATTGAACACAGAACTATAATATTCAATAAAACGAATTTAAACTGCACATCCCCAACCCGTGATAATTTGAAATTCGCGCCCGGTTGTTTGTGTCGAAAGTGCTGATGGGATAGCCATACCCAATATAGTGACGTTATTTTTACTAAAACCGCCTCATCAGCAACAGGTCGCTGCACATATTCATGCAGGAATTCAATGCATAAATCGTAAAAAATCAATACATGAAACAGCTGTGCAAATCTTGCAACTGTTTCGTCATAGCTTCAATCAATATGGCGACGTCCATACAGGTGATTGGTTTTCATTCTAAAGTCGGTGTTGTCTTAACGCGGCACTTTTAAAAACTTTAACCTACGGATGTGGTCTGTATAATAATAATGCTACTTATCAGAGCTACAGTTCCATGGCAAGGATTTCCTTTAAGTTTTTGAAGTTAAAATCTAATGTAATTTAAAAATGAATTGGTTTTCACCTTCTTTCTTTTTTACCCACAATCCCCATTTCACATCTGGCGACATTCGATGGGTTTTCACAGATCACATCACATATTCATTAACCCTTACAGCCCCACACCCCATGAAATCCCATATCCCAGCCTGTCGGTTCCACCTGCCGCTGAGGTTTTTGGGTGAAATAATGGCCCCGGGCTACATAGCTGGGCGAATACACTCGCCCAGCATAGCTCCCCCCGTGGCTCACTTGGTAGAGCGTTGGACTTGTAACCGAGAGGTCGTGGGTTCAAACCCCGGGGCGTGGCACCTCTTGTTGTGTGTGTTTTTTTTGCTTGAAAAAAATTTCGTTGGAAAATCCACCGGGAGTGTTAGGGTTATTGAACGATTTTTTTCCTTCTTTTTAATGTTCACTTTTTTTCTCTAATTTCACCTTGATTAACCCTTACAGCCCCACACCCCATGAAATCCCATTTCCCAGCCTGTCGGTTCCACCTGCCGCTGAGGTTTTTGGGTGAAATAATGGCCCCGGGCTACATAGCTGGGCGAATACACTCGCCCAGCATAGCTCCCCCCGTGGCTCACTTGGTAGAGCGTTGGACTTGTAACCGAGAGGTCGTGGGTTCAAACCCCGGGGCGTGGCACCTCTTGTTGTGTGTGGTTTTTTTGCTTGAAAAAAATTTCGTTGGGAAATCCACCGGGAGTGTTAGGGTTATGGTTATCAAGAGACTTTATTTAATTTGATTTGAATCCTTAACTAAGCTATATAGCAACCCAGTCAATAGTTAGGTCACCCAATTCCTATATGAAAGCTATGAAGATTGTTAAACAAGGTCAGTCGTCACAAACATGCACAAACACAATAGTCAAACGACCTTGCTATTGTCATGCTATTGTCAACACTCCCTACACAGAGGTCTGCAGTGCAAATCTGTACGATTTTCGCCATGTAATGTCAATGACAGATTTCATTCCGTGGTATAAAGCTATGAGGTTACCGTGGTCTTCGCTATCTCCAAGCAGATAGAGCAATACGTACACGGACTTTTTTGTAGACGAGGGTTCATTTCACCAAATTCATTTCATGATTTGGTGAGGTTTAGAATGAGTTAGGATTCCTGTAATTTTGAAGACCACAGATTTTCAAAACGTGAATTTTCCGGCATTGTACGACATAAATTTGGTCATCAAACGTGTTTAAAACTATACATTTTACTGTTCTGCAGATGTTATTGACTCTCCTCTAAAATTCTACATGATTTTTAACACGTTTATTAGTTTTTGAGATGCCCAATAGACCATTTCCCGAAGCTATTTCTAGCAAATATTGCAGTCACTATGACTCCATTGTTTTCTTGCGTATAACAAAATATGACATGCAGCGTGACCTCCCTACTGGCTGAACCAAATAGTATTCTCTAGTCTCACTTCTTACTTCTGCGTTGTATGGTACTGTTTCTTTACTACAATCCTGGAAAATTGGTGTTGGACCACATAGTCCATTTCTTTGCTAATATCCCACTTTAAGGGACTATTTTCAAGCGCTGATTTTGCAACAAACTTGTGGTGGAGAGCTTGAGCTATCTACTAACTAATATCCCTCCCCCGCCCCCACCAATTAATGTTGAGGGTCCCAACGACCGTGGTGATGAAACGGTTCCGAACAACATTGAATGGGGGGACTGGGGGGTTGATTTCAACGAAGTCCTCAAAGTGGTCCAACAGTTATCCTGAATTGTTAAAGACAGTTCTTGTTTGTACTCATCAGCGAGTCAAGTTGGTGTTTTTTTCTTCAAAAACCTCTATGCCCCCCCCCCCCCCCCCCCCCCCACCCCCCCAACCCTGAGAATCTAATAGTACGTCTCTTAATGTCAATGTTTGCGTGACATTCTTTGTGACATATTTTAGGATTATTTCTCAAAAATTTGATTATCATTGTTGACTTTTGATTAAGTAAATACTATAAGAGATGTGTTCTAAAACAGCTGTTGCACACATGGAATGCAAATAGAGAACTACACGTTTAACCATGACTGTCGTCAGGAAGTTCTGGAACCTTTTTGCCCAGTTGAACAAAATAAAAAAATTGATAAATGAATAAATAAATAAATGAATGAATCCCATTATTTGCGCCCATCTGCTCCCCCCGATACATTTATTCCCAAACTAATGTAGATGAATTTTCTTACCATTTTTCATAATTTTCTTAAGTACATACAAATAGTAAAATTACCCCAAACATGGGCGAGGGATCGTCCATAACTTTTGCCAATTATGTAACAGGGGGATGGGTAAAAATATACCCAACGCGTACACAACTTACATGGTGATCTTGAGAGGCAGGCATTTTTTATCAAGCCATGACATTTTTACCATTAATTGCGTACGTAACACAAGGGGGGTAAAAAGTTACATACGCTCTGTACGTATGTATGTGAAAGAAAATGGCGATAATTTTGGACAATCCCCCTAAGGGTTTTACTGCCTTAAACACATACCCAGTAGATTAAAAATGGTAAAATCACCCCTAAACATGGGCAAGGGGTTTAAAGCCTAAGATGACAAACTCCCTCAAAAATGCAAATACAACCGGGGTTTAAATATGTCATATTGGTCAAAAAAGGTGAAAGCTTTTGAAGGGGAGAGTCACCTTTTTCCTCCGTGTCATCTCAGACAAACTTTGTAATTTTTTTTAAAATAAATAAACTTATTGAAAACAGCTACATTTTATACAAATCAGAAATACAAGCATGTGCCAGATTCTGAAATATGTAGGCATGAGAAAAGATTTTGCATTAAAAAAAAAGCTCAGAAAAGGTATGTGAAATCTGACTATAAAGGCCCAAACGGGCGGAAAATAAAAGAAAGTGCGGACATTTGGAAGACAATAATATAGCCTGGATACAAACAAAAGCCTGAAAACTACAGCACACACATTTTCAGGCTCGAGGGTAATATAAAACTAATTCCTAGAATTTTTTGACAGGAATCTGGTATTTATGTGAACGTGAGTGAGTAAAATCTGGTAAATGGAATGTGAGTGAGTAAAATCTGTAAATTGGAACGTGAGTGGGGGTGTGCAGATAGTGCACACACATCGTTGATCAATAAATCGCTTATATCATGGAATGTATGTAAATAATGAAGCAATGCCAAAATTCTCGGAAAATACAAAGTACCCAGATGCTAAGTCCCAGGCTGCAAGTAAAGCCTTTCATGAACAAGTATGAAAACGTGAGCTTGTTACACTTAACCAGAAATGTTTGTGTGCATTTAAATTTTGCTTATTTCATGAGGAGCACCTACTCGCGAAAATTTGAATCTGCCTTGTACTGCCTTGTGCATTGCAAAGTTAATCCAAAGTTTACATTCACAAAATTTTCATGCTGTGAATGAGGCCAGTATTGATGATTCATGAAATTTTAAACTCACAAAAATGTCTGGTTTTACAGTATCATGGAATGAATGTAAAGCAATGACAGGATTGTCAGAAAACATAGTGCCCAAGAAGTGTCTTACTGGGTAATACATGTTCTCATAACTAATTATAACTAGATTATACCTAAAAAACACACACACCCCCACACCAAACAATAGAATTCTGAAGACATTCTTCGCTTTAAGGTTGTTCCTATGGCTACTTTTTTATTTGATATTTTAATAGAGCTTGCTGAGCACCACAATAATCTGAAATTTAAGATTGATCGGAGGTACGGTTTTCTAGATATGACAATTTTATTGTCAAAAATGCATTTGAATTCATTTGTTTTATATTGTTTTTTTGACTCCCTAGGTAAAATTTCAATAAAAATTATAGTTTTGTTTTTGCTCTAATTTTTTTATTGAAAACTCCATTAGATTCCCGCAGCACAGGAATTAAGGAGAGTTGTATAGCCAACATATACACCAAGTGGCATTTACATTTAGTAAAGTGCATGAACTTGAAAAAATTAATTAAGTGCATTAATTAGCCTATTTTTTTTTATTTTAAAGTTTTTAGATAATCAAGTATAATTAATTATGCAGATGTCTTACAGCCTTCCGCAGCACAGGAAACTTTCTAAAAACTATAATTAACCAGCTCTCAAAATTTCAGCTTTGTAGGATTTATACTTTTCTTGTAAAAATCAATTAAACATTTTTGCATAGATTAATTATTTTGCTAGGCCAGCTAGGGGGTCAAAAAACACATTAAGAAACAAAAGCAATGAACTCTTCAATTTTGCTTCATTTTTGACAATAAAATTGTCATATCTAGAAAACCGTCCCTCCGATCAATCTCAAATTATTGTGTAGCTCAGCAAGCTCTATTAAAATATCAAATACAAAATTAGCCATAGTTAGGAACAACCTTAAAGAGGGGAAATTTCTTCACAATTTTATTATGAACTAAATATTTTACGTTGGAGCATGAAGCTAGAAGACCTAGCTTCATGGTTGGAGCTACAATTGTTGAGTTATGATTAAATATAATACTGGGTAGGTTATAACTTTTTGTGTACAGTAAAAGACCCAGATGCAAAGTCCCATTCTGCAATAAAGCCCCTCTCTATCTTTCTCCGAGTCTGAGCAAGTATGAAAACGTGAGCGTGTTACACTCAGTGCTCATGTCTCAGAACCAATAGTCATATAATACATTTTAATGGAATGCATGGACAGCGATAATAATTCTCAGAATTCTGCATGCATACCAGCTGCAAAATTGGTTCATTTCTCGCATTCTTTCGAATTTATTAAATGTGTAAGTTGCCAAATTCAAAATGCCAAATTTGTTGTCTATGTATACATACTATACATTGTAGAATTATAACTGTTACTGTTAAGTGGTAATTTTTGCGTACCGATATTTTCGCGAATTTATAGTATTTGGAAAATGTGCAAGACTGTAATCTTGCGGTTTCTACATTTATTTTAACACAACTCTATTGCAAAAGCATATTTTTGCGTATTTATATTTTCACGTTTTCATGTCCACTCGCGAAATCCACAAAAATTACCACATACACACTATATAACCATCAGAAATACCTAACTGTTGCAGTGCACGAAAAATGAATTACAAAAAAACAAAACAAAACATTTTCAGTGCTATAATAGTGGATTATTTCACAAACAGTTATTTTCAGGAATGTATGAGCAACTACTGTAAAAAGTATTTTAAATATTCGTGAGATTAATTGTTCATGCTTTACCGATTTTGAATCAATTTGTTGGTTTATAAATGTGTCATCTTAAAGTCAGTTTACATGACTTTTACACAAAACACAAAAAGATATATATTTGCGCTTTTCCTTTTCGCAGAAGCTGCTTGAAGAGCGAAAATTGATAAAATAATTCCAAGTTAACACTAGGCTAATAATGTGATTTTTTTAATTTTCGCACAATTTCTTCCTATGGTCAGTCACTGTATCAATATATCAAGTGTTGAGACTTGTAAATTTCAAGAGAAAAAATTCCATTTCCATCATTGGCAAAAATAAAATTCTTGCAAAAAATAAACACTTTTACAGCAGTGTTGCATTACTGCATAAAGCAAACATATACAAATGCATTCATAATGCTTAACTACACAATAAGGCCCAGTAGCACGAAACGTGAGCGTGTGTGGATTGTGCACATGTCTTTCAAGCAATAACGCTTTTGTAATGGAATTTAGAAAGCTTATTATTACTTTGTAACATACAGGGTGTCCCAAAAGTACATATGTTAGGTCAAAGGGGCATTAAACCCCCATCCTTGGCAACAACTTTCTTCATTTTTTTAAAAACTTTTTTTCAATTGCAGTTAATGCCAGATAATTTCCTAATTATGTCTTATCATGTATGCATAAAATATGCAAAGTAAAGTGTGTGGATAGATGAGATGAGCTATGATGATGTTACTTGGTACATGGGTACAAGAGCTTTAAACATATGCTGGCTTTTGTCTAATTTCCATTTGTGTAATTAATTCGGGCCACTAATACAAATGTTTAAACATTTGAATTAGTGGGTCTAATTTGGGACTTTTAAGTATTTACTATTCAAATCTATTTTCATTTCAACATTTTGTTTTTGTATCACCTCCCCATTAATTTTGTGGACACCCTGGTCAAAAGAAAAAAGTAAACACAATTAAGTGTGGTAGTAGCAATCCCTGGCACAAATCCAATGTATGTATTTGTATGTTTCCACAAAGGTTTTCTCCGATGTATTTGATCAATTCCTCATTTGTTTAAATGCCAAATCCATCTGAATACCTTTCCAATAATTCCTTGAAATTTGAAGAAAATGTTATTTGATGATATTCTTATATTCTACAGACATCCTTGACCGATGAATACATATGTAAATGTTGATTTAAATATTCCTATTTCACGTTACAACAATATTATTGTTTGGGAACAATGCAATTAAAACAAACTTTCATTCAAGGAAAAAATTGTTTGCAGAAATTATTTACACATTTGCCGAGGCCAAACATTTGAAAGTGAAGAAATATGAACTCTTTGTGACAGTGTTTCCAAATAAACTAATATATGGAAGGGGAAGGGAAAGACCATCTATAAAAACGGTCTTAGGAAAATTATGTACCATTCATACACTCTATGTAGTGTTGAACCAATCAGGAAGCAGGAATTAGAAATACGCGGAGTGCATTGAAAGTGTCCACTGCACTCCGCGTGTGCGCCGTTCAAATCACGCAGTGCGCGTTTTGTTTTGATTCGTTGTTCAAGATTCGCAGGTTCGCCGATTTTCACTGCGGGTGTTAGCAAACTTGTTAAAGTGTTTTTAGTCGTTTACATAGATCAAAATTATGCTTAAATTGTGAATTTTTATTTGTATAGTGTCGTGTATGAATTAGGTCAATGCATGCGTATGTTTTGTTTCTTGAAAAATTAGAAAAATCAATGTACTTGCGCAAATGTTGATATGCTCACAATTACACTCCCCCTTCGGGGTCGTGCCATTATTCACACATCAACATCAGCGCGCGTGCATTGATTTGTCTAATTTCTCTCGAAACCACACATACGCATTTATTGACCTATAAGTATCGTTCAATACTGGGACAAATCACTACTGGTAGCAAGTGTACCAGTATCAAAACTGGTACATAAAAATGTTTCAGTATCACTCGATTGATTCCAGTATCAACCGATACTGGAACCGGTTGATACTGGAACAGTAAGCGCGATACTGGCAACTTTTATGTTCCAGTATTGAACGATAATGGTTTACCAGTATCTGGAACCTAAAGTACACTTTTTCCAACTTTTCAATAAATGTTAAAGTTACAAATGAGCTGCAAACACAAATCAACACCCGGAATGTGGCAAAAAAACCCCAACAAAAAACCAGGTTTTTAGCTTCCTTAATTCTTGATAAAAAACCTTGAAAATAAATTGTGCAATTGTCTAGTTCAGAGGGGAAACATAATGGTTCACAGAAAATCTAGTAAAACCACATCACATGAACTTGATCAGAATAATATGAATGACAAAATAGTTAATACAACATCTTTCCGAGAAAAAAAAAAGTGCTATGTTTTGTGTTGGTTTACGGAAGATGTCTCCCGGAAAAATCGCGCTTGCTGATTGGTTGATAATACGCCATGATTTATCTGGTGAAGTGCTATCTTTAAACGTTGTTGTCAATAGAATTATAGGCGGAGCTAATCGTGTGTTACGATGACAACATTTTTTTATCAACAAATAATGCTTACATAGCGACAGGTAATTTTGCGAGGTGTCTTTGACAAAGACTACTTTTCAGGTATCCCTATTTGAAATTCAACTTTCATTTTTTAACTGTCATATTAAAGAATAAGGATTTTTTTTATTATTTATTAAACAAATAGGATTTTGTTAAAATTATGTTGCTGTCAGGTGCCAAAAATCTGAAAAATCGGGTCGGTCGATTTTTGTTTTTTCCTGACAAATATATTACTGACAGACTGGGGTTCATGACAAGACAACATTGGAAAATGTCAATTTGACTAATTATTTATCTAGTATGATAATAGTTTAAAAGCAATCTATTTCAGCAATATTTTTCATTTCTAGCAGAAAATAGTCATATTTTGACAAATTTGGTAAAATTAAAATATTAAAAATATATTTAAAAATTGCGACCCTGATTTTTAAGATTTTAGGGTCGGTCGCTGAGAGCAGCACAAAAAAAAAAAAAAATCGGCCTTATACGACTTACACGTACACCCCATTCTGATAATATGGACATGTATCTAAAATTGCACCTTTTTTTGCCAAACTGTCACAAAATGTGGTCTACACCTAAAATTATTGAAAACTAACATTGTGGCCATGGCGAATGTCGAAATGGGTCATAGGCTAAAAAAACAAAAATGATTGTCCTCGTCCGCCCGACCCTCTTAATCATTCCGACCCAAATATTTTATTTAAAAATAAAAAAATTATTGACATTTTTTAATTTTTTTTAAAAATTTCAATTTTTGTTGTTGAAAATTTCATTTTTTTACAAATATTAGTCGAAAATCAAAATTTTCATTTTTGTGTGTGTAAGTGTTGAGAGAATAAAAATACTCATCAAAATATTAAAGATTTTGATCCGCGTTTTGGTTACCACAACAAGTACATCTCATTTTTCTTTTGGTACCTGAAAAAAGGGCAAGTGAGAAAAACAAACAAAAACAAAAACAACTTTTCCTGACCAACATACCCAACTTTTAAAAGTGATCTATGGACAATCAAACAATTTTTTTTTGCCTGACTAACAAAAATGTATCATATCAGCAACAAAACTGATATCAATTTGCACATAGGCCTAGCCAAACACTATTGTTTCAAACCATATGCATATCAATTGCAAAGTCAATGACATTGGGCATGTTCAGATGGTCACTAGTCTCAAGTTTAGCTTATAGAAATTATACCGCTAACCCAGAGTGACTGTCCAGACCATGATCTTAGCCTTGAGTCTAGCGATACCACTGCGGTAGCTTCAAGAGGAACTCAAAAAAGTTGTGAGTTTCTCCGATTGCCGGAAGTATTGCGTTGACCCTCTGCTAATTTCTCACGGCAGACACTCTCTCGGCTAACTCTCGGTTAGTGCTTCAGGACTAGTTAACCGCTAGACCTTTTAGGGTTAAAATTCCAGTTTTTAAACCATGACACGATTAACACGGCTGTTGAATGAGAGTTTAAGTATGAGATTAGCATATTTGATGCTAATCATCTTAACACTTTCCACGCGGCAGGCAGCTGCCAACGACTTTCCAAAATTTCACAAAATGCTTCAAAAATGTCAAAATTGTTGAATTTCATTACCATATTTGGAATCACCATCAGAAATGCATTGAAAAACGTACCAACATGCCAAGTATCGGTCCAGTAATCCTTGAGATAGACCCTGAAATTTGGGAAATGTTTCTAAAAATTCTGTTTTGTATATTTTAAAACTTATAGCCGCATGGAAAGTGTTAGGGTTAGCGCCCATCCTCTGAACACTCCTATTATGGGGTGATTTGAGCTGTAGGCTCAACAGGCAGCAGGCAGGAAGTCCGCAGCAGTTTGATATGGGCAATTTGATGTTTCCATGCAACACATCTTGGTATTGCAACACAATGACAATAGATAGATAGATAGGATCGTAGGGTATGGCTAGATAGGTCAACTGACAATAACACTGGGGGGGGGGGTACTCGCCTAAGACGGTATAAGGGGGTGTGCCGCTCTAATGGGTAGGTTTTTGGGCACAAAATCCCTACACATGGGATATGATTTTGTGCTGGAAATCCCTAATAATGGGGTCACTTTTTACAAATGGGTCTATTTTCGCGACATTTTTTGTCTATTTTCGCGAAAATTTGCAAAAATTTGGTCTAAAATGAAGCAAAACCCCTAAAAATGGGTACTGATTTTTCCAAAATCACCCCTAAAATGGGTATGGGTTTTGAAACTCCAGTGGCACACCCCCGACCAAACCAAATCCGAGTACCCCCCCCCCCCCCCCCCGGGACAATAACAACTGAAAATTGTATTTCTGACAAAAACATATGTTTGATATATTATTGAAATAGAATTCTTACTATTCTATGATGTGTTATCAAGTAGGGATGGATTTTTTTCCCCTTTGCCCCCTTTCTTTTCAGTCCTCTCCGATTTCACAATAGTTGCAACAAGGGAACTCTGGCTAGCGTCATGCTCTGGTATTGTAGGAATTGTTTTAAACCTTGTATTGGTTGTTCAAAACCTGCTTGGGTGCTCAAAACCTGCTTGGGTGCTCAAAAACCATGCTTTTGAGCGTTCAAAACCCCTGAGTATTCTTCAAAACCCTTATGCATTGTAAAAAACTAGGAAAGTTAAAACCCCATTGGGGATTAGGGTTTATCAAAAGTAATGCAATCCAAAACACCATCTTAAATCCATAGCTTAACCAATTAGGTTCAATAACCCGGTCATTCAATTACTATTATAATTGTTATCTAATGAGATACCTATTGAAAACAGTGGACATTTTCACATTCCAATTTATTTTTGCGCTTAAACTTGAAGCAGCTACGGAGAAGATTATAACACACAAGTGTATTTCTTTTGCGTATAAGTCTATGTGATGGAGCTATGAATCTCGAATTTAATAACACGCAGAACAGTTATAAATTGGCAAAGCGCAGGAAAATTAATCACACAAAAAATGGCCACTTTGACAGTACGTTATAGTGCTGTCTGTTAGTGTTTGTGTTTGTTTCATCTACACAGAAGCTAAGTACTAATTACAAGGATGTCTTATAATGGTACATATCCTTACAATTTCCTTAATGGCTAAATCAAGCATCGGCTCTTAGTAAGGATAGGAAAATAGATTGACTCGTGAAGGGACTCGTGAAGGACTTTGTTTAAATGTGACCCGTCGCATCAAAATGGACATGTTGGATGGAGGCTCGATTCAAATCTGAGTTATTGGTATGACTTGAAAGAGCACATTTTAAGCTTTGAAATGACACCATCGCCGACAACATGTCCATTTTGACACGCATGGTCACAAATATGGTGTGTATTTTAGGAGACCGTGCAAACACAAATTGGCACTGAGAGATACGTATCGGTGTGCGCCCTCTATTTTCCTGTAAATCAGTTTTTTTTGTACCTATATTATAACTACCCATCTGAATGAAACCCTTTACCTTAATTCGCCATTTATCATGTAAAATTTCACGATTTGGTCATTTCGATGTAGATTACATCGAAATTATCAGCACCACTCGCCACATACATTGCTTCAACCGAATGTCTATCTAGCGCCATCGTTCAACCCTTTTCCCATGAATCCTTACACTTCAGGGCTCCAACGTACCATTTCTATTGAATTGAAACAATCTGTTTTTCCCAATATCAATATCAGGGGAGAAAAAGCGGGTCATATTTAGAGGGGGGATCAGGCTGCGCCAGGCGCCAGCGCCAGCGCCAGGGAATCGAACCTGGGCTGCCAGTATGGAAGTCCGGCACTGGTTGCGCCACGGACACAGCTGGAAAATCTTAACATTTTCTTCACCATTGATAACCCTGCTGATTGCGCCACGAGATAGACCCACGAGATAGACCGGGGAAGCGTGTGCTGCCAGCACCTAGCAATGAAGTTATTTGTGTAGTCATGAGGAAGGTTAGGGCTAATGCCATACTTTGGCACAAGAAGGTGTGATCATACTATGCGGACGGTTTACGATGACGTAATCAAACGAGCCTATATAGTGACTAAAGCAGCGCGGTATACTGGGCGAATGATAAGCTGAGGGTTGTGGTTTAGTGGGTTGACACTTCAGATTTTGTTCAACCAGCCAATCAGGCAGGTAACGCACAAAAATACTTGCCTGACAGAAATTACACCACCCAGTATAACTCACTTACACTGTGAGTTAAAATGTTACCTGCCAGTCGGTCAGGTACTTTTGCATCTTCACCCGCCCAACACAAATATGACCCATTATGGACAGGTGGGCGGGTACTATTTCCTCCAGCCAGATCAATTCCCGGCGATTTAATTGGTGTTTTCTCTTTCAAAATTGTGATCCCGGTATAAAAACCCGGTTAGGGGGTTATGCACTTATCAATTGCAAGCCCAGGACCCGGGGCATAGCAGGGACCATGCAGGGACCGTACACGAGTGTACACAAAATGATGCACGGCTATGCGGGGGAGTGTATGCGGACGTACAAACTGTGCCCCCGCTAGCCGGGGCGTGTAGCGGGGACGTACGCTAAGGTACACAAATGTACACCCCGGGCGCTTGCTTTAAATAAGCTAGAGATGCGATGCGCTTGACGAAGTAAGCCTGATAACACATAGGGAAAACATAGAAATGCATTCCGCTATGGTTGCAGAAAGAAATAAGCGACCTTGGGACTGTAGCCGGGTGAATACTTTGTTCTGGGAAATGGGTGGCCGGGACTGTACACTTGTTCCTGCCAAGGGGGGCCGGGACTGTAGCGGGGACATACAAAAAATGGTGCCCGGCCCTGCGGGGACCGTACACGATTGTACCCGGGACGTCACATGGGCAATTTGTACGTCCCGGCCCTAATCTCCGCTATCCCTGGGTCCCCTGGGGCCGGAGATGCAATTGATAAGTGCATTATGGTTAAGGTGCAATCATGTCACTGCAAAGAATTAGATGAATGGAAGTACTACGGGTGAGATGGATTACCTTACAATCGGTCAATTCTAAATGGGACCAAAAGTGCAAAGACCTTTAGATGATACGACTCTTATTTCGTTTTTTGTTTTGATTGGTGTATCAGGTAGATCACAAGGATGGACTTCCTGTCAGTTAGACCATTACAAACTTGTTTACACTGTTAAACTACACACACAAACAAATGTTCTACAGGCCCAACCCCTTGGAAATCAACCATTTAAAAAAAGATTTTGGACAATTGTGGAAAATTCACCAAAATGTTCGCGAACCTTTCGGGAAAAAAACCAACAACAACAAAACGTCTGACCAACTGACCCTACCTAAGAGGTCTGTTGCCCGTATTTTCTCGTCCCCTTATTCAGCTTAATATCAAATAATCAAGAAACCGGGGAGCAATAACCGAGTGTTGATTCTTTAAAAGCTATCACAAACAGGTGGTTGAAGCAGCACTAAAATGTCGGTGTAGTTTTGGTTTAAGAGATTATCAATTAGACTAATGTGAAGACTCTACTACAGAAGAAAGCTGTATAATCCTTATAATACTATTTAATTGATTAGTTGATTTCGTGGAAGGCAGGCTAATTCTGCAAAATCACAAAAGATAAGCCCCCCCCCCCCCCCCCCCAAAAAAATGGCAATGAACTTTTTTTCAGAGAATGGTGGACACAATAAGAGGGCGGTATTCAAAATGGGGTGGTTACAATAGAAGAGTGGAGGCCTCGGTTTATGGGTAAAACCGGGAAATACAAAGATTGAGCAGCCTGGTGTGCAGTGGTCACCATACCTATTATTTCAAGGTTAACACTTTCCATGCGGCAGTCGTCTGCAGACGACACTTCCAGCATTTTACAAAATGTTTCAAAAATGTCCAAATTATTGAATTTCATCACCACATTTGGAATCACCATGCGAGATGCATTAAAATAAGTACAAACATGATAAGTATTGGTTCAGTAATTCTTGATAGACTTTGAAAGTTGAGAAAGATTTCTGAAAAATCTGTTTTGATTATGGTAAAACTAATAGCCGTGTGGGAAGTGTCAATGGTTTGCTTACTGTGAATTTCGCACAGGAATACAACCACAGCAGCTACATTGCATATAATGTGTGTGGGAACACCGCACAGTACAGCCATGATTTGGTGAGCAGCCACAAACGTGTAACCCTGTTTGTTTGGGTTAAGCGGAATTGCTACGTCAGACAAGTTACGTAACACTCACTTTTGTTGCCCGGATTATCAGTGAATTCTTCTCACAGTCACAACACGAAAATACATGTGCATCACACCATACACGATGCAAGACCAGTAAAAAGGGCATTCAACCACAATGGTATCCATCAGGCTATTCCAGCTGAAATCCATACACCCCCTATGGAAGACATGACTTCAATCTCCCATACATGGAGTGTGGATATCAAATGGAGTAGCCTATTTAGGCAACCCCATTTAAAATTCACACTCCCTGTGTCAAAATTAGGTTATTGTCTTCCATAGGGGGTGTATGGATTTCAAATGGAATAGCGCAACCAGTTGATAAGACGAATCTTGGAAGTAAGTACTTCCGTGGTCAGATAAAAATTGTGTCCCTTAGGATTGTATGGAGATCTTCCCACAGTACGGAAAACATTACATCCCACGTAGCAAGGTCAGTGTCACAAGTGCATTCAACCATGCGACACAATTGAAAAAGGGGAAATACGTTTGTATACTGGTTACCTGACAATGCGTTGGGACCATGAGAATGGCATGCAGATCTTCATACAATGCAAAAAACAAAACAATGAACCAAAACTGAACTACCCCTATATTAGGCTATATTAAAAAAATCATTTGTCTCAAAGCTCTTTTCAAAACCTGATGCGGAATGCGGTGTGTTTTTTTGGTTTTTTAAATAGAAAATATTGAATTCCTTGTAAAAGTGACTTTTCGTATTTAAAATGATGTGATCAATGAAAATCTGAAAAATCTGTGAAATTTGGGGATTTTCTTTTTTTTGTGAAAAAACAACAAACAAAAAAACAACAAACAAAAACAAAACTTTTTTCTAATGCGCATCAATAAACTAACGCACGCGGGAGCTTTGAGACAGTTGATTTTTTTAATTTAGCCTTATAACTTGTAGTGTACTTTGTGATATTTTCTTGACATATCATAAAGGGTCAGACGATATAGTTTGACATATCTAGCAAGCACTATACTTTTAAGTTATTAGAGGACGGTCATTTTCTTCAGTTGTGCCACTGAAAGAGATCATCAATTTTGTGGCCTAATTGTGAGACACACTATTTAAAGATATCCTCCCAAGAAGACAAACATAACACAAAATAGTAAAACATGTTGCACTAAATAAAGACAGTTTATAAGAGTAAATGAGACAGTAACTTTCAACGGAGGAAACACATCATGACCTAAATATCATGTCTGTCTGTCTCTCTGTCTATCTGAACAGGACATGTATGTGTCAATGTATAACACATTCAAATATTGACATCATTCCATTGATGGATACCAGGTCGGGTGACTCCTCCCCCTCCCGGCACATATACAATGTTTCTGAGTGTCAATATCACACACACACACATGCCAAGACTAAGCTTTTTTCTCTTCAAGTTTGATTGCTTCTACACAGTGGCGTAGCTAGAGGGGGACCATGCCCCTTCTACACAGTGGTTTTAGCTAGAGAGGGACCATGCCCCGCCCAATATTGATATCCATTGGTTGAGAATGAGCAGTCGGTTGAGTGCAAACCGGTGGATACAAGACTGTATGATTTTTCCTACAATTTAGCAGGGACGGCGCTCCATCTCACCCATTATTTTTCTCTACTCACTTTGTTCAATCCAAAAATATGCAACCCCCCACCCCAAAAAAACCACATCAACTTGCCTCCACTCAGTGCTTAAACTAACCAAATTCAATGTTTCTAGAGGCCCTTACACAATGCTAACGTGTTAAAAGATTTTGCACACACTCAAGGCGTGCAACAATAGTAAATGAGACAGAGACAATCACAAGAGGAAACCTATTTTGACACGAAAAATCATATCTGTCTGAAAATGATATCAATATCAACACATATTTTATAAAATAGGGTAAATAAAATCACAATGAAAAATAAGTGAGGGGAGCAACTTGAGGCAAAAGAGGTTGGCAGTCAGTCTATGTTTTATGATGGGAATATTCTGCAGTAATTTTTGATATTGGTAAAATGGGTGTGAACTGGTCATATTACTGAAATGATGGTCTGTAAAGCTGCCAGCAGCTACAATGGCACCTTCCAGCAGTACTGATTTTTGTTTTATCAAAATGGGTCTTGCAAACCATTTGTCTTCAAAATAACGGTGGTATATAAGAAACTAAATTAAATTCAAAATTAACTGGTAAAATGTAAAAAGAGCAATGTTTCGAACATAAAACACAGTTTAAAGCTGAACTAGGAGTTATAGTGAAGTACAGAAAAGCAATTATAGCTATGTGTGAATATCCTTGAAGAACTGATTTTAATTGTGAAAAGGACGAGTTTATAGAGCTGCACATCTCCAAAACAACTTTCATTGTGAGTGCCCCAGAAAAAATGCATCTCCAGGAAAAGTGCTGCTTCTTCCTCACACTCAGAGATGGGAAATAGGTCTTGCAGGCTAGACAAATTCATCACCTGATTTCCATACAAATATGTGACGTGATCAAGCGAAATGAGTCGCATGTCGGCAGTTTCAATTTTGATATTTGTCCATCATGTAAAAAAGTAGGTGAAATATGCTACAGTATGGTCCCAACCCCACTCAAATCAAATGTTTAGTTTTAAGTTACAAACAATTTACCAACTGAGAAACATAGTAAAACATAAGAATTTGTCTCTTTTTATACCTATAGCTCAAAATCAATATTCCTGCCATCCATCGCTTGATCGCGTCACATATTAAGATTTTATTATAGGCCTAAATAGCAGACATAATAGATCAGACGTGGGCTTTCATCATGTTCGGTAAAGATAACAGGAGTACGGCTCACTGAAAATAGTATGTCTGAAAATCTTGATTTGAATGTGTGAAATGTTGAAATTATGTATTTATGTTGCTTAAAAAGTTGTGGATTGATATTTGTTTTGACAGAAGATCAATGTGAAGTCCTTAGGATATGTCTGAAAAATCATTTTTGAATGTGTTACTGTTGAAATATGTATTAATAGACCTGTTCAGATGGTTACTAGTCTCGAGACTAGTTATACTCTCAAGCTTAAAAACAATTCTACCGCTAGTCCAGTGCTTCGGAAGAGCAATACCCGAGCACGTTAAAAGGTTGCAGACTCTTTCGTAAAGAGTAGGGGATCATCCCGGTCTGTATCTGTTCACACACCTAACGGACCCCAATGGAAATAAGCTTCAATCGAGGCTTTCTTGGGCTATCCAGGGTCGTAAGGCCCAAACAAATAATACAAATACAAAATACAGAGCGCCTATCCAGATGTTAATCTTAGCCTCGAGTCTAGCGATACCACTGCCTTAGCTTTGAGACTAACTTAAGGTTGAGCAATTCTCCGATTGCCGGAAGTGACGCATTGACCAGTTGCTAATTCATGGCGTGCTTGCATGTTTGGAAATAGGGCAGGTAAATAAACAACATGACAAGGACTCGACAGGAGATCCGTCAGTTTAAATGCGATTTGGAATTTGCTGTTATTACTTTTGGTGGAATATATGTTTGAAAGTTCCATGATATTTTGGACCTTGCTTCAGTATGTGTATTTTTCCCTGCCAGAAGATTTGATGCAGTTGCAGACAATGAATGTGCAACTGAAAGGTTGTGTACATGTATGTGATCGCTCGGACTTCTTTCGCTCATCGTCATTTATGCTACTGCTGTTTACATGTGCATGGCCGTCATGTAGATCTCCATTTCGCGCAAATATTTGGGTCACAGGTCAAAGATCCCACTCGTGATTCATTTCAATGAGGATTCACATGGCAAACATGCTCTTGGCTAACTATTGGTTATGCCTTGGGACCAGTTAACCGCTAGATTTCTTAGGGTTAAAATTCCAGTTTTAGACTCAAGGTTAGTTAACCATGACATGATTCACACGGCCATTAAGTGAAATTTGCTAGTCTCTAGACTAGCGCCCATCCTCTGAACGTTCCTAATGTGGTAAAAAGGTTGTGGACTGATAGTCAATGTAACAGAAGATCAAGTTGGGGTCCACGGACTGAACTTTTCATTGAAATAAGTAGCGTGACCGACCACCCTACTAACTTTCATGGGCTAAAAACAAAAAAAGAAGTTGACTTGCCCTTTCCGACCAACCCGAATTTTCGGAAAACTAGGGTGTAGGGTCGCTATTTAAAAAAAAAAAAGTTTAACAAAATTGAAAGAAGCACATAACAATAAATCCAACTGTCCGACCCAGACTCAGACCCTGAAAGAGCAAGTCAACTTGTTTTCTTTTTTGGGGGGCCTTACAGCAGCGAATGAATACAGAAGGACGCGGGCGTGCGTGAAGAAAACAAGCGCACTGTGTATCATATGTGTGACGCATGCATGCAGCAAATAATAATTTCTCGCATAAGCTTGGATTATTTTTGCGCGCGGGGAGATAAAATCCTAATATTTCTTGCCAATTTGGAACTGATTAAACTATAGTCCATTCTCCAAAAGAAAATTCTTTGTGAAAATCTAGACAACTTGTCGCATTCTGCAACAAATTAGTTGTTAGAATTTTTGTGTGTTAGAATTTACGCTGGCAGAATTTGTAATCTAAATCCTATGGTAGTACAATTCTATCACATATTCTATCCATTTAGACTGCGTTTTGTTTACATTGGAAACTACTAGGACGGAACAAACATGGGCTACAGTCTGTCTGCGAATGAAACAGTTCAGTGGAAATGGGTTTCCCTGGCTTGATCCATTTCCCATAAGTATTACTTTTCTCCATCCCCCGTCCATTCCTGGAAAAAAGAAGGCAGATAAATCGCTCGCCCTAGGGTGAATTAGTCTGTGAATGGCCATTTGAGCGCAATGACCACGACCAAATTCATGCGTTGCTGGGATTAGTTGCGTTGTTTGTAAATAATGACACATCATCGACACAGTTTTTTTACAGTGTCGTTGACTTTTTTTTTTTTAAATAAAATAAAAATGCGAAATTTTGGACGAACATTGGCTCTAGTCTGCAAAATGAAACCGTTCAGTGGAAATAGGCCTCCATGGCTTTATCCATTTCCTGAGGGTATTCACCCCACTCTATCCTATCCCTCCATTCCCGGGGGAGGGGGGAACGTGAATCTCTAACCCAAGGGTGACTCTGTCTGTGAAAGGCCGTGTGAGCGCAATGACCGCTATATATAATCATACAATGCTGGGCCGTGATTTGTAAACAAAGATACACGATACTGTCAAATCCATTTGTTTACAATAACATTGGCACCTTATTACATTTCACGCTAGAATTATGGGGTAATCTTGACTGAAAGCCCCTTGTCGTCATAAATCATGCCCACACAAGTTGCACTTTTGCATATGTGACGTGATCTACCGAAACCAGACACAATTGGGCAAGATATCAAAACTGAGTTAGTAATTGATTATTAACGTAGAGATCTTCAGCTTTACAGTTGTACCTCTCTTTTTTTAATCGGACTTCCCAAAGCGGAGTTACTTCATTTTCAGGTTCGTCTTTTACGGTCTGCATGAAAACTCCAAACTGAGATATCGCCCTTTAACTAGGAAGACCTAGAACTAGGCTTTTACTAGAACTAGGCTTTTTTTCAATCACTGAAACATACATTTAGGATGATTTTGTAATCGGAATCTTTCACAATATTGTTATAAACACTCTGGAGATTAATTATTTACCAGAAACTCAAATTCTCCAAAAATCACCCCCAATTATGTTTTGGGCTATTTCTCAGTTTGAAGCTCTGCCCAATTCCGTCTGGTTTCGGTAGAACACGTCATATTACAAATCAAGCGCCCATAATTCAATTCAAGTCTTACTGAACATGAAATATATTCGCTTCAAATCATTTTTAATTCACTTCTTTGAAGTAGTACTGTAAAAGTGGTAACATATGCGTGATTAATTTTTTGCGTTTTGCTGATTTTGAACTGTTTTGAGTGTTTTTAAATTTTCGCGATTTATAGCTTCATCACATAGGCCCGAATTCACAAAGGTGGCTTAACTTTAAACCTAGCTTAAGTCAGGGGTTTAAGCCATGGTCCTGGCTTAAATCTAGACTTAAGCTTGGGACGTGGCTTAGTCACATTCACAAAGGTGGCTTAAAGTTAAGCTAGGCTTAAATAGTACTAAACCAGGCTTAACTTTAAGCTACAGAAAGGGGTAGTTTAAAGTGTGGCTTAACTGTTTTAGACCAGTTGTATAGGACAGTTATTTGAAATGGCTACGTGTAGGCCTACAATTTACAAGGCCCATCCAGGACATTGTAAAACAGAAAATAGGTCAGTCAGATAGTTGAACTAGCTATCAATTAGGCAAAAACTGTCCAATTACCAACGCAGAATTTGCAGTTGAAAACTGTGCGTCTGATTGCCAACATGTTTCATGTTAGTATTCTTTGGTTTCACCCCTAAAATTCAGCGACATTTTTTTAATATTTTTAGGCTAGAAATCGAGTCAACTTTAGCCCCTAAAAAAACACATTTGACAATGAATTTGATTTCCTTTCATCAAATGCTAGTATAATACATATCTTTTGCAATAAGTCCTGGAGTTTCAGTACTATTTATTCATTATTCTGACCAAAACGGTAAATTTAAAACTTCCACTTTTAAAAATGGGAAAGTTATTGCCGTCCACAAATCACAGCAAAAAATGCCTCGACTTCTTCTCAGGTAAAAAGGCCTACTATTAGAATTATTCAGGACAAACAATGTCACTAGAAAATCTACAACAGTTTTGTTGTGTGATATGTTTATCAATCAGTCAAATTTCTGCCTAAATGATGAACATTTCTACAAAAACGTGGGGACAAAAAATCGGATCGGTTAAGCCTAGGCCGAAACCTTTTAAAAAAATATTATTAATAAGCTTATTTATTTACCTTGCTACGGCAGCTAACACTTGCAGTAGGCCTACCCTTTGCAAGCATGCAAGGTTTATTCTGAATGGATCTGATCAATTTCCTTGTATTTATATTGAAGGGGATGAGTTGAATAATATTAAAACAGCTCAGCAGCAGCCAGCAAAATCAAAGCCATTTGCCCACCGTTGCACTCAAATTCTTGCAATGTTTTGTTTACATGTTTACAGGAGTTCCCACTGATCAGATCAGAAGCACCCCAAGGGGTGCACCTTTCAGAATAAATCAATTAAAAAAGCTATCACTAACTGGATGGGTTTATTAAAGGATTATATTAATTCTAAAGAGGCCTTTTATTTTCATAAATAGAATTTAATAAAGGTTTAATAGTTATTTTATTGGGGGGGGGGGGGTGAAGAAAGGGTGGAGTTTGGGGCATATTGAATGAGCTCATTTTAAGATCAGTTTAAGCCTTCTCAATTGAAGATAGACAGGTAGAGTGAATGAAAATTAGTAGCTAGATTTATGAACACCAACGCCACCGCTTAGAACGCCACCGCTTAGAACGCCACCGCTTAGAACGCCACCGCTTAGAACGCCACCGCTTAGAACGCCACCGCTTAGAACGCCACCGCTTAGAACGCCACCGCTTAGAACGCCATCGCTTAGAACGCCACCGCTAGAACGCCACCGTTTAGAACGCCACCGCTTAGAACGCCACCGCTTAGAACGCCACCGCTTAGAACGCCACCGCTTAGAACGCCACCGCTTAGAACGCCACCGCTTAGAACGCCACCGCTTAGAACGCCAACGCTTAGAACGCCAACGCTTAGAACGCCAACGCTTAGAACGCCAACGCTTAGAACGCCAACGCTTAGAACGCCAACGCTTAGAACGCCAACGCTTAGAACGCCAACGCTTAGAACGCCAACGCTTAGAACGCCAACGCTTAGAACGCCAACGCTTAGAACACAATTTGGGTCTATTTTCAAAAAAATAATGAACTTGGATGGGCCGGGGCCAAATGCTAGCATTTGGACCGAGTTGCAGACTTCGAATACTTTACTATGGCATTTGTCAGCCTCGCAAATGGTTTCAAAATGAATCTAAAGGCCTAGCTTCTACTATCAAATATAATGTTATTTCTCATTACTTTTATCTGTTGTTGTATCAACAAGGCAGTGCATCAACAAGAGTTTTTTATCATTCATTCTTGAAATACACTACTGAGCATGTGCACATCAATTAGGCAATGGCTTCCTTAGCAACTAGCGCAAGTTTAAGCCTAGGAGCCCAAAAGGAGCCCAATCAGTGGCTTAACTTTAACCTGGCGTAACTTTAAGCCTGGTTTAGTTAATCTATGTTTTGTGAAACAGAATTTTGACTTAAACCATGGTGGTGGTTTAACTAAGCCAGGCTTAAAGTTAAGCCAGGTTTAAGTTAAGCCACCTTTGTGGATTCGGGCCATTGAGTATAGACCTATACGCAAAAGATATATATTCACATGCTATTATTTTCGCCATAGCGGTATCCTATACCGCACTCTAAATCCGGCGGTAAACGCTATAAAAAGCCAGTGAAACGTTGCACGTAAATGTTTAATAAGCTTATTATACTTTACACCATGGATATATCAGAAGAAAATCATCCTTCCTTCTATTTCTATGAACAATCCTGACAAATCTACATTAAGTCAGTCATGATTTCAGAAAATCATGGATTTTATTACCAGCGGATAACTGCTGATTGTATTAAATTATTTCTTAATGTGACCTCGATCAAATCATAATTATTTTCCAATTTCACCCTAACCTAAACTTTACATACTGAGTCACAGTTAAAAAGTTCTTGAGATACCTGAAATAAACATTTGAATTTCTTCAAATCAGTATAAAATGCATTCAAATGTGGGGGAGAATGTTGATCCATCCATGATTATTAGGGGTCGTCCATAATTTTCGCCATTTTCAGTTACGTACATAGCGTACGCAAGAGGGGGGAGGGGGTCAAAATATACCCCAACCGTACGTAACTTAAATGGCGATCTTGAGAGGCGGGATTTTTTTTTAAAGTACAAAATAAAATAAAATTTCGCCATTTATTGCGTACGTAACTCGAGGGGGGGGAGGGGGTAAAAAGTTACGTACGCTCTGTACGTAAGTGAAAATGGCGATAATTTTGGACGACCCCTTACCACATAACTTTGTAGAATTGTATTTTATCTGATTTTTTCACTTTACGCAAAGAATTTCCTCTTCAAATAAGGGGACATTTTTAAGACGGAGACAAGGACAGGAGATTTTACTTTTGGGAAAGGAACCCCATTTGTCTAAAACTTAAACATGGTTTCGAAAGAAAATGCAATTCTGGCAGTTTGAGTAATTTTATTTGTTATTGTATTTCTTCATTCAAATGAAAAGAATCATCAATTTTTCATGTTACAATGAAAATTTGGCACCACACAGGGCCACCGACCTCTTTTCAGTTCATTAGATAAATTATTTAGCCTAGATCACGTCCCACTTTCATTTATGATCTAGTCCGATCACGTTCCCTGACCGAATCATGCCATAAAAGTCATACTACTTATAAACAAGCACACTACTAATTGCCATGGCAACCCATTATGCAGCTTTCAGACGTCCAATTGCTGCGTGTAATTGGGCGCGATGACGTCAAAGCCAGCGGTGAATCGGGGCGGGCCTGGGGTGCTATCCTACTTTGCGTGTGACGCCAAGCCGAGCCAAGGAAGTGGCCCTACTGTGTAAACAAGCCACTTCACAATGAGGCATTAATATTTGATTGGGTAAGAGTTCAGTTAAGAACATACTCAAGCACAGAAGGTAGAGTCACACGATATGTTTTGACTCGGGAGACTTGGGGTGGGGTGGGGGGAATTTGAGGTGAAAAGGTGCAAAGGTGGCCATCATGCCAAGGAATAAACTTTTCTGAATGGTACCTAAGGCACAATGAAAGTCAATGTTATGTTTCCCGTAAGGCCAAAAATGTTTTTTGTTATGTTGCCCTCGTCCACCCGCTCGTCAGATTTAGGGGCGCTCCGATTTTTTTCAGATTTTTTCAGATTTGTTATTAAAAAAAAACAAGATTTTTTTTATTTTCCAGATTTTTTTTTTCTTCAGATTTTTTTCAAAACAGTTTAAATGGCATTGAATATTAAAGTGTTTGTAACAAATATATGTGCAACTCTTAGAGTGATTTCAACTTCTTGTTGGCTGAACTTTGAGCTTCCGCTGGTAAAAGAAAAGAAAACAATTTAAAAAAAAAAATACGCCCGCCCGCCCGCCCCTCTTCTCTGAAAGTTGTGGAGGACAACATAATTTTATTTATTTTTGGCCTAACCCGCCAGTGTAATGATTTTTTACCCGCGTTTGTGATTCAAAATCCCCCAAAAGTTCATTGTTTTGCATATTGTACAAAAATATTTTGTTCCTTTTAAATAAATCCGACATTTAAACCTTAAATATGGTTGAATATATTTGATCAAATACAAATCTTTGTATTGTTGTGCAGGGTGGTGTTTTGACACAATATTGGCAGGTATAGAGCACGCTATATGTTGATGAAATTGCTATTATTTAAAATTTGAAATCCTGCAAAATAATGAATAATGAATAATGAAATAGTTGCCTCACTATGGTTTGGAAAAAATGTTATGAGAAACATAACATTGACTTTCATGTGCCTAAAAAGTGTTAATTTATGTGCTACATATATTTCACACTGTTTGCGCTCGACTCAGCTACCATGAAAATAATAACAGGCGAATATATTTCTTTTGCGTATACATCTGAATTGTGATGAATTTAAAAACATGAAAAACAGTTAAAAATCAGCAAGGCGCGAACTTATTAATTGCGCGAAAATTACCACTTTAACATGGCATAAGTGTCTGTTTTCTATCTATTATACCGTGTATACCAATCTCAGCTCTGCTCCTTCTATTGGAGGTCTTATCTTCATACAACATGTTTTGAGTAACAATTTGCAAAGCTTTTGAAAAAGGTCTTTGCCGTTTTTAAAAATGGGACAATTCGTTGTGTGAGTGCATAAACTTTGTAAGTGACATTTTTGTCAAATTTGCCTTTTTTGTTTTGTTTTGAAAGAGTAGGTAATTGCGCACATTTTAAGCTAATTATGAAGTTCTAAAACAAAATGAGTATTTTTTAATTAATAAAAACAATGTCGTAAGTACACTACAAATATATTTCATAATATTCCGAGTGCAACAACATTGTACCTGCCACTAACCTTAGAATTGCACTGTACTTTCATAATATTCTGAGCGCAATAAAATTGTATCTACCACTTACGATGTTGTTGTACTCACTAAATTTGCTAGTGCAGATACAATATCTTAAAATTTCAATAGCATTTCAATAAATTATTTTTATCCCAAGATGTTCAATTCATATTATCAAAGGAAAACATCTTTATACTTTCATAACATTATGTGGTTACTCAAAACACACAATAATTATGAAAAACATAAATATGTTTCTCCTGCAAATACAGCAAAATGCAGATACGACATTCTTGCAAAAAAAAATGACAGTGGTTTAAATCTGGGGTTTTTCAATATGGTAGTCTTTGGGTAGCATCTTGAATTTCTTTTTGATGATGCTGGGTTGAAAAGGGAGATCTAAACAGCCCTTACAATTTGCAATCACAAATGTATGGGAGTCCCCCCCCCCCCCGATCGAAATGTACCTTTCAAAAAAGTGTGTATACAACTTTTACTGCAAACCAAAAGGGTTCTACATGTAGTAACTTCCTTTCACAATTTGAACAATGAAAGGAACTACGAACTTTATACTACCATGTGTAATAGCATACACCTCTATCCTAAGTTCCCGGCTTTATTGACAATGTTATCAGACGGGTGCCACGCTACTATGTCACAAAAAGGAGAAATAGGCCATGCCGTCTCCGACTTCCTCTCAAAAAGTTCGAACAATGACAACAAAGAAACTTCCAAGGAACTACAGAGGAAGTACTTTTGTGTGACAAATCTACTCACTTAACACTTTCCACGCGGCTGCTGACGACATTCCAAATGTTCACAAAATGTTTCAAAAATGTCACAATTATTGAATTTCATTATCATATTTGGAATCAACATGAGAAATGCATCGAAGTAAGTACAAACATGCCTAGTACTGGTCCAGTAATCCTTGAGATAGACCATGAAAGTTGGGAAGGTTTCTGAAAAATCTGTTATGTATGGTAAAATTAATAGCCGCGTGGAAAGTGTTATGTTACGGTGTGAAACACAAAAGCTTACTTCAGCAGACAACAATGAGAGGATGAAATGTAATCGCCATAGCAACCACAACCATATCAACAACGGGCGTATCACCTTACGCCTCAACGAAACGTTGCCCTTCGTACAAATACTGACATCACGTGTGACCTTCACCTAGACATTGTGGAGAGCTTAAGATAACACTTACAGTGTCTAGGCGTCAAAGGTACACCCTGTTCTAAAGGCAAACGGACATCCATAGGGCAGTCAGTCCCCCCCCCCAAAAAAAAAAAAAATCTATAAAAATGTTAAATACATGTACATGTACAAACATTTAAAATAAAATAAATAAAAATGTTCTCCAAAAAATGTGTTTAGATGTTTGTTTGCGCTTTTTAAATGCAAAAAAAACACCAAAATGGTTGTTCGGGCCGGTAGAACAGGTTGAGTTTTTTTTGGGGTCACCCTAGGGGGGGGGGGGGGGGGGGGGGGGGGGTCTGTGTACATATGCATGTTTCCCCTTCAAACTAACCCCTAAAAAGTTTTGCTTCTCAATCAAGATTACCCCTCAATTGATAATTTTACTCGAAAGTGTTGCCTTTCAAGCAAACATACCCCTAGAAACGAAAATTCCTAATTGTGATATTTTTTATTCAAATACTGTACACAAGGCATGCTATTATCAAAAAGCACTTTGTTTTAAATTAAATGCATACAATTTTCGTTTCATAATTCATCTACCCTAAAAAGTTAAACACGATCAGGAGAATAAGCTATTTTCTTGATATTGTCATGTTTATAGCCTTAAATATATCACATTTGAACATGGCTGATCATAAAAAACACACCTTAGCACATTAATCCACTTTCATGTAAACCCCGATACTTCACAGGTCCCTCCCCCCTCCCACCCCTACCCCAAACAAATGAAAATAGACCAACTGAAAGCAATGGGTATGTCTAAAGGGAACAATGTCTACATGTAACTTTTCAAACTTATAATATCCTGAACCGAGACTGGGCATGTTGGTACTCATTTCAATGCATATGCCACCAGCAATCCAAATATACTAATGTGAATTTAAATTTCAGAAATATTTTGAAAATTGTGTAAACATTTTAATCTTCTTGACCACTTTTTACAGCATTTATAGGGTTAAACAACAAAAGCTGCCCAGCTCCTATGTCCTTAGGCTGTCACGTTTACGCACTTCCAATAAACCAACACCATGCCGGCCAAGTAAAACATTCAATTTGAGTACAAGTGTGTTTTCGTTGTTGACGTCCTTTGCAAGGTGGGGTGACTCCGTACAAAGGTGTAAGGCATGCATGATCGGTGTTTCGATAAATGAACAATTATTTTTTGACATTTGAATACAATATTCCTCTTTTTCTGACCTTGCCCTTTTTTGCTACGGTATTGAACGAGAATATCAACAAACTCAAGCTTTTTATTTATCATAATTCCACAGTCCATTTTAAGTTCCAGTCATTTTATAAGATTTTGTATCCAGCATTCATGTGCCTTTTAAAGTTTTAATAGTTTCATTGATTGGCATCTCTAAATCAGCAAGCCAACAATACTATGTGTTTAATATTGCCATTCTGTGGATTTGATTTAAAATACCGGGTTCTACTAAAATTGTTGTACCATTTTGATGCAATGTTCAAATTTGTTATTTTTTTAAAATGAAAGCCAAATATGTGGTCGTTTTAACACTATCGTTCGTTTGGAATATGCAGGCCTGAGATTTGTGTGGCACTTTCATTAAATCGTCGCTGTTCTGACATACCGGCACATCACAACAGAAATAAGTAAAGTGATGTGCCGGTATGTCAGAACAGCGACGAAATAAGTGCCCATTCTTTCTGACTCGCTCTATATAAATCATCAATACAAAAAACATAAATGTGTGGACAGTATTTTCACCCCCCCCACCCCCCCCCCCCCCCCCCCCCCCCCATCCCAGGAGACGTTGCCGTTCAAAGTCCTAATAATTATAAGCCCAATATCTATTTTACAGGATTATATTTACATGGGAAGAGTGGAAAGGTCAGAGTAAAAATGGAAGAACTTTCAACGTCTTTCTAAGAATTCTGTAGGTCCCACTGGCAAGATGGTATTTTAATGAACATTTTCAGAAGCTATTATAGCACTCTCTCAAAAGGTTTAAGAACTTTTGCATACAGGGTGAATCAAACAAAACTGTGCATGGATTGAAACGGCCATTTAATCCTGATGTGCGCATTGAACCATGAAATTGTTTGGAAGGTAAGTTTAAAGTTTGAAGAACATTCAAGTTTTTCTAGGAACTCTGTCAGTCCCACTGGCACCGGCATTTTTGATGAACATTTTCAGGAGACCTTGGAAGTCTTCAAAGTCGTAATGAGCTGATTTCTGTTGTACATCAATCTGATGACTACATTACTGTGTTGTGGAGAGTGGAGGGACAAGTGGTGTAGAGTAAGCCTACCAAGGTACGGGTAAAGTTAGAAGACCTTTCAAGTCTTTCCAGGAACTCTGTCACTGGTCCCTCCGGCATGATGGCATTTTGATGAACAATTTCAGAAGACCTTGGAATTTCAAAATCCTAATCAGTTGATTTTCGATTGGCTACTTTACTGTATTGTGGAGGGTTGAGGATAAGGAGGTGAGAGAGGGAGGGTGAAGGCTGTCATGGTAAAGGTACATTGGAAGAATTCTGTCAGTCCCACTGGCCCCGGACTGGCAAGATGGCATTTTGACGAACATTGAGCTATTAATACTAATAGCCTCTCTCTTAACCCTAACCCCCGGAGTGCTAAAAAATGCTAATCCAAAGTCCCTCTCCAAACGCATGTGTTGTCGGTTTTCGATGACGTAGTCAATCGAGCCTATATAGTGAGCGCGATATACTGCGCGAATGTGTAGCTGAGGGCTGTGGCTTAGTGGTTGGGACGTGGGGCTTGAGAACGGAGGGTCCCCGGATCGTATCCCGGCAGGTTCCTGGAGATTAAGTTGGTGTTTATCCTCGAAAATTGTGATCCCGGTCAAAAACCCTAAACCGGGGTTAGGGTTATGGTAACATTTTTTTTTGCGTGTGTGTGTTCTATTAAAAGGGGTATGAACTTTTGCAAATTATGGTACTATGTTTAACTACCTGTGTAGTCAAATATGGAGTGCAAGAACGGGAAACAGCGTGGAAGGTAAGGGTAAAGACTGAAAAACTTTCCAAGTCTTTCTAGGAACTCTTGTCAATCCCTCCGGGATGCCGGTATTTTTGATCAACATTTTCAAGAGACAATAACCCTAACCCTACCAGCGTTCAATTTCCAGCATTTTTTTTGTGTAGCAAAAAGTGCGATGCACTATTAGTTTTGTGTAGCAATTCACAAATTTTATATAGCACTTTTATTTTCTAGTAATAGGTTTGGCTTTGATGGAACATGATCAAATATCAAGTAGGGAATCTTCTTGCATCGCATTTTTAGCTACACATTTGTGCAATTGAATAGCAATACTTCAAAAGTGCGGAGCATTTCGCGATGCGACACCGGTTATCATGAACGCTGAACCCTACTACACTACACGGCAACAACACAGCCAGCCTGTTTTTATAACCCAGTGTGCACGTTTTCGGGCTCCAAAATGGACCCAGACTATATAACGAGGTGAATATACTGAGCCGAGGTGTAGTGGAGCCGTGGTGTAGTGGATTGGCAGCTGGGCTTTGGTGCATGAGGTCCGGGGTTCAAATCCCGGGGAAGCGGGGTTGCTGACGTTTCTGGTAAATTTTGGGCGTCGAAAAAAGAATCTGTTGCCGTGTGGTGTAGTAGGGTTAGAGTTAATGTAGTTCAAAGTCCTATTGAGCCGATTTATGTTTTACAAGATAATTATTATTCTCAATGCAGTGTTAGAAAAAAGCTTCAAGGAATGATATTCATATCAGGTGAAAAAATATGAAAATGTTGGCAAAATAAAAGCAAATTTAGGGAAAAATGTCTACATTAGAGAATTAAAAATGGATGGGTGTTTGTTTAATTGTATCCATTTAAGTTGTAAGATTAAAATGCCCAACTTGAATTTATCCAATTTGTTTCTGATTGCTGGCCCGATTTTCAACTTGATGTTTTCTATTTTACATGAAAGGTCGGTCATCCTTAAAATTGTAGCATTCCAAAGTTTGATTTGCATAACGCCAATGGCTCTTATTTTAGAAGCACAAGGTCACAACAAATTTGCCCAGTGAGTAGTACAGTACACAAACTGGCTGGTGGTTAACCACCTTTGGCAGTAATTCATCACATTTTAGCCTATAATTTCTAAATGGAACATTTCTGGCCCCTAAGATTTTACACTACAGACATAATGAGAAAAATATGGAGGATTCTTCTGATACCAAAATATCTTGATGTGAAAAAAAATCATAGCTCCAAAAAAAGGAATCAAAACATACACCTTTAATAACAAAAATGAATTAAATTGGGATTTTTAATCAGCCAAACATAGTAATTCATAAATTATGCAAAAAGAAGGCATTTGTTTGACAATATTGGAAAAATCGTTTGAGCCCAGCTGTCTAGATAGCATATCTCTACTGTACACACAATGATATGATTAATGTATATAACAATGTTCAAAGGTGACACTGCTTATCTTTCTCTTGTCATTTAGTCAAGTCACACGTTTCCATTGTCATAAAAGTCATAATATAAAGGTATACAGGCATGTACTGCCCAAATGGTTCGCTTTTTTTGCAAAACATTCCCTAAACATGGGGTATGATTTGTGCTGAAAACCCCTAATCATGGGTCCCAAATCGCAAAAAAACCCACCAAATTTGGATCCCAAATCGCAAAAAAAACCTCACCAATTTTGGGCCCCAAATTTTAAAAAAAAACCTCGCCAAATATGGGTCCCAAATCATGAGAAAAAAACCCAGTCAAATATATAATAATGTTTTATATCATATATATAATATAATATAATATAATCAGTTTACCAACCCACAGTGTTTACAATAGACAATATAACAACAGATATTAACAACCACCGGCGAATGTCCCTACAAAATATAAGCACGGACATTCACCGGCGGGGAATTGAACCCCGGTCTCCTGATTACTAGACAGGCGTCAAATCAGCCATTTTTAAAAGTAAAAACACCCTTAAAGTGGGCCAGGATTTCAAACCTCCAGCAGCACACCCCGTCCAAAATTTATTACCCCCACCCCCCAGGGCATGAAAGGTCATGAGTTTTTAACAGAGTTTCTTTGGCAAAACAGCTTGTTCAGAAGCCTGGGACTACACTTTTATTTTTGCATTTTTCATGCTCGAAGCAGCTATCGCAAAAAATAATAAAACAACTATATTTCTGTTGCGTAATAGGTCTGTGATGAAGCTACAAATGGCTAATTTAAAAACACATAAAATAGGTAAAAATTGGCAAAGCGCGAAAATTAATCGCACAAAAATTACCAATAGGACTACCCTATCTGAGCTCAAGAACTGCTCTGAATCCGAAAACCGCTATAAACCCGAGAACCGCCCTGTGTTACCACAACTAGAGATTGCATAACTCAGTGTTTCTATATTCAATCGTAGTATTTCCCTGGATAGGCTGGGTTTTTAAATAGCAGCTTTAGAAGGAGGGCTACTGAAAACGCACTGCTAAGGCCAACAACAAAACAAAAATTGTATTGGCGTAACTCGCCTGACCCTAATTTACCCCCAACCGATTTCTTTCTTTTTTTGGCAAAGAAAAATTAAAAGCAAATAAAAAGAACTTCGGTGCTCCTCATCAAAAAGGAATACAGTACACGGCAAATCTGACAATCGCAAATGGCCTCATGATATTTTTGTGATTTATTTAATTCTGTGAGATCAAATTCAAAATGTTAAAAACCCTAATTTTGAATGGATGTTACACCAATACAACAACAACATTTGGGCCTAAATATCATTTTACAACCTCAATTAAAAACTTTGAGAGCTGCTTCCTCTTGCAATTCTTTTTTCATAACCTAGTAAAATGTTAACACGTGTTACAATCCCTTGCTGGTTCATGCGGGAGCCTCTCATACAACTGCGTAGAATATGGCATACGTTGCCAATACCACGGCTGCTTAGGAACCAAATAATGATTTTTGAACAACTGAAGCATCCATCACAACCCTCTGAAAATAGCGAACAACATTATTGAGACGATGACGCAAATCAAATGTACAAATAAAAACCGATCCTCTCTGGCTAGACGTTTAAAATCCTGTCTATTATATGGTGGTAAGGAGAGAAGCGAGAAAGGAAGGAATAGTGTGTGAATGTGAAATCCAGGTACATAGCCAGAAGGTTTTACATTTTTTATTAGAGGTTGCACTTTTTTTGTTGAAAAAGGAGACTACCGTTGTGAAAAAGGTGGAGATTTATTGTTAAATACGAAGTAGTATTAAACGTTTGCCTTAAATTGGACAATTCTATGGAAAGGGAGCCAGGTCTGGGTGAAAGGGTAACAAATCCTATCCAGAAGGCTGAACAATTCCCCTACCACCCTCCACCCCCTCCCAACAAATTTATAAGAACAAATCTAAAAATCCTCCAAATTGTTATGCAAAAATGTTTATCTGTATTAAAGGGACACAATGTCATGTTGAATTTTTTAAATTTTAATTAATTAACTTCAGAATTCAAGATGAACATTAAAAAATGACATTATTGTTGTTTCTACTATTACTAAAAAAACCCCAGCAAAACTTGATTAAAACAATGTTTTAAATATGTTGGAATACCACCCTTAACCATGTAAAATGCTGGTTGCGGCTCTACCAGCATTTTAGAATCGACGTTTTGTTGTACAAAGAGGGCTGATTTTTCTTAAGTTCATACATGTAATACAATTGTAAAAATATTCAAATCCCAGTTTTTATCATCGATTTTTCGTAATTGAGGGCGCTGCCATGGAGACATCTCTTAATGCCCCTTTAAGATAAACATTTTTGTCTTAAAAGACTAGAATTTCACTGAAAATGCCAAATCTGGTAATCCCCATTTGTTCCGTGGCTGAAGAGTCCCTTATTTGACACAAGGAAGTTCTTGAATTTAACTCACAGAATAAATATTAATCAAAAGTAACACTTTCTGAAAATAATTCATTTTAGTTTATTTTTCTTTTAATTTTAGTTGTTAAAAAAACCCAATTCTCTTACATAACTCGCGTGTACACATTTATAATAAGGTCGTTTACCTTGAATTATGGTTTGCTTTTCCTCCCGCTGGTTACCGCCGGTAACCAATGCGTGCTGTCTGCTTACAAATGCATTAAATCACGCCAGGCCTAATATATCACGCGCTCATTTCCTGGCTGTGCAATGACCATTAAGAGATGGTACGAGGGCCGGTCAAGAAGTTTGTACAACCATATATGCATATTTGATTCAATTATTACATAAGACCTGTTACCGCAATAAGGGTTAAGTCGCCAGTGTGCATTTGGAGATATGGTCCAATAAAGATGCAAAGAAAACAAAGGAATTTTGACAGGGGGGACATTGAGCAATCATGACATATCATTTTATAAAGCTTATTTTCTGAGCATTTTGAATCTGGACAAACCTGAAAATAAAATTTTCCGACTTAACTCAAATTTTGTTAGAGCTACAAATTCAAAAACATGCAAAACAGTTAAAAAATTGGCTGAGCGCAAAAAAAAAAAAATTACACAATAATTACCACTTTAACAATGTGACATGTGGAATATGTACAAGCAATCACTTTTACCAGGTAATTTCCTTAAAATGTTGATAATACTAGTGTGACTGTGCTAAATATGTTTGTCATGTTTGACAATTACTAGTGAATACTAGACTCGCGTTTGCACAGTTTTACTCCAAGCCATTGCTTATCTAAATTTGCTATTCCAACCAATTCATATCACTCTGTGAGTGCGATTACCAATTTTAATACCAAAGTCTATACACTTATTGACCGCCCCTCGTACGACTGCAAGTCGTCAACTGTTCCCCTATGGGGGTCTTAATTATCCATTTATATATCCATCTACTAATAGATCAGAGTCCTTGGATCAACTTAGTCAATGAACTGATGATGCTGTGACGCAACACTCTTTATGACGCCACGTCTCAATATATTTGCACAATCTTCTCGACATGTGAGCTGGGGTGTATATGCTTGAAAATACCTTGCTTTAAACACTAAATACAAAACAGCATTTCCAGAAACCTTTCCCAAATCTCAAAGTCTATCTCATAGATTACTGAACCAATACTAGGCATTTGTACTTAGAAGTAATAGTAATGCATTTCTCAGGGTGATTCTAAATATGATGATTATTTTGACATTTTAAAAACATAAAACATTTTGTGAAATTTTGGGATGTTGTCTGCAGACCCCTGCCATTTCGCTTTAAAGGGTAGGTGAAAACTGAATAAAATAATACATTTCCATTCACTTCCAAAGTGACCACCCCACAACCTGGTGTACAGCTTTTTCTATGCCATATACCAACATCTAACATTTACCTGCAAATGCTACAATTTACCTCCAACTGGTAAAATTACCCACCATATGCTACAATTTCCCTAAATGCAAACATTTCCCTCAACTGACAACATTTCCCTCTAAATGCTTCAATTTCCCTCCAAGCGCCAGAATTTCCTTCTAAATGCTTCAATATCACTTCGAATGCCAACATTTCCAGGAAAGGAACTTCCCAGATTCCCTATCTGTCCCTCCATGACCAGAAACAAATATAGTATAAAAGTCCAGTCTTTTATATGACTCTAGCTATAATCACTCTTTTGCAAACGTTATAATTCATAAGTCACACGAGGGCGCCAACACATCTAAACTGCATCCATTGATTTAGTTTATTGCAACTGATAACAGAAGTTCAACGAAATGGAAGATATCAATAGAGGGGGCTAGATCAATTCATCAGTCACAACAGACGACGTTGGACATGATTTGCCTAAATTTGCCAATTCGTATTGGTTTAACACATAATCGCGGAGATGTAGAGGATACCCATTGAAAACTTCTAAATATCACATTCCTAGGTATAACTAAATTAAATAATCACAAAACCAATGGAGTTGGATAACCAACTCCAGTCTAAGTGTCCTTTCTTAATATTTTTGCAAGTCAAAACAACAGTTCTTTAACAAGTCCGGTAATTTTAAATCAGTCACATGTGTACTTGAAATTTCATATTTGCACCTCAATTTGAGGCGAAATAGTAGTAAAGAGCCGGTCATAGCCAATAATATAAAATACTTGATGATTTCTGGCCTTATGATATAGTTCTATGATTATTGGGGAGATAATGACAATTTAATTGGTATTTTTATATAATATGACACTTGTTTTCACATCTAGCAGCGTGGCCGAGTGGATAAAGCATTGGGTTGGACTGTTACCAATTGAAGGTTTTTTTGCAGCATGGGTTCAAAACTTGCTCTGGTCACTTTTCTTTTTTGTCTCAAATTATGTTCTTCTAAAGTGCTCAACAAAAGAAAGTCGTACACTTTGTTATGGTCAATTAAAGTAACTTTTGATTGTTTATTTACCAAACAGGCTAGATAGACATGTGGATGAATCTTTTAGGCACATTTTGATACCAAACATTACAACTAGCAACAAAGATAAACCATGATTAGCGCCATTTAACGAAAATTAGTCACTTTTCAAAAGTCACATTTTCAATTACTACACGGGAGGAAAATGGGTGTGTGCAAGGTCCACCCCGTATGTGTCACTGTTATCAACCAGGATTGACCGGCGGGCAATCGATCACACTGAGCAGCCGTACACTGCCTGCGCTGGGCGTACACATAGTGAGCGGGATATTTGATTCCGAACATAAAGGGCATTATGTGCTTGTTAACAATTGGTGTTTTCTTCCGCGTAGTGTATTGAAAATGTGACTTTTGAAAAGTGACTAATTTTCTATAAATGGTGCTAATTATGGTTTATCTTTGTTGTTAGGTGTTATGTTTGGTATCAAAATGTGCCTAAAAGATTCATCCAAATGTCTATCTAGCCTTTTTGGTACAAAAATAATCGAAAATTACTTTAAATGACCTAAACAAAGTGTACGACTTTCTTTTGTTGAGCACTTTATTAGTTTAATATTGGAATTTTGATTTATACAATAGATTTTTCTTCTTCTCTGAAACTACAATAGAAGAAGATATAGGGCTTTTTCAAGAAACACGGCTGGAAGAGCTTGTTCAATCCAGTGTTGCTGTTGTGTTCTTACAATACCAGGGTCTTGCAACTACTGAAGTCGCATGGCCGCCATTGTCTTAGTAACATGACTGCCCATTGAGCCTCCATTTTTACATATATGTGATTGTGAACCATGGACCAATATTTTCCTCATGGTATTTCTGTTTTACATGAAGGAAAATCATAAAATTACATTAAATACAAACAATTGGATTAAATACCCCAATTATTATAAGTATATCACTATCAATTCATATTAAATTAGAAAGAAAACATGTCACTCAGCAACGTCTTAGTTAGCGATCTGTCCACCCATCTTTTAGACGGGTAGTTTCTAAAGTGGACTTGTGGAAAAATCCTCACCCTTCTTATGGACAAGCAGTTTGGGACAAGCAAATACAAAAAAATGTATATCCCTAATATAAACACTTCAAAAGAAGTAAGTTCCCCTTTAGGGGTTCCCTTATATTTCCAAAACAATACATTGGAATGAAATTTTCAGTCAAATGATTATGGGCTTCATACCAATACTTGACCAAAATTTCAAATCAACAGGTTCTGTCATGCTCGAGTGAGCACGTATTGAATGACGGAATGTCCCATTTCAAAAGTTACTAAAATAACGTTTAATTTCAAAAGTTGCTAAAATAATGTTTAGTAGCGGGTGTATCCACCGCGTTGTTGTGTGACTTGCTGACATTGCCATCTCATAGTGTTGATGAGGCGTGCCACTCGATGCTGTGGCATGGCATCCCACTCTTGTTGTACTAAGTTAGCAAGATTAGTGTGATCATCCACTCTACGATCCACGGCCCGCTTTAACTGATCCCACAGATGCTCGATTGGGTTGAGATCTGGGGAGTTTGCGGGCCAAACCTAAGGGCAAATTGTTTTACTGGAGTATTAGCCTGCAAGAGACCAATCGCAATCGCCCTTCCCTGCCTGGATAAATGGGGCATGGTTACATACACAATATGGGGAACACTAATCATAAACACATTAGCATCAGGCACTGAAAGCCACACTGGCTGATCATCCTTCATCACAAGATATTGCTCATTTTCAAAAGAAACATTCCCTCTTTCAATGCATGCTAATTTGAGCATGGAAGCACCTGTTGGGTTAAAATTCTGGTACAACAAAGTTGGACTTCCATATTGAGTAGCGAGTATCGAGTATCAACACTATGAGAATTTGATGTCGTCAATTGATACACCAACATGGTGGATACACACACTGCTAAACATTATTTTAACAACTTTAGAAATGGGACATTCTGTCATTCAATACAAGCTCACTCAAGCATGACAGAACCTGTTGATTTGAAATTTTGGTCAAGTATTGGTATGAACCTCATAACAATTTGACAGAAAACCCATTTCAACCCAATGTATATTTTAAAAAATATATGGGAAACCCTAAAGGGGAACTTACTTCTTTTGAAGTGTTTATTATAAATATACCACCATAAAAACAAGTAAACTTACTCATTTCATCCAACCATTACTGCATTTTAATGAACTTGATCTTGAATCATATAAATTGGGCGCAAAGGGATAATTGCAATAACGTTTGCAACAGGAGGGTGTCTAAGAATGATCTATACCAGGTTTCAAAAATGTATAACAAATATAAAACAAATATTGTTTCTAATTTAAACACTTGCGATATGATGGTGGAAATGTTCCCTACTTATTCCGTTCATTGAGATATCTCTTTTTGTTCTGCTGTGGCAAAACATAATCAAAAATCAATGAAAAACGTATTTTTATACATTGTCTCAGATAATTCATCTTTACAGCTATTCTCTTTAGCACTACCAGCATTTCAAACAATGAATAAGGTATATTAAAAATTCCCACCAAAGAAAGGAAGGTTAAAACCACTCAAGCTAAACAAATCCTGCCCTATTCAATCAAAGCTTTGTTTTCTATGCACACAACAATCGATTGTTATCAAAAAGCTAATTAAAATAAGAAGAGGGTGCAATAATAATAAGGCGATTAACATTTCAAAAATAATTTAAAAGGGTTAGTAACTTTATAGTTATTCATAATGGCTCATTTCGACAAAAACTTGAAATCTACTTTCATTACAAAAAAAGTCTGTATTTTCCCACATAAATGTCAAGAAAGCTGGGCATTTGCGCAAGATATGTATCAAAACGGTTTGGACAATATCAATAAAGTTCATACCGAAAACAATCGTATTACCTCGGTATAGATCATTTTGGGACTCCCTGTAGAAGTATCTGGAGTGTTCAAATTTGGATGTGCAACTTTCAAATCTTGGGTAAGATTAAGACCCTGTCACTCGGTCAATTGAAATCTTATATTTTTACTTTATCATAATGAAAATGATCAATTATGGTATAATATTTGCTGTCATCTATAACTTCTGGTTTGCTACACCTCATTTGGGGGTTAACTCACAACTGTTTTTATTCATGGTAATAGGAAATATCTCTCTATTGCCAAACAAAAAAAACAAGTTTGTTTCCAGTAGTGAGCGCGCATTTCACTGAGACGCTTGATTCTTGCGCATTTAAAAGAAATGATAGAAAAAGTGTGGAAAAGAAGGCGATGGGCCACATACGGCAAACAAGTGAAAATCCGCGGCGAATATAACATTTTAGCGAGCATAAGAGGAACACAAATTGCATACATTTGACTAAATAAAACCATTTCATATGAATCTCCACTATGAATTTGAGCAAAAAAATAGAAATATATAAAAAAACGCATTTCGCTTTTCATGCTTGCTACTGGAAACAAGCTTTTTTTGTTTGCAAAACATTTTAAAAATACAACAAACATAACACAGGATTTTTTTTATTCAATCTCAATTTTTAACAGGAAAACATTCAGATATTTGGACCATCCCTTTATAACAAATTTTTTTGGGGGGGCTATGCAAATACATATATTTGATATAAATGATATGTGATTCTGTAGAAATAGGAATTTAAATTGTTTGTGGTGGTATTCCAGGCCATGCTCTTACTCCTAGCAAATTTCAATTGTAAATGGCTGTTCCATGATGTGCGCTTACATAATTTCAAGCATAATGTGATACTTTTGACATGGGAATCTACATCGTTTGTGGAGCTAATCCATGTGGTGCTCTTACTCCTAGCAATTTCAATTGTAAATGGCTGTTCCATTTTGTGCGCTTACATAATTTCAAGTATAATGGTATGTGATACTTATGACATGAGAATCTACATCGTTTGTGAAGCTAATCCATGTGGTGCTCTTACTCCTAGCAATTTCAATTGTAAATGGCTGTTCCATTTTGTGCGCTTACATAATTTCAAGTATAATGGTATGTGATACTTATGACATGAGAATCTACATCGTTTGTGTAGCTAATCCATGAGGTGCTCTTACTCCTAGCAATTTCAATTGTAAATGGCTGTTCCATTTTGTGCGCTTACATAATTTCAAGTATAATGGTATGTGATACTTATGACATGAGAATCTACATCATTTGTGGAGCTAATCCATGAGGTGCTCTTACTCCTAGCAATTTCAATTGTAAATGGCTGTTCCATGATGTGCGCTTACATAATTTCAAGTATAATGGTATGTGATACTTATGACATGAGAATCTACATAATTTGTGGAGCTAATCCATGTGGTGCTCTTACTCCTAGCAATTTCAATTGAAAATGGCTGTTCCATTTTGTGCGCTTACCTTCTTCAATGGCTTCTCATCCTCGTCCGACGATGAGTCGCTAGCGGAGATGTACTCTTTGCTCTTAAATCCAGACCCGGACCCGGCTTTCCTCGGGCTCGGTGATACCTTCTTCTTGTCTTTCTTCTTACTCTTACTCTTCTTTGGTGTGCGACTACAAATAAAGATATTCAAAAGAAGCTATAAGACACTGGGTATCGGAAGGAGAAATTATTAAAGGGTTCAGTAAAGACATCTATCCCGAGTGAGAAAAGTTACACTGGGCACACGGTACATGCATCAGGATCAGGGCTCAAAATAGACGGGGACGAAGGGCGATTAGCCCCTTATCTTCACAAAATAGCCGCCTGAGAAAATGTTGGCCTATGGTAAAATGTACTAAGGGGCGATTTTTGGCAGAATTTGCTCAAAATAGCCCTCATAGCCCAAAAAGTTTTTTTTTAAAATACTTTTTGGGCTATGAGGGCTATTTTGAGCAAATTCTGCCAAAAATCGAATGAATGGAAATGAAACCCCTTAAATCAGGAAAAACAATTATCATTAACATATGCAGCCAATTTCCTCACAAGGCTCATCCTAACAGAAGGCTATGTAACCAAGAGAGACATAGTACATGTATCACGATAAACAATTATCATTATCACATACACAACAAGTTTCCTCACAAGGCTCATCCTAACAGAAGGCTATGTAACCAAGAGAGACATAGTACATGTATCACGATACACAATTATCATTATCACATACACAACAAGTTTCCTCACAAGGCTCATCCTAACAGAAGGCTATGTAACCAAGAGAGACATAGTACATGTATCACGATAAACAATTATCATTATCACATACACAACAAGTTTCCTCACAAGGGTCATCCTATTATTATGTGTACCAACAAAGTGACAAGGGGCATGCATTAGGATAACAATTACCATTCACATACACAGCAAGTTTCCTCACAAGGGGCATCCTATTATTATGTGTACCAACAGAGTGACAAGGGCGCATGCATGCATTAGGAACAATTATTATTCACAGACACCGTACATTTTCTCACAATACGGATCATTACAAAATGTGTGAACTACAAAGTTTCATAGCACATATATGGTCAGCGTCATGATGCTATGGACATAATTCCACCAAGGGGTGTGTACGTAAACTCGGAAGTGCGTACGTGCGTGCGTAAACTCGGAAGTGCGTACCAGGCGCTTTCAAAAAATGACCGCACGTCCGGATTGGTCAATCGTGAAATCGTCACACGAATGCATGCATAGTTTTTTTGGCACATTTCATGCATCTGGATAGCTTGAATTCATTACAGAAATACATGTGTGTACAGAGGTGGCGACACAGAAAGATAACTGGTGGGTACACTTACTAGTATCTGTTCCGTGATCAGATAAATATAATAAGACAGAAATTGTATCAGAAATGTTCACACCTGTACACTTTGATTGACCGTTGCAAATCTTGGGATTATATAGAACCGACCCAGTGTTTAGTTTTGCCAGATAAAAACTTTTTTGCCAGGGTTTCGCCTGGTTTTGCTGGCTAAATCTGGCAAATATTTTATCACAGGGTTAGAAAAATCAGATGAGAACCCCCATTTTGAAGTTAATGGGCACTGTCAATGGATATCACCCCTCCTGATGGTAAAGTTGCCATATCAAGACAGGATTGATGGTGCAAACTGCATAGTGACGTGTGTCTTGATCATAAGCATGGGGCGATATCGTAACCACGATATTAATCTGTTATCGCGATGACAATTTTTCAACATGCTTTCCAACGATATCTGTACATGTGTGGGTAAACTTAAATCTAAATTTTGAAGGACTGAAAATTCACAGTTAACCCACATTAATATAATTTTGAAGCAGTGGTACACTTTAAAGTATTAATATTGATAAACTAGCAAATCAGTGAATATATGAAACATCAAAAATTATGGACATACTTTGACCTAGATGCGTCTTTTTAGCTGGCAATATCCCAAAAGTTGGACTTGGAACTTCTAAGGGTCATCAAAGGGGTAATTACTTTTTCAGTAGGCCTATGTCCATTAAGTGGGTATTTTATGTTTGTAAGTACAAATAACTTATAGTGTCAACATGTAAACTTGGCTCTTCGGTATTGGAGGTCTTGTGAGGGAAATGTTTCAATTATCGCCACATGGCGATATCGCGATATTTGATTACCATATTATTGCGATTGGCAAAAGACTGGCGATATCCAAGCCTACTTGATCAGACGATAAATTCAACGGAAGACGTTGTATAGGCTTATGTGGGCAATGAAGTGATTAGGCCTTTACCTCATTCATCTTAACTCTGCGTAGTGATGTCAGGGCGTATTCCAAACGACTGTGCCACAATATCTCGCGCATGGATGTAATACGCTGGCGTAAGTACTGTAACGCGAGGCGCCTCAGAATCATGAACAATTTAAGTAAGCTTATAATAAATTCTGTACAAAACAGGACATATAGCAATTCATGTAGGCATGGGCCTCTAGGCATATATCAAGTCAGTAAACAATTGGGTCTACTGTTTTGGTACCAATATTTATAGAGTGCATAAATATGAAGCACTCCAATTGCAAACATCATTGAATAAATATTTTGGTTATAAATCCACATAATCACCATCAAAAATCAATTGTGTAGAAATTGAGCAATTTGATAACGACAAAATCTAAAAAGATGGAAATCCATTTCCGTCACCAATTTTCTCAAAGGCAATTATGTACTTTTGAATGAAGTGAAAAACCCCCAGAAATTGAAGGCATCAAGGCAACTAGGTGGGGCATCGTTTGAGCCCTGCAATCAAAGACGAATCCTGGTACACGTCCACCATTTACACGAATATGGAAATACTGATGCAACATTGTCATTTTCAATTTTTTGTTGTTGACAATTTTGACCACAGAACTTTCAATCTGATCATGCTTCAATTTTTGTGTACAACTCCCCCAGCCCCAGCCCAAATTCTTCTCCAAAGGGCTCAAATTATAACCCCTCCCCAACTTCAGGAGAAAATAACACAAAAATGTATTCCCCTAACCTTTTAGTTAAAAAATCTTCAGACTCACCTCTCCTCTTCTTCCTCTTCTTCCTCCTCCTCCTCCTCGCTTCCTTCCTCCGCCTTCTCTTCTTCCTTCTTCCTATTGTACTCCATCATTGCCTTTTGCGCTACCTTCTTTGCCTCTGATGCCTTATCCTGATAATCTGCCTTCGTCTCTGTATCCAAATTGTTCCAGAGTTGGCCGCCTTTCTTGGCCACTTCGGCTACGCCGGATCCTTCAGGCACCTGCTTCTTGATTTCTTCGCGGTTCTCGTTGAGCCACATCATGTAGGCAGAGGGCGCTCTCTTTGGGCGATTGGGATCCTTGTCCTCCTTGTGTCTTCTGCGTTTTCGAGGGTTTTCAGACTGAAAGAAAGGGCAACAATAAAATTTTATAGTTTTGAAATGTGACATGTCAGCCGTAACTTCCTCAAGTTTTCAATACCCCACCAATTTAAAATCTGTTCTATTTCAGAGTGGTTTTCTAGTGAGTGGCTGGAGAAGATCCTACAATAGGAAAACTATCATGGAGCCCACTATATATGCGAAGCCTTATGAATCAGGATGTCATGATCAGGAATGAAGGGGCCTACAACCTAAGTCCCTATATGCCACCTGAAATCAAATACACAGAATTAACTGTTTGGTGTTTATTTTTACCCAGATTTGGCAAAAATAAATCCTTAAATGTTTCAAACTTTAGCATCTCTAGCGCTACATTCAAGGCTCAAGATAACAGTTTTTTTACCGGGAGCTACTTTTTTCAAAAGTAGCGCCCGGATCATGGGATTTATTGAGAACCAGGAGCTACTTTCAGTCTACCAGGAGCTAACTTTTTATTAAATCGTATTGTCAAATCGAAATTCGATGTCTTAGGCAAGCTTACCGATCATCAACGGGCGCTGGTTTGGACAAAATATCAGCGCTCGGTTGTTTATTTTTCAGCATTACCGGGCGCTATGGCAGGAGGACCGAGGGGTAAAAATCGCCCAGCGCCCGCTTATCTTGAGCCTTGGCTACATTGGGGTACAAAACTCTCTCCGCCCATGCTTGATTTGAGCCCAAGGCGGATTTTGTTGTTGTTTGTTGTATTAGAGTAACCTGCCCATCGCCCGACCCTAATTTACCCCCTCGACCCTAACATTGTTTTCTTTCTTTTTTTTGTAGAAGATTTTATTTTATTTTAAATTAAAAAATAAAATAAAATAAAAGTAAAAAAATGATCTTTAGTGTTCCTCATCAAAAAAGGAATATAGTATACAGTAAATCTGACAATCACAAACTGCCTCATGATATTTGATGATTTATTTGAATCTGTGAGATCAAATTTAGGAATTTATTATATATTATACAATTCCAAATTTTAAAAAAAAAGGAAAATAAAAATAAAGAGTCCCGCTTGCCCTAACCTAATTTTCAATGGCATGTTATGCCAATAAAACATTTTTTTGTTGTTGGCCTAAGGCCAAATTTTTTGTTGTTGTTATATTGGCGTAACGGGCTGAACAAAAATAGGGTAGGTAGGTAGGGATTTTTTTTATTTATTTATTTTTTTAATTTTTTTAGCAGCTGTTTTTGAACAATGTTAACCGAGTTTAAACATTCCCTATTGTTTGTTAGAAGCACCGTCGTATTTCGTTCGAGAAAAAACATTTATTTTTTGTATTTTTTTATTTTTTAGGGTCGGTCGGTTGGGTTTTTTGTTTTTTTTTCACTGAAAAAAAAAAAAAAGTGTAGGGTCGGGCGTATTTTTAGGGTCGGGCGGGTTACGCCAATATAACAATTTTTGTTTGTTTGGCCTAACCGATGCTGCGACGACAGACCACACTTTCTGCAGACTACCGACTACCTACCACTGTTCTTGATCTCTTTGCTTTCTTCTCTTTGTGCCTCTTCTCTTTCAATTCTCCTTCTTCTCGTTCAGATTCTTCGCCTGTTGGTGCTTCGTAGTCTGCGTCGGTGTCTGGACTCTCTGATGCGTTACTATCGTACCTGGAAACATTAAACAACATAAATGATGAATAGGTAGTCTGTGTTAGAGTCTGGACTCTCTGACACGTTACTATCGTACCTGGGAATATTAAACAACATATATGATGAATAGGTACACAGCGTGGCTTCATAGTCTGTGTTAGAGTCTGGACTCTCTGATGCGTTACTATCGTACCTGGGAACATTAAACAACATATATGATGAATATGTACACAGCGTGGCTTCATAGTCTGTGCTAGAGTCTGGACTCTCTGACTCATTACTGTCATACCTAGAAACATTAAACAAAGTAAGTGATGAACAGATTCACAGCATAGATGCATAGTCTGCATCAGAGTCTGGATTCTCTTTACTGTCATACCTTGAAATATAAAACAACAACATAAATGATGAACAGATATATAGCACAGATTTATCGTCTGTGTCAGAGTTAACAAATACAACATGGTGTATTTTGGCGTAGGGAGGTAGTCACCAGTCATCCAACACCAAGGAACCAGTAGTTTGCACTACTTTCCCGAAATAAACCATGTTGTATTGGATGTATTACACCTCATACATATTTCATTGTTTAAAATAAATTAAAAATCGAAAAAAGCTTACGCTGCTCCCTGCATAGGCTCGTAGGAGGCCTACAGCGAGCAAGAAGTGGCGGACTCAATTCCATGTGGCAGAAGAACAATATCATCAAAACCTGTGTACTATTCATCACAATAATTGCAGCAGACCTTCACGGATTTTTGCATTATTTGTATTATTACATGCTTTCGTAGATGCAGCATAATTATCAAAAAAGAAGCCTCAAATCTGCGTCCGTTTAGTTCGCGAATTTCTTCAGCAGATGTTTTACAGACGACGCCATGTTTGTTGTTGTCAACCTCGTACTTGGCGTCACCGTTTAATATGTGCGTAATATTCATAGGCTCTAGAATTTTTTAGGGGGACGGTAGTCAAAACTTCCGGGCAAACTTTCAGCAGGCTTTTTAATTTATCTGACTATATCATGAACCAATCACAAAACAAGGATACCATTATAAATATGTATGAGGTGTAATAATCTTGACTCTCTGACACTTACTGTCATACCTGGCAACAACAATAATATCATGTGATTTGTGGCACTTTTTGGTCAATATATTTTCCAAACTAAAAATGATGGCCCCCCCCCCCCCCCAAAAAAAAAAAAAAGGTGCTTCCTAGATAATTGACTTTAGATGATTTTGGTGACTTTTTGAAATTTTTAATCAAAAACTAATTTTGTTAGGTTGTCTGAAAAATGTTGGCGCCAAAAAAGTGATTTTTGGGCAAAAATGTAGAAATCACTTTTTTGAGGGAAATTAAATACCAAAAATGGATTCTCCGACTCATTTTATTTGAAAATTTGTATACTTTTATGTACATAAGTTTAAAAGTTACAGTGCTTGATAAATTTCATATATTTAGGGTTGACACTTCCCTAAGGATAATCTTTATATAATATTAGCCAATTTCAAAGAAATTACTTTAGACCCCAAGGTGACCCCTTCTTGACCTAAAAAGAAAAGAAAAAGAAAAAAAGATCGTATTTGATTCTTGGATCCGCTCATTTTATATAAAATCTATTAATTTACTTTTTGTTCATGTTTTCATTTTCACTATTATATTAGAAGATAATAACTTACTCTAGTTCCACATCACTGGCTTCAATTATATCTGGATTAAAGTCTTCATCTGGAAATGACAAAATAGATGTATGTCAGATGTAGTGCTGTTATCGAGATCTTTTTTTCATGTTGACATGTTGCTATTCTAGAATCTCGATATCGACATGATGTTGACATATTATGATCCAAATACCAAGCCGATTGTCCCCGCAAATAATGTCCGTGATAGTATAGGATATTACCGCAGATCGAAAATATCGCTAAGTCAATGTACACAAGTTAAAAATCCTTTAGTATAATACACCACGATCATTAATTCGCCGATTTTCTACATTCTTTTATTACAAAATCCTTTTGAAACAATGTCAAACATTACTGACCATTTAATGCCAATTATATCAGCTTCCCAAAGTTGATATCGACATGTTGGGATAATAGCCGATATCAACATAATGTCGACATCGTCCATGTTGATGACAGCCCTAGTCAGATGTCAGTTCATTTTATTTTGTTTATATATTCAGCTTTTCACACGTTGCATAACTACACATTTGTGCAAATGCACAGTGCGCCCATGGCATTACACAAGCTTACGAGGAGTAACTGAAGTTGCCGACATAATCTTTTGGATGAATTTCAAAAAAGGCATGCATTTGCAGCGTCACCCAGCCCATAAGTGATTTTTCCATGCGTAGGGGGTGTATTTTACAAGCGCACAGTGAAATTCAACTACTAGTGTGCATGCAATTTTATATTAATTGTATCCAAAGCATTACCACAGTGACTATAATGTTTATTTTTTTTCTTTTCTTATTTTTTTAAATTTTTTTCTTCTTATTCTTTCTTGACAGCTATTAGAAACACAGTACTGTCACTTACTCAGTGACCTTACGCTACATAAAGGGTTCAACAAAAGAAAGTATACCACTTTGTTTATGTCATTTTGAGTAACTTTCAATTTGTTTTTGTCCAAACAGGCTAGATAGGCATTTAGATGAATCTTTTAGGCATAATTTGATACCAAATTTGCCCCCTAACAACAAAGATAAACCATGATTAGCACCATTTAAAGTAAAATATCCGATTTTCAAAAGTCGCATTTCCAATACACAGCACGAGAAGAATAGGCCAATTGTTAACACACACATATGCCGTATTTATCCCGTACTGATCACCGCGCATATCCCTCAATGCGCGGGCTAATTTAAATGTAAACTGATGCATGGGTGAAGGATTTGAATGTAAAGGAATGTTATGGATGGAGAGAACATGGACAGATTAACCAAATCTTCTCGTGCTGTGTATTGGAAATGCGACTTTTGAAAATGGGATATTTTCCTTTAAATGGTGCTAATCATGGTTTATCTTTGTTGTTAGGGGGCAAATTTGGTATCAAATTATGCCTAAAAGATTCATCTAAATGCCTATCTAGCCTGTTTGGACAAAAACAAATTGAAAGTTACTCAAAATGACATAAACAAAGTGGTATACTTTCTTTTGTTGAACCCTTTACATGGGTAACATATTGACATATATGTAAATGAAACTTATCCGTTAATCAGTGCAGAGACTTTGCCATTGATGCCATTTTTCCAGAAATTTATTCAAGTCTGAATTACATGTGGCTTGGTATTTTAGAATATTGTAATAATACTTAATTTCGTGTTTGAAATCTTCTATCTTCATGCAGGAAGGAGCAGTATGTCCAAATTACTTATTTGTGGGTTAGGAGGATGGGGGAAGGTTTTTTAACGTACCTGATTCGTCATCCTCATCATTCAAATCAAAATCTACATCTTCTTCCTTCTGTCTACCCTCCTGCTTCACCTGTTCCAGATACGCATCGTGAGCATTCTCATCGTCACTGTCTTCCATACCGTCATAGGTATTGCCCGGCTGTTGAGAGTGGTTTGATTGAGGTGGTGGTGGTGCAGAGGGGTCAAAGGGCAGAAGAGAGGGAATGGTAAAAAAATATACATAAGTGTTATTGATCAAATTTTATATACTGCATGAATAGTACTTAGAGAATAAAAGATGGACATTTCGTTTGTCAGGCTGTCAGGCAATTGTTCACATTTGCTCTTTATATACAAAAAAAATCCAATATAATTTAACAAGCTTCGCATATATCCATTATGTGGAGTCAAAATTCTCACCATAAATCTGGTCCAGGAGCAAAAGAGAGGGCCAGAATCTCTCTCTTGCGTGCAAATAAAACAGACGGCAACATTGCTCAAAATACTCCACTATACAATAAATAGACGAGTACTTAACATCAGCGGGCGAGACCACCAAACAAACAGAGCGGTGTACGGCGACATCCCTCCTCCATCAGTCACTTTGAGAAAGAGGCGTTTGCAGTTTGCAGGGCACTGCATATGCACTAATGACAAGCCTATCACCCACTTGATGTTATGGCCATTCTAACCGTGGCAGGAAAAACACCACCTATTTTGACAGCATTGCAAAGCACATGGGTCTTGACCTAAATTATATTCCACAGCTCATGATGAACAAAGTTACATGGTACCAATATGAGTCAGCTGCTTCCACTACTCCGTCCAAGGACCACTGATGATGATGAGTAGACAGTGGTTTAGTGAAAAAGTACATTTTAACAAGCTCCAAATTTTAACACGCTATAAATATATAAAATATCTAATAACTCACTCCTTTCATTCCTCGGTTTTTCACTCTTAATTTCTTGTTGCTCACAAAGTCAAATAGAGGACCATATTCATTTCTGAAAAGAGATAATAATCAGTCAAAGTTAAATAGCTTACTATTCTGAAGTCAAGTTTACCCTTGCCACGTAGCTATTGGTTTTACCATTACAAACAGATTTTTCACAAACCTTTCCTAACTTCAAAGTACTGAATCAATAATAGGCATGTTTGCACTTATTTCAATGCATTCCAAATGGTAATACCAAATATGGTAATTAAATTCAACAAGTTTGACATTTTGGAAGCATTTTGTGAAATTTTGGAATGTTTTCTGCAGACGCCTGCCGCATGGAAAGTGTTAAAAAGAATAATCAAACTTTCTTGCTAGTTGCACGGAGTTCAACTTGTGACAAAAATTGAATTGTTTTAAACTTGCACACACGCGGCCAGGGTTCCATCCGTGGCGCATGCAGAGACTGATTTTCCCCTCAAATTTGACCCGTTTTTCTCCCTGATAGTTTAATGTGCGCGGCATCGAACATTTATGAGGGCTTGTCTGGAGAATCGGCTAGAGGGTATCACCCAACAAAAGAAAATGTTCGCCTCTTTTTATGCTGAAATATCATCATCAGATTCCAGAAATGGAAAAGGAACAAAATAAAGGAAAAGAAGAAAGAAAGAAAAAAATCATTTCCGGAATTTTTCTTTTCATGGCCTTATTAATTTCCGGAAAGTCTTGCATCCCTGTATCAAGCAAACAAGATGGCAATCCTCCCCATCTCCAACCATCAAAACTTACTTGTCAATGGTGCTGAACACATAGACACTGCCGTTCCGCGTCTCAATCTCAAAGTCAAAGTATCGCGAGCTGCCGGTGCCTCGGGAGAAATTGACGCAAGAGATCTCATCGAAGCGGATGTGGATCGGTGGTTTGTGGACGAACATGAAGCCTCTTTCTAATGGATAGAGGAATCCGCTGTTGGATTTGTAGGAACAGTTGATGGCCTTGGCACCAGCCAATCTGTGAAAATAAATCAATAACAATTGAATTAAATTTATGACAATATAAAACTGAAATTGTTTTCAACAAATATAGAAGATGGCAATATTCTCAAATAGATCTCCCATCGCTATTCTGACAAAACCTCGTATCTCCATTCAGCCCTTCAGCATGTACTAAGTAAAACTTGCTATGAATAACCTTTGAGCAGTCTGCTCTAATCATGTTCAAGGGCCAAAAACACATCTATCAAAACCTTCTTGCCCCTGATCATGTATGAATCAACACTTCCTGTGCATAACCGTTGGACTGTTTTACTCTATACATGCTGAAGGGCCAGAAAAACATATACAGTCATCACAAAAAGTAACTGACCAGGTAATAAATGTGCTGATAACTCTAAAAGTATAACGCCTACATAAACATATTAAATTATAAACATGTTGAGAAATTTCTCTTCTTGAATTTGAGATATTACACCCTAAGAATGGCTGATTATTAAGGAAGTTACAATCCCAAATGTACTGTCAAGTCTGATTTTCATTTTCACATTTTCATTTTCAACACGGGGACTCAGACCGGCAACTTATTGATTACTGGTAGTGGTAGTGCCAATTCACCCGTCGATGGCCTGGTTGTTGGATAGTCGGCCGGTGGCATTGTTACGGTTGATTAATACGACACACATGCTTTACCTGTCATACTCTCCCCGTGTTGAAAAGAAAATGTTAAAATGAAAATCAGACTTGCCCTAACGTTTGGGATTGTAACTTCCTTATTATTCAACCATTCTTAGCGTGTAATATCTCAACTTCAAGAAGAGAAATTTCTTAACAACTTTATAATTAAATATGTTTATGTAGGAGTTATACTTTTAGAGTTATCAGCATGTTTATTACCTGGTCAGTTACTTATTGTGATGACTGTAGAGGATTCCGCTGTTGGCACCACCCAATGGGAAATGAATACAAATGGACTTAATTTATGACAACTGAAATAAAGTTGGTAATAATCTCAAATAATTTTTCCCAAGGAAAAACTATTCTGAATTCATTTCTTGATTTGAAACTGTATATAATTTTCAGCTGTGTGTTTTTAACATTTTGTTTGTGGTAATAAAAATATTTTTTTAACATACACTATGTAATACCACTAACAATTTGAGAAAAACAAAAAATATACACATACATCGATGAATGACGTCAACACAAAATATATACTGCCAATTATCTGGGTCTCTTGTAAAAACCTTTGCCTCGTCATTGTCAGTACCATCTTCTTAATCATTTCAGGTCCATAGTTTTAACAAGAGCCCCTTAACCCTAACACTCTTGAGTACTATGAATTACTACGATGCGGTGTGCCTGTGTCACCCAGCTCAACAGTTTTTCGATGATAATGGCCCCAGGGTATATGCATGGCAGAATATACTCCGCCATGTATGGTTTCCCCCCGTGGCCTAGCGGTAGATCGTCTGCCTCTGCCCCCAAAGGTCCGGCGTGGGGGCACTTCCCCCTCGCTATTTGCCCGCAAAAAAAAAATCTTTGGAAAAGGTGCCTCGGGGTTAGGGTTAATAAAACCGCAGTACTGTAAAACCAGAAATGTTTAAATTTTCCTTATTTTTGCAAGGAGCACTTACTCGTGAAAATTTCATGTTGTGAATATTTCCAATCTACCTTGTAGCAATGGATTGCAAAGTTAACATTCATGACATTTTCATGCTGTAAATTAGGCCAGTATTGCTGATTCGCAAAATGTTAAACTCGCAAACATTTCTGGTTTTTCAGTATATATTGGTATACTATTTCACCTCATTTTTTTTGGGTCAGCATTATTACATCAACTCATGCTCTCATTTTCCAAAATTGAAAGGACAACTTTTTACTAAATTTTTTGTTCTTTTTGTGTAGTGAAACATATCAGATGTAATCTGTAGCGGAGTTCATTTTAGTTCATAGATAAACAAATCAACACTCGGGTGATGAGAACAAAAACCTGTTTTACGGGCAGACGGACCTGTCAAGTAGGGTCGGTCGGTCTGGGTTTTTTTTTTTTTTTTAAAATCTAAAATGTCACAAAAATCTGCAAAAAAAATCATGTGTGAAGCAATTTTTTCAACAGATTTCCGGCCAAAAAACGGCTGATTTTACATGATTTGAGGGGATTAAACCCACAAAAATGATTCACTTACGTTTGGAATGATCCTGGAATCGTGATCTTGCGAGATGTCATTGATTTCATGAGTCTGCTGATCAATTCATACGATGCTCCGGTCATTTCTTTCTGTAGCTTGCCTTGGTATTTGTCTTGTAGGTCCTCACTGAAATCATATCAATCAATAAATCAATAAATCTATCATTCAATTACAGGTCGATGTTCTGATTGCTGGCCCGATTTTCAACTTGATGTTTTCTATTTTTCATGAAAAGTCATCCTTGAAATTGTCGCATTCCAAAGTTTTGAGTTGCATAACTCCAATGGTTCTTATTTTAAAAGCACAAGGTCTCAAGCAATTTGCCCATTGAGTAGTACACTGACTGGCTGGTAGTTAACCACCTTTGGCAGTAATTCACCACATTTTAGGCTATAATTTCTAAATGGAACATTTCTGGCCCCTAAGACAGACATAATGAGAAAAATATGGGGATTCTTCTGATATCAAAATATCTTGATGTGAAGAAAAAAATAATTGCCCCAAAAAAGTAATCAGAACATGCACCCTTAACACTTTCCACGCAGCTATTATTAGTTTTACCATATACAACCACATTTTTCAGGAATCTTTCCCAACATTCAAAGTCTTTTCTCAAGAATTACAGAACCAATACTAGGCATGTTTGTACTTATTTTAATGCATTTCTCATGCTGATTCCAAATATGGCGATGAAATCCAATAATGTTGACATTATTGAAACATTTTGTGACATTTTGGAACTGTCGTCTGCAGACAACTGCCGTGTAGAAAGCATTAATGTTCAAGGATGTCCTGGTAATCCAACTGGGTCCAGCGGTATAGTATTGCCCATATCTCAAGTATTTTTTTCATTGAAAGTTCATCAGTTTTGGAAACATGGTGAGTATTCATTTCTCATTAACATTGCCTTTTGGTATGAAATGGGCAAATCATATCATAGACTGGGATGATGAGGCCACCATCTTAAGTCGAGTATGCAACAAGAAAGCCAGGGGGGGGGGGACTCGACACTCAACCGCGAGGAGGGGACTTTTTTGCTCAGTCACATCTATGATCCACTACTACCAACTAGCAACTTTGAAGATGATGTTTCTTCCCGCCAAAGTGGATCATTGCCATTCTGTTAAAATCCCCCGATATATGAGGATAAAATATCAATATGTGAGTATTAATTTATTGGTTTTGACAAGCATATTGTTTACTTATATGCAAATCACTTCAGGATTACCCGATGTGCGCCCTCTGGGTTTAGGAGCTCCAATGGGAGGGATAGCGCTAAATACCTGGATTTTTTGGGTAAGGGTGTCCATTAGAAGCTTTTTTATTCTAAACTTTGAATATTCCAAATTTCCAAGAAATAGTTCCCTATTACAAAACTCTTTTTTTTTTAAATTAGGCCACAAAACTTTTTGTTGTACTGGCGTACATGCCATTGAAAATTTGGGTAAGGCGGGCTGGATTATTATCATTTTTTAATTATTTTGAATTGTATATATAGTATTAATTACTCAATATGATCTCACAAAGTCAAAAAGTCACAAAATATCATGAGTAACGATTACCAAGAATCTATGACGTTACAATGCTGACGTCACATTTCCGATAGGTCAAGTCCGTCAGTTCAAGTCAATAGTCTGCTAATGAAAAGTGTAGCAACACCTGAAAATTCTTGTGTTGAGAACAAAAGATGAAATGTCAAATTATTAGAATTTTGTTGTTTTGCGTGTTTTGATTTGATTATAAAGCATATCAATTGTACTTACTCTGATAGATTGAGTTCTAATGACATATCGTCATCTTCTTTGTTGAAGCTCAAGATGAGGAAATGATAGCGTGTTAACCCCTGTACAATTGTACTTACTCTGATAGATTGAGTTCTAATGACATATCATCATCTTCTTTGTTGAAGCTCAAGATAAGGAAATGGTAGTGTGTTAACCCCTGTACAATTGTACTTACTCTGATAGATTGAGTTCTAATGACATATCATCATCTTCTTTGTTGAAGCTCAAGATAAGGAAATGGTAGCGTGTTAACCCCTGTACAATTGTACTTACTCTGATAGATTGAGTTCTAATGACATATCGCCATCTTCTTTGTTGAAGCTCAAGATGAGGAAATGATAGCGTGTTAACCCCTGTACAATTGTACTTACTCTGATAGATTGAGTTCTAATGACATATCGCCATCTTCTTTGTTGAAGCTCAAGATGAGGAAATGATAGCGTGTTAACCCCTGTACAATTGTACTGACTGATAGATTGAGTTCTAATGACATATCGTCGTCTTCTTTGTTGAAGCTCAAGATGAGGAAATGATAGCGTGTTAACCCCTGTACAATTGTACTTACTCTGATAGATTGAGTTCTAATGACATATCGCCATCTTCTTTGTTGAAGCTCAAGATGAGGAAATGGTAGCGTGTTAACCCCTGTACAATTGTACTTACTCTGATAGATTGAGTTCTAATGACATATCGTCATCTTCTTTGTTGAAGCTCAAGATGAGGAAATGATAGCGTGTTAACCCCTGTACAATTGTACTTACTCTGATAGATTGAGTTCTAATGACATATCGTCATCTTCTTTGTTGAAGCTCAAGATGAGGAAATGGTAGCGTGTTAACCCGTGTAAAATTGTACTTACTCTGATAGATTGAGTTCTAATGACATATCGTCATCTGCTTTGTTAAAGCTCAAGATGAGGAAATGGTAGCGTGTTAACCCCTGTACAATTGTACTTACTCTGATAGATTGAGTTCTAATGACATATCGCCATCTTCTTTGTTGAAGCTCAAGATGAGGAAATGGTAGCGTGTTAACCCCTGTACAATTGTACTTACTCTGATAGATTGAGTTCTAATGACATATCGTCATCTTCTTTGTTGAAGCTCAAGATGAGGAAATGATAGCGTGTTAACCCCTGTACAATTGGAGGATCTAGACTAAGCTGTAGATAAGAAAGTAAACAAATGAAGAAACATCAAGATATTAGCTGCTATCAATATTCCCTGGGACACTTGTTTGCATAAGGTCATCAGGATTGACATTTGCGATGAATGATTTGACATTTCTTTTAAAGGAGGTGTCCCACAAGCACAACATTGCCATTATATGTTAGAAACATATTTATCGAGCCTTAATCGCGTAGTTATATTGAACAAAACATCATATTTATCATAAAAACGAATAAACACTGACATCTTTCTCTCATACATGCATTTTTATTAAACGCTGTGATTTAAAGCCCCGGTATCAATGAAATCATAGTTATACAATTCACTTGCGCAAATTTGAGCAACAATAACCGTGACGTGTTTGACGTTTGCCATCATGAAACATGTTGGACACATTGTCTAATTGATTGGTATATTGTTTTTGTCAAACTATTGTACAGGCCCTCTGTATTTTTGATATGCAGTTCCTGCATGTCTCTCATATATTTTTCGTTTGTATTTTATGTATTTGTACTTATCTCTTTGTATTTAAGCGCTTTGAGAACTTGCTGTAAGGCGCTCTTTAAGTATTTTGTATTATAATTATTATTATCATTAATTTTGACAAAAGATGGTGCCCTAACAATAGATTTTTTCTGTTTTTCTATCAAAAAAATAAATGCGCGCATGCTACTGGAAACGAAATTGTTTTTTTGTTTGGGCCTATCAACATTTCTCAACCGACTTGTCTGGTTGTTTCTTCAGGAATTATGTTTTGGATCCAGAATCACTTCTGGTGTTTGCTAATAGGTTTCTAGATCAGCTGATCATATACAGGACTAAGTTGATAAGCCCTGTCCCCATCACTGTTCATAGCTGTTTCTCCTCTTCTCCAACTTAGACATGCATACAATTAGCTGATCCACAAACCTTCTAGAAACACCGAAAGTGATTCTGGATCTAAAGCATCATTCCTGAAGAAACAACCAGTTAAGTCGGTTGTGAAACGTCGATAATAGTGGCGAAGTATGAATAGGCTAACAAACAAACGAGGGCAGGACTTACTCAGGCTAAATTCCCATACAATACTTACCACAAAGTACATTTGTCTGTTATCTTTATGTGGTAACAAGAATAATCTAAGTACTGTAGTGAATGGAATCTTGTAATCGAACGTCTTTCCGTGGAACTGCAGAAATGTGGGGAATATTTTAAGGTCATATCGACCCCTGAAAGAAGGGAAAAATACAAAGAAATAGGATAAGATGCCTGTATATACTTAACAATTGTTACAATTCTAGAGTATTTCTTTGAGTCTTGTGTAGTTTACAATAAGGCAACAAAAAAAGAAGTTCTATGAGCCCGACCAACCCCTGAATTTGTTGTGGTTGTTTTTGTTTATTATTAACATTTTTTGAAAAAAAATCAGAACAATTTTGGCATTTTTTTATTACAATTTTGATTTGATAGTCAACCCTAGCACCATGGATACTCGGCTGCCACTATCGTTACAAGTATTCTATGCTTAGTACCTGTCTGGGGACTGTGCAGTACCTATAAGGTACAAAGTAGCCACATAATAGCAGAGTTACTGGTACTGTACAACTACTTTATTGTACTTCACATGTACTTTGGCACACAGTACCTCTACAGGTACTGGCAGGCATGAGAAAATAGCTGTGTACCATATACTGCATCTGTCATCAATTGGGCCATTATTACTTGCATGATTTTACAGCAATAGGGTATAATCAATCCAAACGTTGTTGAAAAGGCTCTGCTTGAATTAACTTCTGAGCGATGAATTCCAAATTCCAATTGTTGATTGATTGGTCCAAAAAGTCAGGGCTAGAAAAAAATACAAATTGTCCCGTCATGAAGAAAAATCCCCTTCAAACTCTTTTATGTATTTCCTTACCCCAAAGCACTACCCTTTTTGTGCATTTATGCATTTTACCTGACCTTTTATGCAAGTCAACTGTACATGGTCTTCCTTACAAGAGAGCCACCATATTCAGATAAAGATGGTGCTCGCATGGCTGGACAAAATTGGGAACTCCGGAACCTTGTTCCTGGGAAATCTTTAACTTTGGACAGAAATTTAAATTTGAAAAAATAAAAAATACATGAAGGGAATTTTTCTTCATGACGGGAAATTTGTATTTTTTTCTGGCCCTGGCGCACAGATTACGTCCAAAGCAATAGAATACTATTAAAGTGGACATTTTCTTGCTACATTTATTTTTGTGCTTTTCGTGCTAAATTCAGCAAGCCTGAAAATATAAACGCACAAATATTTTAATTTTGTATGTAGGTCTATGTAAGGAAGCTCAAAACCGTGAAAATAAAAACAAGTACAAATGGCTCAAAATGGGTAAAGCGCGAAAAATTACCCCCGCGAAAATGTCCACTTTTACAGCCAGAAAACATTAAAAATGATCCAGATATTAGTGTTTTCCCCATGATTCCTTGTTCTTACCTTGGAGTGAGACATGGTATCTGTTCAATAGTGCATATGGCGTCACCAGTAGCTTGTATGATGTCTGCTTTAGCCAGGATCTTTTCGTGAAATTCCTGTTGTTCAAAAAGAAAAGGAAAAAATAATTTCATCAGAATGGTTTTTGATTCAATTTGGCAGGAAACTTGATGTCTACAGAATATTATAAAACCACTTAATTTTGTGAAGGATTTAATTTCGCGAGGGATGTGGATTCGCAAAATTAAATACCCGCGAAACTGAAAGTAACAGTAAAATGTCCAGATTCACAAAATTAAATGCCCACTAAAATAGCAGTAATTTTAAATTCACAAAATAAAGTATCCACAAACTTATAGTGTTTTACAGTATCATTGTGTAGGTCATCCTTGCACAAGTTCTTAGCTACCGAGCCGTCCACCCGTCTTTTGGACGGGCAGTTTCTAAAGTGGACGGGTGGGAAAATCCTCAACCTATCTTATCTTATCAGGGCAGTGTCGGACAAGCAAATAAAAAAATGCATATTTATCCCCAATTTATTATAAACATACAACCGTAAAAAAACAAGCTTGCTCATTTCATCCAACCATTAAGGCATTTAACAATCTAAAATCATTCGCGATCACCACTTGGGCGCAATATTGGGCTACTATTCACACCCGAGGGTGTGCTTCATATAAATTGGCCGCATAATGGGTGCATAGAGATGATTACACTAATTAAACATCCGCAATAGAAATACTACTGGAGTGTTCAAATTTGAACGGGTAACTTTCAAATCCTGGCTCAGACCTTGCAATGCAGGATGATGTAACAGGTAGGTAGAAGTTGATCCTAAATTAGCTTATCAAATGAAATGCCCATTGTTAACAGAAAAAGGTTCACAGTTCTGAAAAGGGACGTAAGAGTATGCTGTTAGAATTTGGTCTTGAGGAAGTCTGTATGAATGCCCATCTTATAAGTCTATCACGTAAACTAGTGCTAAGTATCCACAATGTGGTCTGCTTTTCAGGTTGGTCTGCTTTTTAGGTTGGTTGGTGGTTAATTTTGCACTCATTTACTCTTCTAAAGAGCAATGCCTTATACAATAAAATTACACCCTCTCTTGAAGACAGAAGCGATTTTGATAAGTTTTTTGGTGTGCAATGTGTAGCAATTCGATAGCAATCTGGTATTAAATACTGAATGAACCTTCCCTCTCTCATACCTCCACTCTCCTTTGTAGATATGTAGAAACACAAATCACTTCCTGAACCCCCTCCTCCCCCTCCCCTAACTGCCTCACCCCCTCGCCAAATAATGTCCTTGTCCTAATTTACCTCCACTGGGTTAGCATCTGCTTCTGTTGGTGGAACATAGAACCTCATCTCCATCAGCGATACCTCAGCGTCATCATTCTGGTGAAATTCTAGGATTACTTCATTCTTTGCCGTCGTGGTGTGCGACACGTTGCCCAACGGTAAATGAAACGCAGGCTTCCTGTCCACAGCAAAGGACAGCTCGGAACCTGGAAATTGTAAATGATCAGATAAGTGTCAATTTGAGAATTTTCTTTTGCTCTATCATTACTATCAATTACTTCCATATAAAGTGCAACAAGAGAAAGTCATACACTTTGTTTGGGTCCTTTAAAGTAACTTTCAATTTTTTATTTTTTTACCAAACAGGCTCTAGACATTTCGATGAATCTTTTTGGCACATTTTCAATACACTTATCTTTATTTAATTCAAATTCAAAGTGGCATGCATAGGAATCAAATATCCCGCTCACTAAGTGTACGACCCAGCGCAGGGTAGTGTGCACGGCTGCACTGTGTGATCGATTGCCTGGTTAATCCTGGTCTTAACAGTGTCACACCCATTTTCCTTCCGCGCAGTGTATTGAAAATGTGACTTTTGAAGAGTGCCTAATTTTCTTTAAATGGCGCTAATCATGGTTTGTCTTTGTTGTTAAGTGTTATGTTTGGTATCAAAATGTGCCACAAAGAGTCATCAAAATGTCTATCTAGCCTGTTTGGTATAACAAATAATGGAATGTTACTTTAAGGACCTAAACAAAGTGTATGACTTTCTTTTGTTGAGCACTTTAGTATGAAAAACAATTTTCTACCTCTCATGATCCAAGCCAACAAGATAATGGCCAAGAGAAATGAGATACTGGGTCAGTCACTGCCTCTGCATTCAAACAAAGGCCAAATACGAGGGCCTAAAATCACAAGGGTTAAAATGATATTGATTACTTGCACACAGAAACACTTTATAGTTATTGCAAATGGTTTTTATATGCTTACCTTTAAACGAAGTAGTACCCCAGTTCCACCCTTTCAATGACATCTCTACCTCCTCTAATTCAATGTCAAAATTGCTCTTGAGGAAACCGCCCACTTTCTCTTGATCCTACAAGAACGAGAAGTATCAAGCATTATCACTATTTGCAGTAAGGCCATATGAAAAATCAAACCTGTTCTAGGGGCCCGATTGACCCATTTTTATTAATTTTCAAAAAATATATTTTTGGAAAATTTGGAAAATTATTGAAAGTCACCTAAAATTCCTGAATTTTTTTGGGGAAAAAAGCCAGATCGACCGACCCACCCTACCTGTGAGGTCCATTTGCCTGTAGAACAGGGTTTATTTTCTGTGGCCTAGGTATAATCTGTTTAAAATCTAAGATATTGATTCCATGATATAAAGACTCAATCGGCTCTTTTCAGAGCCACCAATTGGAAAAGACCACATAAGTTAGAAACGAGTACACATTTTTACACCATTGAAAAAGGGCTCTTCAGCAAGCCTCCAAATAAATGTGCATGGACCAAGAGCTACTTTTTACTATATAATAGTTTACTATGTAAAATTTGGAAAACACCAGGAGCCATCATTTTACAAACCATTGGGTAAAAAAACTCCTGGGTGCCCGCTTATTTGGATTGGAGACTTGCTCTTCAGGTGCGTATGTCTCTCATACAGTTCTCATTATTGAGAAGACCCACATCTTGGAAATCCATAACATATAGTCCAGTGAGTTCTTGGTGCCAGAACACTGAGGTCTATGATACCCCAAGAGCAGCGTTAGAAATAAGAAAAATGTGGGATCGTAATAGATAAATTTACATAAGGTCAAATGGGGAGAGGTCATCGATAGAATAGAATTAATGAAACTGATGGGGAAGTATCTACGACACAGATAATCTTGGGTTCCAGTATGGTGCATAGATCTGCATTCGGAAACTCAAAACAGCACAAACCCTGATGAGTCCCTGACCTACCGTATCTTTGAATCCATCATATTTGAATATCCCTCCACTATTTGTGTACAGCTTAAGTTCGTATCCCCTCGCTACTTTGAATCCATCATATTTGAATATCCCTCTACTATTTGTGTACAGCTTAAGTTCGTATCCCCTCGCTACTTTGAATCCATCATATTTGAATATCCCTCTACTATTTGTGTACAGCCTAAGTTCGTGTCCCCTCGCTACTTTGGCGCCAGTTGCTTGAACCTACTTTCCCTATTTTTTGGAAGGGATCCTCAGGTGATCACTCATACAATTCTAAAACTGATTTTAAGGCCACTAGGCCAGTGTCATCATTGAGAAGACTCACATCTTAGAAACCCAACATTTGAAGACTATAATACCCCAACAGACCCAAGCGCCAATAAAGAGGGACGGACCATAAGATTTCAGGATTCCAAAATCCTCCAAAGTTGGAAAAGGGGTCCACAGCATAAAATCACATTTTGAAGTCAAACCTTAAAAATCATTCAATCTTGACTTACCGTATCTTTGAATCCATCATATTTGAATATCCCTCCACTATTTGTGTACAGCTTAAGTTCATATCCCCTCGCTACTTTGAGCCAGTTGCTTTTCTCCACATCCTCTGCGTGAACCTGGTCTACTTTCCCCGTCTTGCTGTTCTTGAACATTAAACCCTGTTTGCTGAGCTTCAGCCGACCTCCATTCTGTAGAAACGGTATATATAAAAGACAACAAATATTTGTCTCAGAAACTCAAAAAGCTAACTTGGTAAAGTTTGAAATCCAATCCGCATCAATTAAAATATTTTAATCTAACTAATGCAGGGTTATAGCTAGGCCAGACTGAGTGCCGGCTAATTTGACTGACAACGAGAGGAGTGTCGTGAACGAAGTGCAGTGGATCACGGCATGGGGTCCAGAGGCCTGCTTAATTAAGGGTTTTGAATGCATTTTTAGGGTTCCTGCCTGCCACATAACTTCTTATTTTATGAGGCAGTTTAATAATCTAAAAAAATTTAAAAAAAATAGTGCCGGTCGGCCAGCATGAGTGCCGGCTACACCTGACTGTTGTAGCTATAACCCTGAACTACTGTAAAGCATGAAATGTTCTCGGCATTACAATTTTGCGAATCACAGACTTCTGCCTTTTTCGCTGCATGAAAGTTTCGGGAATGTGTTGAGTAATAGTCATTACAGGCCTTTAACCCTAACCCTACTACGTCTCACAGACACATCACAGCCAGCACCACTTGGCTTGCGCGCGCACAAGTTCTATCTCATGTAGCACTAAACTACGGGTATATATGGTCTCCAATTTTTTAGCCTGTGAAGCCCTCCTGTGTTGGTTGGCATTTGCGCATTGGAATTTAATGAACAGCAATGGCATGCCAGCCAAGGGGCGGTAATATAGGGGCGAGGTGGCGCAGTCAGTTAGAGCGTCGTAACACTGGATCGTTTGGACGTTTGAGTGGATCATTTATTTGAGCGTCAGTTCAATACGTCCGATACATCAACACAGCCTCGTCCCCATGCCTCCGTCAGACCATGCAGACTGAAGTAGGCATGCATGTTCATAGGAGCACCGTGGTTCGGAAGTCAAGTAGAAGGCCGAGCACGCTAGAGGCCGAGCACGTTAAAAGGTCAGACTCTTTCGTAAAGACTAAGAGTAGGGGATCATAACGGTCTGTGTCTGTACACACACAATAATTACTTCAACTTGAAAAAGTCAACCTCTAGTCTTCAGAGGAAATAAAATACGAGATACGAGATTATCATGTTATGTGTGAGTTTGACTGCCGAATTTTGCACCAATCAAACATGTAAAACAATAACAAGCGACCACACTGCCACGCATATTGACAGATCTTGATATAATGACAACATAATAACTCACCATAGCACCTTTTATCTCTTGAGATATATCGTGAAATTCTAAAACGTCCGTCATTTCGTTAAATTGCTCTTTTTAGTCCACAAAATATTATAGTCATGCCCAAATGACGGGGGTTTTGTCACTTGTGGCGCGAAAGTTGTAGAGGGGGTAGTTTAAATGGAAGTTGTGCTGCCAGGTGGTGCTGAACACGATTTTACGGTATTCGATTTTCCCTTTTGCAAACGATGAGAAATGGCTAGGATAAAAAAGTAGAAATGCATTTAATATCGAATCTTACAAAATACTAGTAGGCGACGACATGTTTGTTCGACATTGAATTGATTGATTGATTAATTGATGAGTTGGTTGATTGGCCAGCACTAGTGATGGCTTGTGTGATACGGTGGTGAGTTGAGTCTTGATAGTGGGGTGGGTTAATAGACAACAAGTCATACTTAGAGTAATTTGGTCACCAGTTGGTATTGTTTATCATAAGGTATCTTTCCCATTTGGTGGTTAAACGTTTAAAAAAAACCTAAAAAACCAACGTATGGGTTTCCTGCAGACGCGTACGCAGGGCCGTGTTTAGGGTGTAAAACACCCCCTGTGTCTATCAAACAAAATTAAAAGGGGGAATAAATAAGAAATTAACCCCTGCCGCGCAGCACATAGCCCCCTCCCCACTATTGGAGTTGGGGAATGCCCCCACCCTTTTTTGGCAACCTTAAACACCTTAAAGTAATTTTATAAAATAAAAATTAATGAGGTCTTTTAGGGAGGGTTCATGTTGGTGGGCGGTTGGAAAAAATGAAGGGGATCAGAAGAAACAAATGTCCCCCGATCACAACAAATGTTGGTACTTAAAGGGACATTAAGTGGTTTTGAAAATTTTAAATGTTTAAAAATTTACTTCAGAATTCAGGATGAACATTAAAAATTGCCATTAGTGTTGTTTCTATTAACAAAAACACAGCCAAACTTGATTAAAACAATACCATCGCTATTTATTGAAAAACGCCCTCTATGCAAATATGGTTCGCATTATGTATCACGCGTACTGCAGGGGGATACTGTAGGACGTAAAATGCTCGTTGCGGCTCTACGAACATTTTTGAATCGATGTTTTGCTGTACAAAGAGGGCTGATTTTTCTTAATCCTTATAGGTGTAAGTTCATACATGTAATACAATTATAAAAATATACAAATCCCAGTTTTTATAATATATTTTTCAATAATTGAGGGCGCTGCCTCCACCACATCTCTTAATGCCCCTTTAATGGGGGTGGGGGGATAACAAAACCCAATTTTTGAGGGGTTTTGCGCCCACAAAACAAAACAACAAACATTTTAAAACTTATCCGCTTCGTGTGCGGTCGAATCTAATAACGTTCGAAAACTTAGACATACAGGGGGGAGGGATCAAGAAACAAATTCACCATAGAAGGGGGTGTGGGGCCGGTCAAGAAAAAAATTAACGAGGTTTGGGGGGATCAAGATTTTTTTTTGTCCGAGGCTCACAATGTCCAACCCCCACCAAAATATTTATGAACACTCCCTTAGAAACGACCTCAGAGAATATCAACATTTTCTCTCACGCCGCACTACACAAGTGCTACCGGTACCGCAAGCATAAAGGGGGAAGGACATCGTTTTATAACGGACATCAAATGCAGCGCCCACTAGCGACCACTAACAATAGGAATCGAACCACAGCTAAACATCAATGCTGGTCGCTTGCTCTGATGTCAATTGTCTAAAGCTAACTATTGGGTGTCACTTATTAGAAAATTGACATATCATAATTGTTGTTTAATGGTATAGGGGAGGATGGGGCAACTGGTCCGGTTAAGCATATTTCATGATATAAAATATTAAAGCTTGTGTACATATTTATGGAATTGCTATGAAAATATCACCCATGTAACTGTTTACATATAACATATAATCAATGTTAAAAAATATCTAAAGAAAAGGCCAATTACCACTAACTGAAAACTTTACTTGGTACGGACCAGTACCAGTTACCCCATCAACTGGTCCTATAATATGTTCCAACGGTTAGAATACACAGAAATCAGTGAATGACAACACGGAAACTAGGCAGTATTTTCTTTACAAATACATTTCCATATTAGTTAACATGTAAAAAGGATACATGTCTCATGAAACCCATGTTTTATACAGTTTTCGTGGTTAACGCGTAAATAGCAGTATACTAATGGTGTACAAAGCAAGCAAAATTTTCGACTGCACATTTATTAGATAAAACGGTATGAACCTTGTTAAATGGTTACATGATTGTGATATTCAGATGCCCCATACATTTGTCTAATTATATACCCCTTTCTTAAATAATTTTTACTTCATATAATCATCATTTAGTACCATCTTGATATTTAGCCAGCTTTTCATGTTACAGGGGAAGTTAGTCAATGACAATGATGGCCCAACGGTTAATATACACAAAAAGCAGTGGATAATATACATAAATCATGATATTTTGTCATTGCAAATACCTTTACAGACACCATTCAAAATATAATAAAGATGAAATTCATTATACCGAGGTTTGAAACCATTCTCAGCAATTTCATGTCATGTTGTAATCCTTCAATAGCAGAAATAGTGGTATTAGACCCAAAATGCCCCAAAATGTTTAAGAACTAGACAGAATGTGAATTATTTCATATTCTATTCACATTTCAATACCGAGTCATGTTTTATTGACACTAACAACTAATTTTCCAAATGAATTTTACAATTTTGATTAATTTTTTTCAGGCAGACCAGTTGCCCCATACCCCTTCGGACCACTTGCCCCAACAAATGATTAGCACTTTGTCGAGATGAAACATTATTCAAACACGCCTGTGACGTAATACATTTTACGCCAAAATGTTTTAAAACATACCCCCATTTGTCATAATAATCAATAACTCCAATACATTTCAGAAAAAAAAGGCAAAACTGCATTTTTGTTTTTATCCATTACACAGATTTCTGTAGCCAGCGAGTATCTTTGAATTCGCAAATATTACGGCGTTCGGGTCCTACAAGTAGACGAGTGTCTTTAGATAAAATAAGAAATGTTGTACTTTGTTATTTGCAAATTCATGAACTAATAACTCTACCAAATGAATACCCGTGATAATGATTTAAGTTGAAGCATTCTTGAATTGATAATATTGATCGCAAATCCAAACCACCAATGTCCTAAATTAGCAATATGCGCCATTTTACGGTCATTTCAACCACAAGCTATGATTTTAATCACATTTCGAAAAGTCCCTAAGCACACTACAATATAGCACCCATCAAATGCAATATGCACCTAGCATCTTAAGACGACTGTACTGCATGTATATGTTTACTGTTAATGTTGCATATCTGTCAATCATATAAAGTACATTAAACATGATCTAAACCCATCTTCATATATCGCCCATACTATCTGTGAATTTTCAATAAGTCACTCAAGGAGGTGGCTTCAAAGATCTGGAGAATATCACATGTGTAAATACCCTAAAGTTTCAAATGTTTTGGATTGTAGAAGGTGAGGATATATGTCAAGTTTCAACAAAAAACGTACTGTTCAAAAGAAAGCAGTATGTGTTACGTAGAGCTTGGCTCTAACGCTTGATTTAGTAATGTATTTCTAGTATGATTTGATATTACACTATCTGGCGCGATGGTCGCTAGATGGCGTTCATATAAACAGGTGCGTTAGGTTGTATAAGCGTGACTAATTTCTCCCGCGCTTTACGAAGGATTATTGTGATCGCGTTGTCAACAAAAATCATTCCCTTATGCGATGTCTTGGAGATAACTATATTTTGGTTGCTTCCTAAAAACCGACATCTTTATCAGGGTAAGCTTGCGGTCATTGTGAGCCTGGTATATTTTGTTTCATGGGGTAAGTTTGCGAGTTTGCAAACCCATCGATTGGTCTAATGTGTGGCAATCAAGTTATTACGTGAAAGTTAGCATCATTAATTTCGTCGGCTATGGTATCAGCACCCCGTTGGATGGACGAGTCATACAGAATTTCATCCAGGGTGAACAACTGAAAGTAGTGCCATCATGTCGACGAATGTCTGGAGACACGAGACATCACATTTGGGAATCTAACGTAAGTTTGTAAATAAGTGTAAATAAATATTGTATTATTTTTCTATAGACGTGTACGTGCTGACGTCCCTTAAAATACGTCTAAATTATATTTCACGATATTACATGTTCCCAATCCGTGTATTCAAGTTGACTACATTGAAGGTATAAAATGAAGTTATTCTTTGCAATTCAAATATCAAAATTTACATCCGTGAAAATTACGGAAATTTCATTAATTGTTTTCGTAGAGATTAAGAAAACAAAATGTCTGTATCCGTTGTTTTATCTCATGAGCAAGGAAGTTTTGGATAAAGAAACATATAACAAAATGAAACTCCTTTTTAATATATTTTGGAATAGAGCTGAAATGGGATAATAGTAGGTTTCTTTCCGCATACAATTAATATGTCTTGAATGTAAATATATTTGTAAATACAATTTTATCCGAATGAAATAAATGTTGTGTAATAGGGTGAAATCATGACTTCTTGATATTGTGTGGCTTTATGCGAATTAGCATAACAATCATGATTTTTCCCGCCCAAAATTATATATGTTTATAACAATGTATTGTGTATGGAGTGAACTCATGAACTTGCTAATATTATGTGACGTTATACGAATTAGCATTTGATCATGATTTCTCTCGCAAAATAAATATGGCTGGTGATTTATAAAAGTAAACTTTCATTTGTGTATGTTGTACCGATGTTGCGTGGTGGAAATAATACCCCAAGATTTCATGAGTACATCAGTTGAAATGTCAATTATAAATCTACTTTTGGACACGCCGTTTTAATACGGTATCAAAAGAATTGATGTGTGTTGAATTTGGTCTATTAATATATAGAAACAATTTTGACTTGTATCCGAAATGGATATAGCTTTATTTACAAATACAAAATATTATTTGCAAGGTTTTGGTTTCAATTTATTGTTTCAGTGCGTTGGCTGTTATTGCTGTTACTGCTGTTACAGCTTGTTACTGTTTATGGAGGTTAATGGCTGCCGATATAATTAGCAGTTGTATCACCGATTATTAATGCATACCAAATGTGGGGTAATCCGATGAATCTGATGTTGTTGACATGGAAATCAACCAAGCATTAAAAAACCTTGGCTACGACCGTTGAATGATCATCAAGAATATATAACAACCGCTATATTGATTAAATGACAGATGTAATCCAATAATCCCTAATGATGTCGCAGATTAAGTAAGATAACATTAAATTCTGCTAAATGGGTAAGCACTGGTTATTATTACGTCATATATATCAATAACACTTTCAATTGTCTGGGGACGTAACAACACCATTGATTATTCGTCGAGGTTATTACATTCATGGGAAACCCATCTACAACAACAAATGAGGCATAATTGAAGTGACATTATAATTTGATTTGAACTTTGTGAATATTATTGTTTATGTGAATGAGACCTATTGTATAGGTCATCCATATGTTAATGGATCTGAAGAAAGTCAGTGACGGAGATGATGAATTAAAATTATAGTTAAATATGGTAAATCTGATTTGTACGATGTGTTAATTGGCGTTCAAATGTATAGTACCTCACTTATGCGTAGTTAATTTATTGAACTTGGGCGTTACACCAAAGGTCAGGCGTAACAATTGGGGGCTCGTCCGGGAACGTTTACGCATGCGCCAAAAACAATACGTGCTAATAAATCTTTGCATAATTAATGTTAAGGAGGTGCGGATGATTTAACGTCAATTTAACTTATATATTGCTTGTATACATCATATATATCTCACTGTTGTCTTAATATATTTGTTATCTTCAGATCTTCAGACGTTCGACTACATGGTTGGCACTACTTCGGATGGTCACCACATGTATATCACACAAGTCAAGATCAAGGTGAAGAACACCAAGATATAACAGCCAACGTAGAAGTGCTGGGGTGAGCATAGTGTAGTAGTTAAATTTTACGTATTTATAATAGTTGATTGCCACAGATTTATAGACACACTTTACTTAAGAATTTTCGTGACAAGAATTTTCGCGATAGTTGTTTACATTTTTTTTTTTTATTACCCAAATTTAATTTCATATCCATCCTCATCATGTCTGTAGAATATCTCAAAGAAATAGAAACTCTCACTTCCCTGGGGAAAGAAATCGGTCTCGAGGGGCGCGAGTTAAAGGATTTTTTGGTTGAGGAAAGAAGGAAATTAAAGGAACAAAGGGATGCTGATCGTGATGCAAGAGTAGCCGAGCGTGAACATGAGAGAGAGCGTATGGTTCACTTAAAAGAGAGTCAAACTTATGAATCAAATCGCGAGAAAGAGCGTCAAGCTCATGAATTAAATATTGAAGAGCAACGCGTACTGCGTGAAAAAGAGAATCGAACTCATGAATTAAATGTTGAAGAGCAACGCGTACTGCGCGAAAAAGAAAATCAAACTCATGAATTGAATATTGGGGAGCAACGCGCACTGCGCGAGAAAGAGCGTAGAGCAGAGGAACAAATTAATGAAGAACATCGGTTAGGGCGCGAAAAAGAACTCTTGGAAACGCGTACAGAGCGCGAAAAAGAACTTTTGGAAACGCGTGCCGATCTTGAACAAAAGAAAAATGACACGCAATATCATCATGAAATTGAAATGGCTAACCTTACGCTCAAAAGTAATGAATTACAGAATCAGACTGCCATAAATGGCTCACATACTTCGGCAAATAGCAGCAAGTATAGACCATTGAAACTTCCAAAATACGATGAAACTAAAGATGATATGGATGCATACATTAATAGGTTTGAAAGATATGCAGTAACAAGTCAATGGGAGCAAGAAATTTGGGCCTTGAATTTGAGTACTCTTTTGACTGGACAAGGACTACAGGTTTATGATGCACTTACTCCTAACGATGCCGATAACTATATGATTTTGAAAAAAGCATTGTTAAGACGGTATAAACATACCGAAGTTGGGTTTCGTGATAAATTCAAAAATTCTAAACCTGACCCAAATGAAAGTGCTGAACAATATACAACCCGAATTACCAGGTACCTTCACAGGTGGATTGAACTCGCGGATGTAGGTAACTCAATTGGAGCTTTGGTAGATCTATTGGTCAGAGATCAATTTTTACACAGTTGCCCGAGAAACATGGCCACTCATATTTTGGAACAAGAACCAAAAGAAGCAAACAAAGTTGCGATAATCGCTGATCATTACATAAATGCACATGGTGGTTGGTTCGACAAGGTCAAAGTGAAAGAAAATAAATTTCAATCCCAACCGAAAACACAAGGTCAAAATACAGGTCAATATAAAAATACTGGCCAGCCCCAACGTACAAACCAACCTCAAGGTCAAACAAATAGGCCTAGCAATTCATACACTAATAGTGGTAAGTTCAATACAGGTATCCGTGAACCGATCACATGTTTCCTATGCGGAAAGAAAGGTCATAGAGCAAAGGATTGTATCCGTAAAGGAACATTAGCCCTTGTATTAGATAGTGTTGCACAACTATACCCTACAGATGGAAATAGGCCTACTGATGTAAACACTCAAGACAATCTTGAAAGTAACTGTAATTTACAGCAACAAAGTGACGAGCAAAATACTGAGACAGGTGATAGGCCTACAAACCATTCTGGTTATAATCAGAGTATAGACTATGGTAATCAGTCAGGTGGTAACGATAGTAACTACAGTAATGGTCATGCTTATCACACTTTAAGCTCTGACATAGGCTTAAACAGAAATGCACCAGTACAACACCAAGGTGTTAGTCATGATAACCCTGGTAAGTATAACCATAGGCCTACAAATAATGGGCAACAGAGTGACGAAGGTTATGGATCACGACACGTAACCTTAGGTCTACTATGTACTGAGATTGATCCAGATAAGGTAGACATAAATCTGCAACAAGATTATCCTGAAATAGAGTGTGATTGCCAACGAAAAAACATAGGTATAGCATGTAAGCATTGGGATAATAAACGTATGCCATTGAGAGAGGGAACGATCAATGGTGTACATCAGTTAAGGTATATCGTGATACAGGTTGTAATGGTGTCGTTGTACGCAAAGGTCTAGTAAAACCGCATCAGTATACAGGTGAACAACATACATGTTATCTAATCGATGGTACGCAACGAAGGTATCCCGTCGCCAAGATCGATATTACGTCACCATATTTCACAGGTAGAGTATACGCTCTAGTAATGGAAACACCAATATGTGACTTAGTGGTCGGACAATGTCCAGGTGCAAAAGATCCAGATGTAAAGATCATACCAACTCAAGATATCGGAGTGCAAGTCGACTTGGAAACAGACGATTTAGAAGAACAACATGTTGTCGCAGCTGAAACCCTAATTCAGAAATCAGCCAGTTCTAAGCCTCTTACACCATTACTTGTAACTCCATCAGATGAAGAAGTGACGCCAGAAACCACCCGACAAGTACGTCCACAGCAGGAAGATCAAACCCTACAAAAGAGAAGAGAACATGCAGCAACAGGAATCAAGAATAAGTTCTCAGAGTCTTACCATCGTATTGAAGGATATATCTCCAAAGTCATGGCAGTATTACTTACAATGACATCGACTGTCGCCATCACCTTGCAACTCTTTCTTTTCATATTTCTCATCGGTGCTGTGCTGTTACAAGAAGATGACGGGGAATTATTCCCAACGGCACTTGCGAGTAAAAAGCTCAATGAACATCAGAAGCGTTACTCAGTCATGGAAAAGGAATGCTTGGCATTAATATGGGCAACTCAGAAATTCTCCACCTACTTATTTGGAAAGGAGTTTGTCATCCAAACCGACCATCAACCTTTGACATGTCTCCGAAAATCCAAAGTAGCAAATGGCAGGATAATGCGTTGGGAATTAGCACTACAACAATTTCGCTACCGAATAGAAGTCATCAAAGGCAAACATAATGTTGGAGCCGATTTCATGAGTAGAGCAGTACTTGATTAAAATGCTAAAACAAACATCAAAATAATAACAGGAATCCATCAAATCATATAAGTATTCATACGATAGATGAGCGGTCATACGTAAGCATACTGGGTAGAAATATTTTAAAATCATGGAAGCTGATTGTATATATATATTCATGGAAGCAGATTTTTTTTTATTTTATTTTGATAAATACAGTTCGTATATTTATCTTAAGTGGGGGGTTAATTGTTACGTAGAGCTTGGCTCTAACGCTTGATTTAGTAATGTATTTCTAGTATGATTTGATATTACACTATCTGGCGCGATGGTCGCTAGATGGCGTTCATATAAACAGGTGCGTTAGGTTGTATAAGCGTGACTAATTTCTCCCGCGCTTTACGAAGGATTATTGTGATCGCGTTGTCAACAAAAATCATTCCCTTATGCGATGTCTTGGAGATAACTATATTTTGGTTGCTTCCTAAAAACCGACATCTTTATCAGGGTAAGCTTGCGGTCATTGTGAGCCTGGTATATTTTGTTTCATGGGGTAAGTTTGCGAGTTTGCAAACCCATCGATTGGTCTAATGTGTGGCAATCAAGTTATTACGTGAAAGTTAGCATCATTAATTTCGTCGGCTATGGTATCAGCACCCCGTTGGATGGACGAGTCATACAGAATTTCGTCCAGGGTGAACAACTGAAAGTAGTGCCATCATGTCGACGAATGTCTGGAGACACGAGACATCACATTTGGGAATCTAACGTAAGTTTGTAAATAAGTGTAAATAAATATTGTATTATTTTTCTATAGACGTGTACGTGCTGACGTCCCTTAAAATACGTCTAAATTATATTTCACGATATTACATGTTCCCAATCCGTGTATTCAAGTTGACTACATTGAAGGTATAAAATGAAGTTATTCTTTGCAATTCAAATATCAAAATTTACATCCGTGAAAATTACGGAAATTTCATTAATTGTTTTCGTAGAGATTAAGAAAACAAAATGTCTGTATCCGTTGTTTTATCTCATGAGCAAGGAAGTTTTGGATAAAGAAACATATAACAAAATGAAACTCCTTTTTAATATATTTTGGAATAGAGCTGAAATGGGATAATAGTAGGTTTCTTTCCGCATACAATTAATATGTCTTGAATGTAAATATATTTGTAAATACAATTTTATCCGAATGAAATAAATGTTGTGTAATAGGGTGAAATCATGACTTCTTGATATTGTGTGGCTTTATGCGAATTAGCATAACAATCATGATTTTTCCCGCCCAAAATTATATATGTTTATAACAATGTATTGTGTATGGAGTGAACTCATGAACTTGCTAATATTATGTGACGTTATACGAATTAGCATTTGATCATGATTTCTCTCGCAAAATAAATATGGCTGGTGATTTATAAAAGTAAACTTTCATTTGTGTATGTTGTACCGATGTTGCGTGGTGGAAATAATACCCCAAGATTTCATGAGTACATCAGTTGAAATGTCAATTATAAATCTACTTTTGGACACGCCGTTTTAATACGGTATCAAAAGAATTGATGTGTGTTGAATTTGGTCTATTAATATATAGAAACAATTTTGACTTGTATCCGAAATGGATATAGCTTTATTTACAAATACAAAATATTATTTGCAAGGTTTTGGTTTCAATTTATTGTTTCAGTGCGTTGGCTGTTATTGCTGTTACTGCTGTTACAGCTTGTTACTGTTTATGGAGGTTAATGGCTGCCGATATAATTAGCAGTTGTATCACCGATTATTAATGCATACCAAATGTGGGGTAATCCGATGAATCTGATGTTGTTGACATGGAAATCAACCAAGCATTAAAAAACCTTGGCTACGACCGTTGAATGATCATCAAGAATATATAACAACCGCTATATTGATTAAATGACAGATGTAATCCAATAATCCCTAATGATGTCGCAGATTAAGTAAGATAACATTAAATTCTGCTAAATGGGTAAGCACTGGTTATTATTACGTCATATATATCAATAACACTTTCAATTGTCTGGGGACGTAACAACACCATTGATTATTCGTCGAGGTTATTACATTCATGGGAAACCCATCTACAACAACAAATGAGGCATAATTGAAGTGACATTATAATTTGATTTGAACTTTGTGAATATTATTGTTTATGTGAATGAGACCTATTGTATAGGTCATCCATATGTTAATGGATCTGAAGAAAGTCAGTGACGGAGATGATGAATTAAAATTATAGTTAAATATGGTAAATCTGATTTGTACGATGTGTTAATTGGCGTTCAAATGTATAGTACCTCACTTATGCGTAGTTAATTTATTGAACTTGGGCGTTACACCAAAGGTCAGGCGTAACAGTATGCCCATACAATTATTACAAAATCCTTCATTTCGGACCACTTGCCCCACGGACCAGTTGCCCCATATTCCCCTAGATGTAATGAATATTACTCAAACCTCTTTTAAAAATGAGTTGAGGGCCAAATGCCATTCCCCTGCAAAATAGCAGATCGATACAATTGAGTGAAAGTGAACGTGTCGCAAAAAAAAAAAAAAATCAAAAAAAATTAAAAATGTTTGCAACTTTCATTTCAAGATTTCTCTGTAATGTGTGCAGTTAAGAGAATGATTTAGTTTATAATACTTATTTATACATCAACATGATCAAGGAATATTTTGATAGCTTAAAATTGATTCAATAAATCATCTAATATCAATACACCCGTAAGTCCCAAAATATTAATAATTTAGTTGTCCCCGGTCAGTCCTTATATTTGGTCATCTCTAAAACATTTTTAGTGAGTTCACACCCTCACCATAGGCCGGTGAACAATGACGTCAATAAAGAAACAAACCATTACAACAACAAAAGAATTTCAACACATTTCTCAATCGACACTCTGCCCATCAACGGCTAATAATTGGCGTTTGAACTCTGGTCAATTTAGCATAATCACACGCTACTACATATGAATGCCTTCAGTGTACACTGGTCTATCTGTAGTCAAATCCGGCGCCACTGCACTGATACAATATAGGTTTTGTTCATCGGTTAAGCATAAGCGGGTAATTTGACTATGAATAAGGTTGCGAGGTTTTAGAACTGACGGAATTAAGATCGAGGACAACCAAACAATATTTTATTATTGGCCTACTGGTATTTGGAAAATTCAGTCATGGATGATTAGTTCAATAGTCAAATGCTATCACTTGGAGGCGCTGTAGTTAATGTCCATAGTCTACCATAGGGGAAGGGGTGGGGTACCGCGCCATTTTGTCCCGAAGCAATGGTTACACTGGGCGACAGTGTATTGTCGTCTAACGGCATGGCAGGTAGGTGCTGCATCGCGATCTGGATATCCTGGTTTGTGTTTTTACATTTCTGTATCAGTGTCTTAACTGTTCTGACGGTTCTTTCAGCCAATCCGTTAGAACGAGGGTATCTTGGGGACGCCGTCACATGCGTAACACCCCATTTACTGCACATATCTTGGAAGGTGGCACCGGCGTACTGAGGTCCATTGTCCGATACGATGATGCATGGTGACCCAAACAAACTGAAGATTATTGATTTGCTAATTGTCTCACCAATGGTATTGGGCAACTTGCTCACGATGGAAAATATTGAGTGGTAGTCGGTGATCAGTATATAGCCTTCCTTACCAATGCAGAATAAGTCCGTGCCAAGCTTGGCATGGAGTGGTGGGAACGTCGTGCGGATCCAGAGGTTCTTTTGGCTGACTTGGTTGAAGTTCCTGGCAAGCTGTGCACCGTTTGGCCAGGTTTTCAATATCCTTGTTGATGTTTAGGCCAATAGACGGACTCTCTAGTCAGTCTTCGGGTCCTTTCAATACCCATGTGGCCTTGGTGCAACTGCTTAAATTCAGGATGTCCGGTCTTAGTGATACGGGTATCATGACCCGTCTTCCTCGAAGATGGCTGAGTTGGAGATCCCAAGCTCATCTCTGAATGCCCAGAGGGTCTAATATCAGTCGGCAATTCTTTGATGCTGTCTGGCAAGCCATCGTTGATAACCTGTCATACCTGCCTTAGGACAGGGTCTAGGGTAGTTTCCGTTTGTATTTCCTGTTGTTTATTTGCGCCGAAGTTTACTAGGTCAATGTTGATCACATTGCTATCATCTTCAAGGCTCTCCGCGATCTCGATCGCACCTACACCAACATAAAGTGGCTATTCGATATGTTGTTGTAAGGGTTAGGAACATTTGCTTTGAACATCAGCCAGAATCATGGAACTGCCAGGCTTGTATTTGACATCAAAGTCGTATCCTAGCAGCTTCACGAGTAGACGTTGCAGTCTAGGTGGTGCATTAGCTAACGGCTTGTACCAGATTATTTCTAGAGGTTTATGATCTGTCATTAATGTGAATCTCTTTCCGAAGAGATATGTGTGTAGCCTACGTATTCCGAATACCATGGCCAGCGTTTCTCTTTCGATATTCGAATAGTTCTTCTGTGAGTCTGGCAGGCTTTTAGATGCAAACATAACAGGTTGGTTGTCTTATAGGAGGCATGTTTCCAGGTCTTTCTGGGAAGCATCAACCTCGACCACTGTAGGCTTCGTCGGATCATAATACTTCAGGCATGTGCTGGTGGCTACAAGTTGCTTCAACTTCTCAAAAACAGCTTGATGTCGTCCTCCCAGGAGGTATGGGACGTCTTGCTTCAACAGTTCTCTGAGCGAGTGAGCGTGATTGGACAAGTTCGGGAAGAATGCTCCCAGATAGCTGATCATTCACAGGAACCTCCGAAGATCATCTTTGTCTTGCGGTGTTGGAATCTTGCAGATGTCCTCTACTTTAGCGGGATCAGGCTTGATTCCTTCACTTGTGTACAGGGAACCGACGAACCCTATCTGTGATCAGGTGATGCTCTTATAACACACTTACTACTGTTAAAAAGTAGCCCCTCTTTTATGGCGACCTTCATGAGATTGATTAAGTTCCTGTCATGTTCCTATTGTCGCACCATACACAGCCACATCGTCTGCTATTCCAACACATCCTGGAGCTTTCTCAAATATGTTGTCCATACGTTGCTGGAACACATCTTGGCTTATGTTGAGACCGAAGGGAAGTCGTCTGAAGCAATAGCGGCCAAATGGCGTACGGAATGTAGTCAACTCTTGTGACGTCTCTTCCAGGGATAGCACTGGATCAAAAATGTGAGAGGTCCCAGGAAATTTGTCAGGACCCCGTAGGACTTCAAAAAACAAATTTGAGGGGTCCCCAAAAAATTGAGGGGTCCTGAAATTTGGGTATTTGATAATTTTTAATTTTTTTACGGACAGTTTTAATGAATTTATATTGTGAGCAAAGGATGGATATGTAATTTACAGAATTTCCTAAGGTTTCCATTTCCATACATCGTCAAATTTAAGGGGTCTCTTCAATTTTGATCGGGACCCGCAAGTCTTTCCAATTTGAAACCTGACGCGTCAAACAAGAAAGTGAGAGGTCCAGGACGCGCAGACGCGTCAGTATGCGACCCCTGGTCTCTTTCAGGCGCACAAACCAATAGCCTGCCTTGGCATCCAGTTTGCCGAAATACTTCGCATGAGCAAATTCTGGATTCAGCTCCTCAAGAGTAGGTATTTTGTGAGGACAGCGCTTGACAGCCTGGTTCAGCCTTTTGGGATCTAGACAGATACGAAGTGATCCATCTTTTTTCAGGACCGACGTGATGGAACTGCACCAATCTGTGTGCTTTGATGACTCCTTGGTCTTCCATCTTTTGTAATTCTTGCTTTAATATTGGCTTGATATGTATGCTGCACATTCTTGGTGCGTCTATGTATGGCTTCGCATCTGGTTTCAGATGGATCTTGGCGGCTTCCTTGAAATTGCCTATCTTATCAAAGCAGTCAGGAAACTCGCGCATAAGGTCTTCTAAAGACTGGATGGGTTGTGGTGTAGATATTACCTCATCAATTAAATTGATGGTCATGATCATAAGCTTCTTGATGGTGCGTAGACCAATCACTACAGGTCTATCAACGGTTAACCATGACTCTCGGTTAACCATGGCTGCTGCGTGCCATACCTGCACGCCAAATCAATACACCCTCTTTTTGGTATCTGTGTACCATTGTATGCGTGTAGAGTGTCGTTGGTCTGCGACACAACGCTTTCCCATCGTTTTCCATACACCTTCTTGACGGTAGTCAATGGGAGAGTGTTTCCTAAGCTCCTGAGTCTACCTTTAATCGCAGTCGGTGCTGTCCGAACTTCTTAGGGCACACGATGTCAACGGAAACGAAGAGCTCTCTGTCTTCGTGGTTGTGGACTGCGTCAATGTTGAGGGAACTTGATACCGTGATTCCGTAGAACTATACGGAAGCCTCTTCTGTAGTGTCTTCATCACTGGTACCGCCTTCAGCACCTCGCACGTCGTCTATGTCCCTGCCTCTATGGCTGCGGGATCTACCGCTCCCTGGAGTGTCTTCCTCTGGATCTGGAGGCGCCACGCCCCCGTCCTCTGTGGCTTCTGCTCCCCGAATCTTTCTTCAGGCCTCTTCACTGCTTTAAAGTACACTTTCTAGCCCAGTGTCCAACTTTCCCACAGTTATTGTAGGAATCTACGTATGCTGGGCATCTTCGGGGATGGTGGTTGAGACCACACGCTCTGCACTCTCCGAAGTTGATGCCATCTATCGCTGTTGCTGGCGATTGGTTGGACGTCTGATTTCACCTCCGTCCATCAATGCTTAACGCTTCATACTTGCGACCTTCAACCAGAAGCTGTTCTATGGGGAAGCCTTTTTCTTTTCAAGAAGCGTGGTGCAGAGATTTGTTCCGTATGACGAGTTGATTGTTAATTCCATGATGCGTTCTGCGAGCTCTTCCTCGCTGAAGTAGCAATCTCTCGCCTTGTCTCTGCAGCGACCAACACACTCTTCTGTTGTCTCTTGCTGCTTTTGCTTGTATCGCATGAGTTCAAAACGATGCACCCTCAAATTTACGTTGACGTGTATCTGCATGTCAAACATTTGCCCGATTTTCTTAGGGTCTTTCTGGTCATTTTCATTGAGACTTGATTTATTAATCCTTCGCAGTCCTCCCGTGCCAATTGCGCGTCGTATCTTTATTGCTTGTTTTTCCTTATTCTCTATCTCATTGTCGAGGAAGTACAAATCCATCCTTTGTTTGAACAAGTCATATTCATCAGGCATGATGTTGGCGAACAACAGATGCTGCTACCTGAATAATTATCAAGGCAAAAGGTATCTGTTAGTACAATGAAAAACTATTTCACAACAATATATTCGGGGATTTGGCGATTTTGACGACATGATCTAACTATTTTAAAATGTTCCTGATCAGCTGATGTTTGTAAACACTAAAACTCGTCAAATGCGACGGTCCCTGTCGTAATTAGCATACACTCAGGTCAAGGGTCATCGGCGAATAATTATGCTAAATCGGTGTCCGTGATTGGATTGTGCATCGGCGAAGTAATCTCTTGTGTAACAATGTGAAGCGGCAAGAGAGTCTATCTTAACACTGATTGGTTCGAAGTCCCGGTCACTTTGCATATAATATAGGTGTTGAGAATCAGCAACGTGGGGGAGTGGTCGGCGAGCGGGGATTTGTACATACATCAAAGCGTGTACCAGGGGGAATAAGTTATTGATCAGCAACGCGGGGTCGGCGAGTGGGGATTTGTCTTTGATCAAGATGGCGAAGTAAAAAGTTTCTAAATTGACGATGCGAAACTTTGTTTTGAAAATTCAACGTGCCAACAGTTTGTAACAGTTATAGCTAAGTACTGATGTTATAATTATACTCCACTATTAACTGAAAGTTAATACAGGAGTATATTGTTTTTGTTTTTGGCGAGGCGAGTATCATTTTCGAATAGCTCGAAAACTAATCGACCCATTCCAACCAAAATTGGCACACAGGTTTGTTTTATCGACATGTGTCACGACTCCGCTTTCCGGAAAAAACACAATGGGAAAACACTCCCGATGCGATATCTCAAAAACAAATTGAGCTATTGCACTGGCATTTGGCACACAGGTCGATGATTACAATATCCTGACTTAATGTACCACCCGGAAAAATGTAATCGTTTCCATGGCAACGGGAGTCATTTTCCCCCATGGAAACCATGCACAAACAAAATTTGTTGAATTCATAAAAATATGCACACATATATAGCATCATGCTGCCAGGTTTCAGAGTCACACATGCACAAATGAGTGCTTTAGAGCACTTTTAATTTGTAATTTTTCACTATTGGTCGTCACGGTAACCCGAAAAGCGACGTCACACATTTTCAGTAAACCGACCTGATGAATCGACAATTTGTGGAATCGATCCCGACGCTGAAAATTTCGTTCCAATCGCTCAATTCGTTCCGAAGATATTGCCCCGACAAGGTTTTGGCCCTGTCTGGGCTGGCTATTATAAGCTTACTTGTGGCAATTTTCGTGGTACCGTAATGTTCGCGCTTACAACTTACCATGACATTGGTGCAAAAATAAACATGCTCAACCCTATTTTCTTGGCGCGTGCAAGTCTATATGTGGGAGCACAGAATACCAAACGCTCAAAACCATGTAAAAATGTGCCCAAAGTACACGGAATGAAGTGCGCGAAAATTAGAGAACATTGAAAATTATTATACTCCACTATTAACTGAAAGAGTTTAGGCCTAATGCCTAAAGAGAATAACTCTATTACATTATTATAGCACCCCATTTAGCAACCAATAAACCTAGAGTATCCTCACTATACTTTGTACCGTATAACATTTCACTTTTTTATCCGGGCTCGCCCTCCCCTAATCATGATTTGCTCAAGGTGTATGCGTCTACATGTTGCAGCGTTTATAATTATTCGATTGACCCGGTTTGTCTTGTAGCTATATTCCCGAGCAGTCTCTTTTTAAAAAAAACACCCGGAAAATACCTAAAGCAGGATATGAAAACACTCATTTGTTTAACAAGTTTACAGTGTTTCTATATAGCCAGTAAAAATGTGTTTTCCAATTGACTACACTTTTTAGAGCCATCTGTTGACAGATAAATAGAATAGAAACATAAAAGGACCATTGTTTTCTTTCTGTAAAAATATGAAAATGACAAATGAGCAACCTAAACCAGGATGTAAAAACCTACATCTATATTTTGGTGAGACAATAATATATCAATATCGTTACTTAAAACAAAGATTTTCTAGTGCAGGGATGATAATCTCTATTAAAATGTCGTTAAGAACTGATACTGTGTGTGTTTTATAGCACCTTTATGTTTGAAAAGCGCGGTGATTTTAGTATGGGCATTGGTAGTCTCTTGCGACAACAGCATGGCCCTTGTAGTAGTGGCTCTTGTGACACAAAACTAACGTTAAAGGGCATTAAGAGATGTGGTGGAGGCAGCGCCCATAATTACAAAAATATATGATAAAAACTGGGATTTGTTTATTTTTACAATTGTATTACATGTATGCACTTACACCTATAAGGATTAAGAAAAATCAGCCCTCTTTGTACAACAAAACGTTGATTCAAAAATGCTGGTAGAGCCGCAACCAGCATTTTCCATGGTTAAGGGTGGTATTCCAACATATTTAAACATTGTTTTATTCAAGTTTTGCTGGGTGTTTTTTTTAGTAGAACCAACAATAATGGCATTTTTTTATGTTCATCTTCAATTCTGAAGTAAATTAATTTTAAAAAATTAAAAATCAACATGACATTGTGTCCCTTTAAAAAAGAGATGACACGATCGGTGAAAGTGTAAATACTTCTAACAATTTCAACATATTCAATCATCACATACATTCACCGTGCCAGATTGACGTAACTATACACATTGAAAAAAGTATCGCACCGCTTGTTGAAAAGTGCAAATGTGGCCTCGAATTTTGCCACCATGGTGTGATATTAAGGATCATTTGTTTGCGAAAGCTGTCCAGCAAAATATTATGCAATAAAAAGGGCCACATTTGAGTTTGTGACGTAACTGAGGATAGTTTACCGTCTAGGCGGACACGTTGTTTGCATGTAGTCAAAGTGTAGAAATCCACCCATGAAGTTTACCCTTTATCCCGTAGTGGTCGAGATTTTTTAGCAGACGAGTGTCATTGGACACTTGGTTATTGTTTTAAAATCATCCTAGATATTACATGTGGACTGTAATACACTATGAGTTGAACAAATGTGTTGCTGAATCTCTAGTTCTCATTAATAAATTCATGTTTCCTGCAACATCTGCTCATTCCATTCAATGAAATTGAAGAAAATATGTGCCTGTGTTGAATCCCCATACAAATTTCCCATTGAAACTAGCTCATGCTTAATTAATCAAGCTCATTATAGCCCATACAATCCAATGGTTAGGCAGTGTGTCAATTTTGACTTCCTTTCAAAATAACCTTCGCAATTGTTTGTCAATGGATCCACTCAAGTGAAACTAATCCCAAAATTGGCCCTTATCTTTAATCTTTCCCAAATATTGAGAATTGATCTCTTTATTCATCTTTAAAAATGGAATATTTGGGAGGGAATTTTAAAACTTTCATATTATAATGGAAACCATCCAAATTCCCTATACATTTTCATTGCACCCACAGGATTCGGGCGCATACTACAAAGTTATATTCATTTCATCATTAGTTAGTATTATTTTCAAAGCTAATTTTACTCTTGAATTAACTAAATATATCAAACAGAACATTTTAATTCACTGATTATTGTTAGAAGTGTTTTTCCTATTAACTAATAATGTCTCAAAAAGATCTCAAATTTGTTAAAACAAATTTATAAGAACTCTTCATCAATTTTCAAATCTAGAATACCAAAAAGCTAACGCATTATAGTTCAATGGGTTCCCAGTGTTTTCTGTAAATTTGTAGCATGCAAGAAGGTGTCCAATGACTTTTTGGTTGCTAGTGTAGCTTCAAACGATTTGGCGCATATAAGTATCCCTGTGTGCTAACAATTTTTTTGGATAGCCTCTCTCAAGACAAAAATTCGAATTGAGAGTGAACTCAGCCATGTAAGTTTACGAATTCATTTGTGGGGGAGAGTGTTTAGGAGACAAATGATGGTCTGGTAAAGCTAGAATCAATGAAAACATGTGGTATTTTCTGAAATTTAACAAAATATCGACAATCAATCAAATCATTCTGTCTTTTATGAATTTTTTTATTTAAAAAACTGACTTCTCTCAAAAGTATAATTTGTTCGGAAGAAAATAAAAGAACTCCGATGGTCATACGTTATTTACTAATGTACCGGGTGGTTCAAAAAAAAGTTGACCCAAGTTCAAAGTAATTGTTCAACCACATTATAGTTTCAGAGAAATTTTGTTTATACTTGGTCTTGATCAGCAGAAAGTTTTGAAATTATCCTGAAAATTAGCTTGGTTGGTTCTTCAGATATGGTTCATTACAAAAAGCATGCACAAAACTGCCTTGTCCACGGGAGCGTCCTTTAGTAGAGATAGAATGCACAAAGTGGACTTACACACACACGATTGGTCACAAATTGTGAAAAAGGAGAAAATGAAAAAAGGAGACGTCTGAAACATCTGTCTGGTGCATGACATTACCTAGCTACGTACCTACGTTTCTTTGTTGAATGTGAATGGCACATAAGCATAGAGATTGGGATACTTTGTCAGGACGGGCTTTTCAATTCTGAATCTAGAGCTTGCTGTTTTGTTGAAGACAAAAATTAAATAACGCTCCCGTGGACAAGTCAGTTTTGTGCATGTTTTCTGTAATGAACCATATCTGAAGAATCAAGCTAGCTAAACGCGCCATTTTTTCAGGATTATTTCAAAACTTACTGCTGATCAAGACCAAGTAAACACAAATTCTATGAAACTATAACTGTGGTTGAAAAATTACTTTGAACTTGGGTCAACTTTTTTTGAACCACCCGGTAGATAGGCCCTATAGCAATTTATTGCAAAAACAAGTCGAGAAACTTAAAAATATGCAAATTATTTCAAATGAGGCTATAATTTCTTAAATATTCATTTTTCAAATTTGTAAAAAATAATGACAGTGACCTTCAACTGTCTATTTTTCATTTGGGCAATAGAAATAATGGTTCAGTGATTCGGTGATTTCGGATTTGACCTGCAGCTCTGTGTCTGCAGCCCTATTATATTAGCCATGAAGAAACGCTTGCGCACTACGGGCCTAATCGAGCATTTAGAGCAAATCCGAGCACAATTTGTGATAGGCTACATACATGTACATACACTCATTTTCGAATTTTGATACCGAAGGGAGTCAGTCCGTGGAAGTCAGCAAGTTTATGGCGGTTGAATAAGATTTCTGAAAATTACAGTTACATGATATGCGTCTACTATTTACGCAGACAACACGTAAGTTTTCTTTAAAAACTGTAAAATTAAAGTGCATCTTCAGGAGAGTTCCAATTGATTTTGAAGCGCGCAAAAATTGGCGAAAAGGAATTCACATTGAACGCCGCTTGCGCGAAAACCATGCGCTCCATAAGTCACATTATTGTTGATAGATACTCTGATATAGATATGATAAAGGAAGAGTTTAGTTCCAAAAGGAGCTAACTCATTATAAGTGAAAAGGGAGAAAAGCAACGGGTTTTTTTTAAAATGAGGATGATGTACTTCTTTGATTATGCTTATTTTCTGCCCTGTGAAAGATACCATACGTGCAAGCTTAAAAGCTGGTTTGATTTCATTCTTTGATTTTCACTGTATTTCCTTTGTCTTTCTTTCTTTTCGGAAACGAGTGGAGTCAGCGCCTTTTGGAACAAAAATGGTTCGACTAATTTTCAGAAACCACTTTACCAAATAATCTTTATTTCAAAATAAGGTGCACCTGCAAGACAATGTAACAACACATTGAAAACTTAAATTATGAATTTTTCTTATTTCGTGAGATGGGATATCGAGGGTTAAGTGCAAAACTGGAAACTGCATCATTTTTTATTCAAATGGCCACTGCTCCATTAATATTGGTGCTATCGTGACAAATGGGGTGTCAAAATGCCACTTGTTAAAATATCTTTAGGGTCCTAAGAATTAAACACAGGGCGCCTCGAAAAAAGTGGATATCTTTCTTTTTGTGCAGTGTTTATTTTGGAAAATCCCTGATCGCACTACAAATCGTATTAATCAACTGCAATATGCATTTAGCATCTGAAAGGGGCACTGAGAGATACAGATTGGCATGCGCCTTTAATTTTCCAGGAAATGTAGGTGGTTTTTTTGCACCTATACGTAACCATTTAGGCATGCTATCTATGGGTACCTTAATTCGCAGTCTATCATATACAATTTCAAGAATTGGTCATTTCGATGTAGATCCTATCAAAATTATCAGCACCATTCAACACATAAATTGCTTCAACCAAATTTCTATCTAGTACCAGCATTTAACCCCTTTCCCATAAATACTGTACTGTACGGATATTTATTACTGTTGCAATAAACAATACTAAGGACGATTTATGAATTATCAATCAGTCGCCTAAGGAGGTTGCTTCAAATATCTGTAGCCTATCACATGTGCAGTTTTATAGCTAATCTTTCGTCATACTATTCAAACGAGAGTAGTCCATGCAATTACAAAACCTTCATTTTAGACCACTTACCCCTGGACAACTTACTCCATCCTCCCTAACAATAAATGGTTCACCATTACAATTTATGTTTAATCACTTTCATGGTTTAATCATATATACACTAACAACCAAAAGTATTAGGTCACCTTGCAAGCAGCAAATTGAGAGAAAACACTGGGAATCCATTGAACTCCTGTGTTAGCATTTTGGGTATTCTGGGTTAATGAAATTAATGACAAGTTCTCACTATACTAAGTTTGTTTAAACGTGTATTCCAGATGTGATAGGTCTTAATCAGATATAAATACTTAAATTTGGTTAAATACGTGACCTTTAACTCCCAATATTTTCAGTGTCGTTTGTTTATGTAAAGTAGATGACAATCATGTATATAAGCCTATCATTGCTTATTATTGTCATAAGTGAAAACTACAGCTGCTCGTACGTGTCGGGGCTAACCAGGACTAACTAATATCTCAGATACAATGCGGCATGGTACAAGTTTAGCACACAGCATTGTATTTATGCATTTATTAATAAAGACCACGTCAACGGATGATTTATCGATCCTATAAATACCCAATGAACCATGGAAATCAAAATTCGCGCTGTGGAAAATTTGATAATTGTCATGATTACATGTATGACGTCCCGACAACGATCTAACCTCCGAGATCACGTTCAGATATGGTCATGTTTGTTTGCATTTTGGGCCTTAATTTGGCGTCAATTTTGACCAACAATTTTGATTTTTTGAGAAAATCACAAAGTTCACTTTTTGACCCAATTTTACTTAAGCTACCAACAATAATTTTGAGTAAAAAAAGGCCTAAATCGCTTGATTATGATGTAAAGACACTAACTTAGGGATAAATGTCTCATTTTTTAACCTAATTTCAAAAAAATATTAGATTAGAATCTAATATTTTTGAAATTTTGACCAAGAAGTGCCAACAAAGGGGACAACAATGATAATAATAATAATAATCTGCCGGTGATACATTTTCAGATGGTTTTTGTTGTATGTAATCAATTAGTAATATTAATAAATTAATTGGGGATGTAATTAACACTAATTAAGGTTTGGTTATTACAATAATGATACTAATCACACAAAATAATAATTCAATGAACTAATATAGGCTACACAAGGTTTAATAATTTATTTTGCCCATCCCATTGGAAATACATAGCATGCATCCTCACCAGCATGCATCCTCACCCGCCTCCACCCTGACTAATTGTAATTAACGAGTTATAGTAATTAATCTCAACTTGATTTATACATCTTTCTTATAGATACTATTAAAGCAATAAATTATCTTCCAAATGAGACTAAATATACTCGATTGTGATGTATGGTTTGAAAAATATAAGCATTTGAATGGCAAATAAGCGAGAAAATGTGACAAATCCACCCTTTTAGGGTCCCAACTTAAAGGTAGATGTTCCGATTTTCAACTTGAAGTTTTCTATTCTACATGAAAGGTCATCCTTAAAAACGTCGTGTCACAAAATTTGAGATGCAGCTATTAATATTATGGTTCTTATTTTAGACGCACAAGATGCTGTGAACTGTACCCATTGAGTAGTACACAAACTATATCGGTGGTAACCACCATTCGCGGTAATTCAACGCTATTTCGTCGATTTCTCTGTCATTATACCGAATTAGGCCGTCAAATTTCAGTATGATGATGAGAAAAATACGAGCTTTCATATGATATGAAAATCTCCGTATGTTTGGAATAATTCTGTGTTACGAAAATGTGATCGGGTCATCTACCTTTAAGAAATGTGCCAACAAAGTGGACAACAATGGACACTTGGTTTTTTTGGCACTTTTTAGTCAAAATTTCAAAATAGGTTCAAAAATGAGAAATTCGTTCCTAAGTTAGTGTCTTTACATACCGTTAAACTTCATCTATAAGCCCCCATTGACTAATAGTTAATAAGCTGAAAATAGATAAAAAGGTATGAGCGCCCTCTTTTGATCTACAGAAATTAGCACGAATGTGTTAAGTGTATTCGATATTCAATACTATGTTGTATTACTATCTAAATAATTTCATGGACAGACGAATTGCTCAATTGGTAAAGCGTCAACTTCAGTATCACGGGGTTGGTGGTTCGATTCTCAAATACACCCTTTGCAATTTCTTTTGAAATCCTAGTGATATAGAAATAATGTAAACTTGAATGTACAATTATTACTCAATTATACAAGTTTTAGTTTTATTTTTTAAAAAACAAGCGCATAATTAATTTGATTGTAAAAAGTAATGATCTTAATAGTCTAACCTTTTTATAAGCTAAAACACATTTATACTACAAATTAACTACAGCAAAATGTATTCATTGGCTTATTTTAAATGTTTCACACAGTAATCTTAAACGTTTCCTTCATCATGATTTAAGGGAGAATTATGATGATGCATATTAGGTTGGTAGATCAAGTTAAGCAACAAAATGAGTAACTATGCAAACCACTATAATCCTGGTCTCACAGGATTATAATTGAATGGCTATTATTAAATCAATTTATTTCCAATAAGATAGAGGGCCGTCCATTTATACCGACCCATCAATCATACATGTAGTTATAAAACAGTATCTGACATAAAGTCGCATTTCCAATACACAGCACGAGAAGATTTGGTTAATCTGTCCATGTTCATCCTTTACATTCAAATCCTTCAACCATGCATCAGTTTACATTTGAATTAGCCCTCGCATTGAGGGTTATGCGCGGTGATCAATACGGGATAAATACGGCATGTAATGTGTGTGTTAACAATTGGCCCTTTCTTCTCGTGCTGTGTATTGGAAATGCGACTTTTGAAAATGGGATATTTTCCTTTAAATGGTGCTAATCATGGTTTATCTTTGTTGTTAGGGGGCAAATTTGGTATCAAATTATGCCTAAAAGATTCATCTAAATGCTTATCTAGCCTGTTTGGTCAAAAACAAATTGAAAGTTACTCAAAATGACATAAACAAAGTGGTATACTTTCTTTTGTTGAACCCTTTACCTATCAAATTTTAAAACATCACCTCGTTGGTTTTATATGATAGTATAGACCTATACCTTTACTTCAAGAAAAGTGATGATGCCAAAAATGTAAGGGTGGGCGACCTGAGAAATAAGCATATCAAAATGGCGGCTATTTTAGTATATTTAGTATCAATCCTATAAAATATATTATCAATACATACATGATTCCATCCTTCATTAGCGCCATCTTGGACTTTCAACATGGCCACCATTTGAAATATTTTCTAACTAAATTAAGATATTCAGACATATTGGATATTTGTAAAACTGACACTAGTTAAGATTGATTATATCATGGATCAAATAATATGTCATGCATAATATTAACACGAAATAATTATTACAATGAAACCAGTCTACGAATGCGGAGTTTTTTCACCAATAGGAATACACGATTTGGGTGGTTTCCATATCTATACATAATTGCTTTATGCACAGTTTTCCAACGTCGATGATGCAGTTAAGAAATGTTAAAACGTTGTGATCATTAGCCCACATAACAACAATTGCCGACGAACAACACAATTGGATCGGTTGGCCGGCTGTCTGACCAGATCTGCTGCAGTATTTGCAAACCAGGTGACTGCCGTGACTACCACATTCAACCCAAACATTTTCACCAGCGTTTGTGGTTTTTAGCACTAACAGGATTTAAACATGCAGCATTCATGATAAACCGTACCTATTTGATGAAGCTGTATTAAGTATTAACTCTGATTCAGAAACTGTAACTCCAAGTGACACATTATTTGAAAGAATAGTGCCAGATGGCTTAGTAGCAGCACGATAAAATCGCAACGGAACGTTATCGAACAGTGGGACTTTGTTAGTGATTGCAATAGAGCTTTTTATAAGGTAAAATTATCAACATTTGTTGGCACTTTTTGGTCAAAAATGGTAAAAACTGAACATTTGTATGATTTGTTTTATCATAGAGAAGTGTCTTTAGATGGTTTTGGTGCAATTTCGGCAGTTTTTACCAAAAACTGAATTTGTTACTTTGTCTGAAAGAGCCCAAAAGGTGATTTTGTGGTCCGGTTTTTTTTAAAAAACAAGTATTTTTGGTGAAATTTGATTTGGATTTTCCGACTCATTTCCTTTCCAAAAATGTACAATTTTATGTGCATCACATTAATAGTTCTAAAGTTACAGCGCTTGATAAATTTCATTTGTTAGGGTTAACACCACCTAACTGCTGTTGCTTAACAATTATGACCAATCTACTAAGTCGTCTAGAAATCGGGTTGGGCCATTTTAATTTTCAGCATAGCATAATTATACAATCTGGTTTGAAGAAATTAAATGGTATAGTATCATGCATATCAAATAGTTTCATTTCATTCCAATAAATAAATGATAAAATAAATAAATAAATATATATATATCTTGATAAATTTCATTGGTTCCATAAATGAAATAGCTTATTATTCCTGCTGACATGGTACCCCATCCTGAAACCACCATAGACGAGATGTGAAACCATTCTGGTTCAACGGGTATCTTGCATATACTCACAACTCAGGAACCATGGTGTTATTGATCAGATCAAAGTGACCGTTAAGCATTCATGTTCCCATCTATGAAGATAGGTCCAATCAAAGTCCCATCACCGAAGATTCCTATCCAAACAAGCAGTTTTTTTCTATTTTGTGGGCGGTCATAAGTAACGTTTAGAGGAGGGTCAAATTCCTTTGCACATAGGCCTAATGGCTGATGAGACCGGCGTTCACTCTGCTATCCATGGAAAGATTGCTTCGTCTGTAATGAAAATATCACGCATAAATCTTTCCTGCCGCCAATTTACAGTTACCTACTGTGCATATAGGAGTCTCCTTGGAAAGTCTGCATCCTGAAGATCTATTGTCTAACAATAGCGCTCTATTCCTATGTTCATGGTTCGATTTATACATGTATCATGTTCATCCAGTGGTTTAGCCACAGTGGCCCAGATGAGTCCATGACTACCTTAAACAATTTATCATATCTCTGCTTCCTGACCATCGATTTTCATGAAACAACGCTTATTTTAAAGAAGCTAAGAAAATTTCCCTTGCATTACATAGAAAAAATCTAAATGGAATTTACTTTGTAATTATTTGCATCTATTCTTTCAAAATTCGATATATTTTTTACAGTCTGTATATACCAGGCCCTAAAATGAGTGTGCTGCCAGCTGAGATTGGAAAATGTGCAGTTCAAATACAAAATATGTGCAGTTCAAATGTTGGCACACAAAGCTCATAGCATTCAATAATAAAAACTGACATTTACATAAAAAAATCAGAAATATCAATTTTCCCACCATAGTTTTTCTCACTGTTTCTGTCATAGAGTGTATTGGCCATGAATATGCCATACATGTACAAGTTGTGTGTTTCAATGCGTAGAAGCCATATCATTGGTTACTGACCATTTTGGTTGGTGTTGACATTTAGCCTTGCTATTGGCAGACATTTTTAATATGATTTGAGAACATTTCTCCAGATAAATGTAATGATAATGTGTACAATGCAGTTATGGAGTATTCGATCTCGACTCCCTATTAGCATTCCGTAGGGGTGTGTACACTTGTGTTGGGTGTGTTTGTAATCGGAGACATTGTACATGGCGTCAAAACGGTGGAAAACAGTTTGGTGAAACCATGGAATTCTATTTTTACGAACGAAAAACCCACACAGAAAATAAATTGTCCTGGTACCCTTTTATTTTAAAATCTGATTTTGAAATAATTAGGAAACATATTACTCTGTAGCTTTCAAGACATTTTGGTTTCATGGTTATAAATATAATTTGACAACAAAATTGCATTTCTAGGAACAAATCACAGATAGAGGTCGTCCTATGGAAAAGATCACATAATATGCCTTTAACATAAAAAGGCAATAGAGTTACAATTTCAATCAATTGCTTTTTAAAGATTTTTTTTTTAATTTTTTTTAATTTATTTAATTCTTTTAATTCTTTATTCAATGATACATAATATAATTATACAATAACATCAATGTTTACAAAATAATAATAATAATATCAAGTGTGTACAATGTGACAATCGATTAAAACCACTGAGTTATAATATTTAAGATTATTTATAGGTCAAATGTCATACATACATTCAATATCACGTCATAATTGATATACATGACATAGGTATTACAGTGAAATCAGTCTACAAAGACAGAGTTCTTTTTCAAATAGGAATAAAAGACTTGGGTGGTTGCCATATCTAAACTTGCTTATGCACAGTTTCCCAACGGCGGTGATGTGGTTAATACAATTTAAATCATTATGGTTTATGGTCATAAATGTTATTGTGATAGTTGAATATAACAATTTCAGTGGTTTATACAAAACATGTAGACAGTTTACGCGAAATGACTTGACTAGCGTAAGACCATAGCTATTTAACTCTATTACATTTGAAAAAGAAATTTTATCCCACCAAAGTACTAGTAGTTTTATGTAAAATGGGTAAAGTAGATAATAATATTTGACACGTAATTGACTATATCGACCATTTCTTCGATATAGTCAATTATGTGTCAAATATTATTATCTACTTTACCCATTTTACATAAAAGTACTAGTACTTTGGTGGGATAAATATTGTGGAATTTAATGAGATCAACCTCGTTTCATCGGTGCACTGTGGAGTGGCGAGTCAAATGTCGGTCCAATTGTAACAAGAAGAGTCTGAAAAAAGACAAACAGTGCTCAGAAGGTGTAAATTTGAATTAAGAGGCACAGTGGTGAAAGGGGTTATCAGTCACACCCGAGGTATTGTCACATAGGATAATTATGTGAGTATTATATCAATGGCCTATACAAAGAAAAATGATTCATTTTGCATTAGCAGGTTGTTAAGGGAACAACTTTCATCCTACATTTTGGAAGATAGTGTATCTGGCACCACTAAGTATTGATTTGTGGGAACACGTGGATTTGAGTGGGTCCCCACGTTAAAGGCTTTGTGGCTGCAATTCCTGGGAAATGTGAACAGAATAAATAAATTGTCATCTCAAGAATAAGTCTATATAATACTTAATTGGCATTGTTTTGTTATGTGTACAGGCTGTAACAAAAAAGTTATACAGTTTTGAACAAATTATTAAAAATATCTCCTGTAGAATTTCTGTTTCGAGTTTTAATGGCTTGCAAGGGGAATTTTCTTAGCTTTCGAATAAGCTTTGTTTCATGACAATCGATGGTCGGTAAGCAGATATGTGATCAATTGTCTAAAGTAGTCATGAAATCACCTGGGCCACTTTTGGCTTAATCAATGGTAAACCACTTGGATGAATATGAATGGAATCGAACCAGGAACATAGCAGTAGAGCGCTCTTGTTTAGACAACAATGGTTCATTTCAAGTGGTTAACAGTATTACAAAGAAGGTTAGGTCTTTACAAATATTATTTATTTATTTTATGAATTTATTTATTTAAATGAAAAAAAACTATTTGAAAAAGAATTATTTTGTTCTCTTTAATGTTCCTTGCATGATACCCTAATTATTTAATTTATACAAGATATATGATTGTATGATATTGTGAAAGTGGCCCAACCCGATTTCTAGACGACTTAGTAGATTAGTCATAAATTTTAAACGCAAGTAGTTAAAAAGACCAAATAAAATGATTCTGGTAGCCAAAACGGAACTTAACACAGAGTGTAAAAGATTTTGACATTGCATGATTTTAACATTGGATTAAAAATAAAATTGCGATTGTATAACTTTTGTTTGTTACAGTCTGTATTGTATTGCTATTTAGTTGCTACATGTAGTGTTGAGTAGGCCTTTACCAAAATACTACGGTAACTGTATAGGCCTAAAGGTTGTAAACTAATAGATGTTAAAATGTACGTTGTCTTAATATGATATAATGGTCGTCATGAGTATTACTATTTTACTATTTTACAAATGGTCTAACAGGTTCTCAAGAAATGTTAGCGTTGAAAATAGTTTAAGAGGAGAGACACACTTTAGTATTTAGTATTTTTCCTGTTTTTTTATAAAACAGGACCTGAATATTTTGACTCACACTGTATACTCTAAACTTATTAGTAACACCAACAGTCCTTGAAGAGGATTCCAAATCTTCCCGTACAGGCTTATGCATGGTGACAAATGATTGGACATTAAGTGCACCAGTTTCTTCTAAAACAATCAACCTGAGTCATATATTCACTAGAAAGTGTAGTTTTATTGGCCATCCGAAAATTGTTAATACATAAACCAGAAAAGTGTGCAGATCAATCCAAGGGGATCAATCCCAGTGGAAATGCTCTGGCCCTAATGACACGCGGACAATTTCTTGACAGAGCAGTGTCAAGAGGTGAACCGCTATCTATAGGTCGATTCAACCAGGGAGAATAATTCAACCAAGTGACCAATTGGTTTTGCGACAGTAATAGTAATATGATACAGCCCACCGAGAATTTGGAAGATGGATAATTGGTTTGGAGTAACAAAGGCCTATCTGCAATAGGTGCCATTTGTGAGATTGTGTTTTCACAAGGGCACAACTTAAAGTACCTCTAATATATAACATTTGGCAGCTATTATAGATATTGCCAATTCACATAACTGAGATGTAAGTGCAATGCAAAATGTCCTATCTGCTATTGCTGACATGTGTTACTTTTTGTTTGTATCAAGGGGTATGCTATTATAGAATACCACACGTGATAACATCTGGCAGCTGTTGCAGATGGACCCTTGTTGCACTAAACCCCTTAAATGTTACCAATACCAGTTATGTAAACTGCTGTGATTGGCTGACAGAGTGTATGTGTTACTAGAATTGACTCATCGGGGGAACCAACTAAAACAAAGCTTACTCAACATTTGGCTGGCCTGATCTCACACTATTCTTTTTACAGGGTTCCAAATGCAGGCACTGATCCATTATGTGACCTTGCTAAGTTGATCTCTGCAACGAGCGTAATGAACATGTACCACTACAGGTTTGTTTCATTATGACCAAGTGGTTTCATACAGTGCGCCAAGCGCACTGAAAAAGTAATTGGGGAACCTCAGTGGCCAGAAATTTGTACACAGAGGAGGAACATACAAATTGTTAATCATGGCTTTTCTAAAACTTTTGTTTGTACAAGTATCAATAGAGACTGAATTAAAATAAACATTTTCTCCGTTGTTGTCAGGAGTCGTTTCCAATCAATGGGGAGCGCATTGCGGAGAGCGTAATACTGTAAAATTACGGCACCCTTATCATTTAGACGATTACGGAAGTGGTTAATGGAATAGAATGAACCATATCGTCGAATAGGTCACCCACAAAAATAATTCCCGACTTAATCCAGTCTATGAAGAATAGTGTATTGTTTTACAATTGGATAACATCATTATTCCATATAACTTGATTAAGACATGATGCAATATCCTCTTTGATTATAACTTGCTTAGTGTCAAACCAGATTTTGAATAGCTAATATATAGTAAAATGAAGGCAATCTCTTTAACATATTAATATGGCCAAAGGGGTATAGATCGCAAAAAGGGTACCTGGCTGCTGAAAATTAGTAACTCCCATAATACAGCGCGGTCGAATCTCAAAAATATAAATAGATATGACACCTTGGAAATCATATCTATATATAATGGTATGCCAAAACACTCAGGGGGCTGGTGGTCGGGGAGGTAAAAGCTAAAACTATAAATTGGATATCCTACAATCTTAAACTAGTAGTTATTGCGATTTATTCCGTTGAGCGCCCTCAAGCTCTGAACGGAATAAATCGCAATAACTAGTAGTTTAAGATTGTAGGATATCCAATTTATAGTTTTCAGCAAGCTAGATGGTTCGCATGCGATCTCTACCACCATCGCATTAATATGACATATGTTGATAAGCTGTTTATATGTACAGTTACAATTTAAAATATTCATACCAATACCCAACTTGTTTATATAGAATAATGGGATATTTTTCCAACATGCAATATCTGAGTGGTTAAGTTTCTTAATCCATGACAGCTTTAGTGAATCGAAAAATAGTTTGGTGTGAAACATGTTTATACCACCTTTATCGTAATCTGCAATCACTGTGTTACGTTTCACTGTTTCCTCTCTGCCCCAAATAAATTTAAAGAACATGTTATGGAGTTTCATAATAGTTTTATCGGGGATATCCATGACAGAGGAAATATATGACAATTGTGATGCTAACAGTGTTTTAACAATCAAATGTCTACCTATCATCACATTTTCCAAGCACGTATATAGCGTTCAATATTTTCCATCTTACCAATCCAATTACATTCGAGATTATCAATGGAAGTAGGCTACTTGGTGAAAAGGTGACACCTAGGATTTGTATAGTGTTGTTTCGGGCTAGATTCCATTTGACATCACCAACACAGTAATCGTTATCTTTCAAAGATCCGATCCATGACGTATCACTTTTATCTTTATTTATTGCAAGCCGCGATAGTTTCGTGAATTTATCAAAGATAGACATCACGTTCTTAAGACAATTGGGTGTTTTAACAAAAAATGGTTGTACAGGGTGGTTCAATAAAACCTTGACAGTTTTTTTAAGCCATTTTTTTGAAATTGCAAAATAACAGCTATTTGAACAAAGTCTGTCCCATTCCAATCTGTCCACGGGTACTGATTTCGCGACGTTACAACCAGTGTGGTTCAATAAAACGTTGACAGTTTTTCAAAGCCATATTTTTTAAAAATTGTGGGATTTGAGTGGTTTTTTTTACATATTCCTCAAAAATATCATCTTGGCCGTCTATTCTGAAAATGTCAATGTCAATAATGCTATGGCGGCAAAATGATAGATATTTGAAGAGAATCTCTCCAAATCTCTTTGCCCATGAGTTAGTCTACGGGAAATGCCCAGCAAGATAACATTAAATGGCATCGTCACTGTTAAGGCATAGAGCATAGACAATTACACTTCCAATCTATGAAAATCAATAAGTCTAATTAGGGTCGCTCGTGGCATTATTATTACGTATTGATTTCACACCTGAATAGATAGTTAAGATGTTAACAATTACACTGGTTTCACCTGGCGGGATCTTCAAATCTTAGATAACTTGCATGCAATTCATCATTCAGTATTCAATGTAACATCGCGAAATCAGTACCCGTGGACAGAGTGAAATGAGACAGACTTTGTTCAAATAGCTGTTATTTTGCAACCGTAAGGTTATTTGTAACGATATTTTCAGCATAGATGGTGAAGATCATGTAGTTGATGAATATTGAAAAAAAAAAAAAAATTAATTAAAAAAAAAATGGCTTCAAAAAACTGTCAAGGTTTTATTGAACCACCCTGTATCGTCGCCATTCGTCGGCCAGGGGCGTCAATCCTGTATGGACGAGGGGGACATATGTCCCCCCCCCATGTTTTGAGTTGTGGTGGACATAATATCAAATGTCCCCCCCCCCCCCCCCCCCCCCCATGTTTTGAGTTTGCGTGTGATAGAAATAGAACATTTTAGAAACACCTAATAGTCCGTTAGTTTGACAAGAGGAATCATGGAATTATGATGGTCAAAAGTACACAGACGGAAAAAAATGCGCGTGGTACGCGCGCATGTGTCCCAAAGATGTTATATGTTTGGGATAGACCATTTCAAATCCGAAAATATACGCTCGGTTCCGAATGTTTCCGATTAGCCGAGTGTTTGACACTCGGTTTACATGACCTGTCAGCTCACAGGTAATTCCATATGCCGGAGAAAAACAAAGGTGTTTCTCACCCGTCTGCCCGTGTGGTAGATTGCACTGGTTTTGGTGATAGATTGTATCCCTCAAAGAGTTGATGTTGCGGCATTTGGAATTTGCCGGTCAACGCATTTGTTGATAAAAATCAAAATAGTCTCGTTCCACGTTTTACTTCTCATATGTGCACGCATGTATGTAAACATAATAAATCACTAGGCGGACAACCAACTAGGACAATGCTGTGAATGCGATCAACTGTTGCGAAGAACGCACAACTACTCCACGTGACCTGTTTTTCCGAAGATTTCCGATCTCAATTTGAAATGGTCTATAGAAACTAGATTGAAGCAAAAATGTACCTCAATCATAGCACAAATAAATGTGAACTCAAAAGAATTCGCGCGCTACGCGCGCATTTCTTTCCTCTACAGAAGGTTGTCGGTTGACATTTAATTTTCCACCGCCCCCCACATATCAAACAATAAATTTACGGCACTGCGAACCACACGGAATATTCTAACTAGTACGTAGGTGACGTTAAAAACGTCATACTGGACCATTTAAGTGTTAGAAATACAATTTTTGCGCGCATTTCTTCTATATGTTTCTCCATTATAATGGGTCTCGAACCACACCAAATATTTATTTGTATCAACATTCAACAACGAGCATTTCAATAAAATATCGGTCAAAGTGCCCACCAAATCACACCAAATGGGTTCGAAAATTGAAAAAAAAATTCGAACGCTGAGGGGGGCACATCCCCTTCAAACTCCCCCTGTCCGCGCTAGCGCCGCGGTAGTATTATTCATAACTAAAGATGCCACTAAAGAATTCATATTTATTCTGATCCAAATTATAACTTTTGAGGATGTAAAGTAATTTTGAAGAGAAAATAGCTAAAGATACAGCTAAAAATTGTGTCTTAAGGGACTAATTACAAAATAAATCCCACGGATGATCACCAATGCCCCCACCCTAATAACTTAAGTTTGACTATTTGTTTAAATGATGAATAAACAAAACAAATACAGGTAAAAATCGTGTTTTAGCGGATTAAATTCATATAATGTCCCATAACAAAGGGGCTCTTCCCCCTCGTAACTTCCGCAGGGGACCAGCCGCCTGGACCCGCGGATACTCGAGTTCCGCGCTAACAATGTCGATTTTCGGTAAAGAAATTGCTCTCTTAAAAATCCTAAAACATATCTGCACCTGATATTTTGGATCATGTATCATGCTTTGTAAACACATTACATTTGGATCGTGTACCTTATACACACATTTAGTATTCTACAATTATTTGGATAATGTATCATTTAGGCAGGGCAGAGAAAAAAACACTATCTCAACAGGGAACTAATTTATTACTATTAGTGATAGATTTTCTGCGAGAATACCCCGGGAGAATACAGGATGAGTCAGAATTATTGGGAATCAGCACTGAGCTTTCTACAGGGTGACTCAAAATAATTAGGACTCTGTTTCATGACGGTGTAATTCTTATTATAATCATTGGACCATGACCAATTTAGTCTCAATGTAAAGCCCAATTAATTATTATGATATCCTGAAAATATGGCCTTCCAAACTGGTCTTTCAAGAATGCAGTTTTTCATGTCCTGCCTAGTTAGTCCTGTATCCTCTGATAAAAGCTGATGTAATTCTTTCGTGGTGGTCCTCTGGCCTTGTGTCCATGCTTGGGTTGCCACAGGAGAACTTTAGAGACTGCTTCCTCTTCCCTTCTGGCACAGCAGCCGGCAAATTCTAATCTCCTCCGTCTTAGCCTCTCTGATATTGGTAGCAGGTTCTCATATAGATCTTTGTTGGTTGTGTGAGATTGCCATGATACATTAAGTGCTTTTCTTAAGAGGCGAGTGTAGCAACCATCCAGCGCTTTTCTCCTTTTAGCTGTTAGTGTCCAAGTATCGGCTCCACAGGTCAAAACAGATTCAACAGTGGTGGTAAACAGCTTTATTTTCAGGTTTCTTTGGAGTTTACTGTTCCATATTTTTGTCATGCTGTTACAGGCTTTCCAAGCTTGAGCCTTTCTTATGTTGAAATCTTGCTCACTACCAGCAATCCAGGCACCAAGGTATTTGAAGTCTTGGACAATTTCAAGATCATTACCATCCAGTGTTTTAATTGGTGTTGGAGCTTCTTTGCACATCATTGCCTTTGGTTTTTTGGCGTTCATCCCAAGACCAACTGTAAGCGCAGCTGCTTGCTTCCACCAGATGTAGTAGTTCCTCTGCATCCCGTAGATTGTCAGCAAGGAGAGCAATGTCGTCTGCGAAGTCAAGGTCTGTAATTGTCTGCGGCCCTATTCTCCTACTTTGCCTGGGAACAAGTGTGAAGCCTAGTTGCTCTTCTTTTCCTGCCAATGCCTTCCTCAGTACATAGTCTAGGATGATTATGAACAAAAACGGTGCTAGTGTATCACCCTGAAGAACCCCTGCTAAAATTTCGAAGTCCTTAGTGATGCCATCTGGAGAAGTAACATGTGCTTTGGTTTGTTGGTATGTAGGCCTATGTCCAATGGCAGCCACTAGCCTCTTTGGTACACCATAGGCTCGTAATATATCCAACATCTTACCACGATGGACGGTATCAAATGCTTTTTTGAAGTCTATGAAGACCAATGCTGCAAGGAGGTTGTTGTTCTTAATTTCCTCTACTATCCTTCTTAATGCCAGAATTTGAGACACTGTTGATCTACCTGGGCGAAAACCATTTTGATTGATTCGTAGAACCGGGTCTAGGTGAGGGCGAATTCTGTTAAGGAGCAGCATGTTGTAAGTTTTTGCTACAATGGACGATAAGCACATTCCCCTATAGTTCTTTCCTTCTCGTAAATCTCCACTCTTTGGGGAGATTTAGTATGGACCACTGGTCTGGTTTTCTCCCATTTATCAGCGCATCATTGCAGAAGTTAAGAATTATATCATCCAGGTCACATCTTTTGAGAACTTCCGGTGGGATCTCGTCTTTTACCGGGGCTTTTGCCTTCAGTAATATTCTTTTTGGCAGCGTTGTATTCTTCCTGATCAAAAGCGTCTGTTCGTATGTTAAATTCCTGAAACAATTGACTTATTTCTTCATGCTCATTTGTTATGACTACATGTAACAAAGAAAGTCAATAACAAATAGATACGGGTTGGGGAACAGGGGAACAAACAACGTTTAGATAGAGACAAGTATTTCAACAAAGTTAATTTTAAAATAAAACATAAAAATAGATATGTGTCAGGGGCACCCAACGAGAATTTTGGGATATTGCCTGACGTACTATATATTTGGAAATTGGGTGTACATTTGATCATGATATGGGTTTCTAATGGTTATGATAACTATTGTTATCATATTTAATATGTTTGACATGAATTTCATGTAAAAAGCTATAGGAAAGCCCTTTTTTAATGAATAAATGTGTACACATTAACTGCTCCTCACAGCCAGCTAGTATGCGTACTAGCAATTATGTTTCCCAGCTAGGCAGTTGAAATGTTCGCTTTGACAGCTAGAAAAATCTGCTAGCCAGCCAGAAGTTAACAAAAATTCAAAAATTCACCAGCTACGAAAGTTTGCGAACATGTTATCAGCCAGGTATACCAGTATAAATCACTGAAAATGATACGTTATTATTATATTAGTAATAGCGCCCTATTACGAGTTTGTATCTACTAATTGATATTTCATTTAAAAAGTAACCAAAGACCACTTCTTAAATCGAGGGCGCCGTTTATTGCGAGACTCAATCGATTCCGCCATCGTCCTCTAAATGAAAACGTCCTAACTAGCCAGGATTTCATTCTTACAAAAACTCAGGCCCTAAAATAAGTGTGCTGCCAGCACATGTGTGCAGCTGAGATTGAAAAATGAGCGGTTTAAATCCCAAAAATGTGCAGTTCAAATGTTGGCATACAAAGCTCATAACATAATAAGCAAAACTGATTTTTAAAAATTAATTTCAACGCTTAGACTATGTATACTCGATTTGTATCTGCGCATGCGTTAACGACTCTCGTGTATACAGTCTATGCAATTTAATAAACACGACAGTCTTGTGCTATTCATAGATTCGGCCATAATGTACATGTATATTGGCTCGTTTCGACTGTTGCCACGCAACTAATGTATTATGTCATTAAGGTAATTATTTATCTCGATTTTGTGAATACTTGTGCATATGCATAATGCGCGCACTTTTGAACGCTGGATTATAAACACGACAGTCTTGTGCTATTCATAGATTCGGCCATAATGTACATGTATATTGGCTCGTTTCGACTGTTGCCACGCAACTAATGTATTATGTCATTAAGGTAATTATTTATCTCGATTTTGTGAATACTTGTGCATATGCATAATGCGCGCACTTTTGAACGCTGGATTTTAAACTAATTATTAAGTAGAATTATAGGTGCTGCGTAAATATCTTCAATTAAATAATTAAGCAAATGCCAGTTTTCAAAAGAGGGTTTCCAAATGCGTAGGGAATACAATGTTCTAGTGATCAAACGGTCACTTAGACAAGCATATTACGGCTAAAAACCAATAAATTTGCATAACAATATATGGGTATATTTAGCCATATTAGTCGTGTATAATACAGGGGTTACCGTGCAACCCCACCACCCAGGCCTCCCCAAACCAACTTTCTTGACTCTTGTCATGGTCCTAAAATATATTCAGGATGTTAAACAATTTCGTGTTATTCAAGATGGCGTCCAAAATGGCCGCCATAACTGGTCAAATTTCATAAAATGACATATAGCAATCAAAATGCGTGGTGAAAGAAAGGTTTTAATAGTGGGATGCATGTATTAGACCCCTAAGACACTCAAATCCTGTATGTTTGCTTTGTTAACATACCAAAATCCAAGATGGCCACTAAAATGGCCGCCAAATGGTAAAATTCCATAAAAGTCCATATATCAACCAAAATGTATGATCAGAGTATAGTTTTAACAATGACATGTATGTGTTTAGACCACTAGAAACTCATATCCAGTATTTTTGCTTTGTTAACATACTTTAAATCCAAAATGTCCGCCAAAATGATGGTCAAAATTCCATAAAATTGCACAATATCAACCAAAATGTATGATGAAAACATAGTTGTAACAATGGGATTAGACCACTAGTAACTCATGTCAAGTATGTTTGCTTTGTTAACATACTTAAAATCCAAAATGGCCCATAATGGGTCCCAAATGGCTGCAAAAAATGTCAAATTCCATAAAATGGTATAATATCAACCAAAACGTACGATGAAAGTATAGTTTTAACAATGGGATGTACGTTTTAGACCACTAGTAACTCATATCCAGTATTCTCGATTTGTAATGAACTACCTTTAAACAAAGATGGCTGCCAAAATGGCCGTTGTAAAAATAGTCTATAAGAGTATTATTATAATAATAATAATCAGTATTTATATAAAGCTCTGTAATTTTGCCGCACAATTCACCAAACAGTATGTTATAAACTGTTCAGCTATTGCTTTTAGATATGAGACCCACCTCTGTGACGATTTTGATTATGTATGACTTTTCAAAATGGCTGCCAGATGGTTAAGTTGATGTTAAATGACTTTTTTAATAATGTTAATGCCTATACTAATATGACTATGTTATACTAATACCCCTTAATCTATGGGACAGCATTCGCTATATTTCTATGATAAAGCCTAGGGGCTGTATATCTAGTTTAAGTTTTTAAAAATATCCAATTGCAAAAGGTTAAAATAACTGAAAAGCAGTATTAGTTTATTATTAGTGTTACATTAGAAATGACCAAATTATTATATATATCTTTTGATCCGCCAAGTAAACGTATTTGTACATGACACGATATGATTGAATGACAAATGGACAATAAAACTACCTCCAAATGGTCAAAAGAATTACCAAGGTGGCCACTATTGGTCTTAATATGGTCAGAAATAGCTGATTCGACATCATCCAGTACTATAAACTAAATACCTGTATCTAACTTCGAGCAGATCGGTCAGTGATGTTATGGTGTTGATTATTGACTTGAAAAACCTACCTTAATAATAGAAATATCCATCCAATAGGATCAACAAGCAGTTAAAGTTGGCCAAACCAGTATTTATGGCCAACCATACATCGTGAGTTGTATGAATTTATCAATGAACATAATATTAATAATCAGTGATAGTATCCAATATCCTTTACTTACTGTTATAATATCTGAAATTAATCGGCTATTTCTGACCATATTTTGATCAATTGGTGGCCACCTTGGTAAATATTTTGACCATTTGAAGCAGGTAATTTTATTGACCACAATTGGAGGTAATTTTGATGGTCATCATGATGGCCATTTTAATAACATTACATTGTAAAAATGGAGTCTATACCATTCAATCATACCTTGTCATATACTTAAAGAGTAGGCTATGCAAATACGTTTACTGAGTAGATTAAAAGCTATAGATATAATAATGTATTAATAATGTAACACTTAAACAATGAACTAATACTGCTTTTAAGTTATTTTAACCTTTTGCAGCAATCCGGATATTTTATAAATACTCAAACTAGATCTACAGCCCCGAGGCTTTATCATATATAGTGAATGCATGATGTCCCATTAGATTTGGGGGTATTGGTATTATACAGTATGGTCATTTACAATACAAAACAATTGATTTAGGTCATTTGGCATCAACTTCAACCATCTGGCAGCCATTTTGGTAAGTGATACCGAATCCAAATTGACACAGAGGGGGGTCTTGTACAACTAAAAGCAATAGCTTAGCAGTTTAGAACATACTACTAAATTGTATTTGGTGAATGCGATGCAATAGTATACACTCTTATAGACTATTTTAACATTGACAACGGCCATTATGGCAGCTATTTTGGACTTAAGGTATGTGAAGCAACAAATCTGGATATGAATTGCTAGTGGTCTAATACATACATTTTGGTTGATATCATCCCATTTGATGGATTTTCACAATATTTAGAGCCATTTTGGCGGCCACTTTGGATTTCAAGAATGTTAATAAAGCCAAAATACTGGATAATAGTTTCCAGTAGTCTAACATGCATTACATTGTTAAAACTATACTCTGATCATACAAGTTGGTTGATAAATGCCATTTTATGTAATTTTACAATTTTGGGCGGCCATCTTGGATTTTGGTATGTTAACAAAGCAAAACTACTAGATAAGAGTCTCTAGTTGTCTAATACATACATCCCACTATTAAAACTATACTTTCACCACGCATATTGATTGCTATATGTCATTTTATGAAATTTGACCAGTTTTGGCGGCCATTTTGGACGCCATCTTGAATAACACGAAATATATATTTCGGTAACATCCTGACTATGTTGTAGGACCATGAAAAGAGTCAAGAAAGTTGGTTTGGGAGAGTCCTGGGTGGTGGGGTGCACGGTAACCCCTGTATATACCCGACTAATATGGCTAAATGTACCCATATATTGTTATGCAAATTAGCATTTTCCCCCCAACTTCAGATTTTATCGATTTTTAATATCATGTTTGGAATGGCATTTTGAAACAATTACAACAAAAACCATTTATGTTGCAATTTTGTCTAGGTCAAACCGTACATGTCCTAGGCTAATAGGGCCATCGCCTCATATACACTTGAAGGGTAAAAAAAGAAAGAAATACAATTACTAAACTGAACTTCATTTGGAGCGCGAGTGATTTCGCCTTGCTCATACAGAACAATATTTTGAGTGCCTAAAATTCGAAAAATAACCTATTGATATTGATAATACGTTGCACATAGCCCAGTTCTAACTAGGCCTAAAATAATTGCCGTATCGATCAACTCGTATGATGCCATTAAAGTGATCAAATATTTCGTTATTGCATGGAAGTACGATTTTTCCATGGTTTATATTGTGAAGACCAATTTTATTAAGTGGAGCCGGCGCTTGGGCAAATGACGTGATGAATATTTTAAGCGATAGCTGGCTGTCGATTAAAAGGATCAGATGGTGAATATAAAGAGTGTGACATGAATTATAAATGATCATCTATTGTAATTCGAAAAACTTGGTTTATCAATTGAAAAACCAAGTTTTTCAAGTGAAAATCCAAGTTTTTCTCGAAAAACTTGAAAAACCAAGTTTTTCGACGCCTAATGTCCATTAATTCGAAAAACTTGGTTTATCATTTTGAAAAACTTGGTTTTTCGATCGAAAAACTTGGTTTTTCAACGCGGAATGTAAAATAATTCGAAAAACTTGGTTTATCAATTGAAAAACCAAGTTTTTCAAGTGAAAATCCAAGTTTTTCTCGAAAAACTTGGATTATCAATTGAAAAACCAAGATTTTCGACGCCTAATGTCCAATAATTCGAAAAACTTGGTTTATCATTTGAAAAACCAAGTTTCGACGCCTAATGTCCAATAATTCGAAAAACTTGGTTTATCATTTTGAAAAACCAAGTTTTTCGATCGAAAAACTTGGTTTATCGATTGAAAATACCAAGTTTTTTGACGCCTAATGTCCATTAATTCGAAAAACTTGGTTTATCAATTGAAAAACCAAGATTTTCGACGCCTAATGTCCAATAATTCGAAAAACTTGGTTTATCATTTGAAAAACCAAGTTTCGACGCCTAATGTCCAATAATTCGAAAAACTTGGATTATCATTTTGAAAAACCACCAAGTTTTTCAATCGAAAAACTTGGTTTTTCAACGCGGAATGTAAAATAATTCGAAAAACTTGGTTTATCAATTGAAAAACCAAGTTTTTCAAATGAAAATCCAAGTTTTTCTCGAAAAACTTGGATTATCAATTGAAAAACCAAGTTTTTCGACGCCAAATGTCCAATAATTCGAAAAACTTGGATTATCATTTGAAAAACCAAGTTTTTCGACGCCTAATGTCCATTAATTCGAAAAACTTGGTTTATCATTTTGAAAAACTTGGTTTTTCGATCGAAAAACTTGGTTTTTCAACGCGGAATGTTAAATAATTTGAAAAACTTGGTTTATCAATTGAAAAACCAAGTTTTTCGACGCCTAATGTCTAATAATTCGAAAAACTTGGTTTATCATTTGAAAAACCAAGATTATCGATTTGAAAAACCAAGATTTTCACCTAGGCGTCGAAAAACTTGGTTTTTCAATTGATAAACCAAGTTTTTCTAATTATTTTACGTTCCGCGTCGAAAAACTTGGTTTTTCAATTGATAAACCAAGTTTTTCAAATTATTGGACATTACACTTTGATAAACTTTTCGATAGAAAAACCAAGATTTTCTCCAGCCAACTGAAAATCTTGGTTTTTCGAATCGATAAACTTGGTTTTTCATTTGAAAAACCAAGTTTTTCGCCTAGCTGTCCGAAAAACTTGGTTTTTCAATTGATAAACCAAGTTTTTCGAGAAAAACTTGGATTTTCACTTGAAAAACTTGGATTTTCAATCGATAAACCAAGTTTTTCGGCGAAAAACTTGGTTTTTCGAGTTACTGGACATTGGGCCTGCCATATACGCCAGCTGTCCACAATCGGTGGTTTATTATTATTTCTCGGAACTTACAGGGTTACCCTATATAAATTGTGTACTTCAACGATCACAAATATCATGAACTTGAAGAAAAATGTAAAAGTATAGGGGCCTATTTTGTGGTGTGGTATCTATAACTACTTAGGTGTCTTTTTTAAGTTGCCGTCAGCACGAAATCCAAGATGGCCGCCAGTTGTAAAAAGTATGTTCAAGGGTATACACCACCAATGCACTATGGGATAGCACGTCCGGTAAAAAGTTTATCACAGCAAGAGTTCCTTTTTGCGGTACAAATTGCGAGATTTTGACAGACTTTTTTCAATTATATCTATATATCAGGTTTTTATGAGTGTGCACAGTAAACATTTCAAACAAATCGCACTACATTGTAGTTTGAACATTTTAAAATTTCAAACGACTGAAATCGGCGGAAGGTCCGTCCTGAGTTTTGAGGCGTAAATAAAGGGCCGAAATCGCTACATCAAATTAATCGCAAAATATTGAGAAATCAATCTGGTCCGACACTTTGCAAATTTGCCATATCCTTTTGATATGTTTTGCGGATATCCCTTGGGAGTGCATTGGTGGTGTATACCCTCACGCTTAGTACACCAACAAATGTATACGCAGATCATAGGGGACTCGTTTGATCCTCGGGAAGAGAGAATGGAATTTACGATAGACCACGCTAAAATCATTTGCGGTTATCTGTCTTTTGTACCACTGAGGACAACTGGCGAAACACAAGCCCTATCTGACGGAGAATTCCTGATCCGGCATCATCTATAATTACCTTGATTTTTTCAAAAATCCAGGTACTCTATCTCTGCCGTTTCTTTCATCTGCATCTTCTTCTTCCAATATTTCTACAAAATGCTTCTTCTCCTACAGTTTACATGCTACAATCACCAGATTTGGTCAGTAGGACCCCCTACCTGACCTACATATAGGGTCTTCACAGTTTGGGGTCAAAGGTCACACAGGGGTCATAAGGGGTCAAAACGTGATTTTCACTTAAAACGCCGTTTCAATTTAGTGAAATGACCTAGGATCGTCAAAATTGGTCAACATATTCCTTATGACCGTACGCATATATAATAGTTAGGTTTTTAAAATCAAAAAATATTTGGGGTCACTAGGGGTCAAAATGTTAATTTTCACTTCTATTACTTAAAATGCTTCTCCTCATACAGTTTACATGCTACAATCACTAGATTTGGTCAGTAGAACCCCCAACTTAACCTACATATAGGGTCTTCTCAATTTGGGGTCAAAGGTCACACAGGGGTCGTAAGGGGTCATTGAACTTTACAGAGGTAAAAGTTAAGACATGCTCCGATTTGGACCGGGTTTGTTGCATCTTGTTTGGTTTGATGAGCCAAGAAAATAAGTCAATCATATTGACCAGGTCAAAGGTCAAGAAGAGGTCACTAGGGGTCAAAATGTTAATTTTCACTTATATTACTTAAAATGCTTCTCCTACAGTTTACATGCTATAATCACCAGATTTGGTCAGTAGGACCCCCTACCTGACTTACATATAGGGTATTCACAGTTCGGGGTCAAAGGTCACACAGGGGTCATAAGGGGTCAAAACGTGATTTCCCCCTAAAACGCCCTTGTAATTTAGTGAAATGACATAGGATCGTCAAAATTGGTCAACATATTCCCTATGACCGTACGCATATAAAATAGTTCGGTTTTTAAAATCAAAAAATATTTGGGGTCACTAGGGGTCAAAATGTTAATTTTCACTTCTATAACTTAAAATGCTTCTTCTCCTACAGTGTACATGCTACAATCACCAGGCTCGGTCAGTACAACCTGACCTTCATATAGGGTCATCACAGTTTGGGGTCAAAGGTCACACAGGGGTCACTAGGGGTTAAAACGTGATTTTCACATTTTTATTGAAATGACCTAGGATCGTCAGAATCAATCAACATATGCCTTTTGACCGTATGCATATATAATAGTTCGGTTTTTTAATTAAATCATGACCTTGGGGTCAAACGGTCAGGAACAAGACAAAAATCAAGGTCCCCTGGTCTTAGACCGGAGTCATATCTAGTAATATCTCTTGTTGGGGCTAGTTTCTGTTTTATCGTAGGCCTAACGCTTTATATATTTTTGTTTTATTTTCAGCATCATAAGGGCCAAACACCAGCCATTCAACGACACGAAAGTACGATATTTCAAAGTAATGGATTCAGCCGATAACAGAAGAATACTTCCCCAAACCAGGAAAATCTGGTGGTTCGTCATCTTGTTAGGAATAACCTGTATATATTTAAGCGTCCGTTCTCAGGTAAGGAAAACGTGTGTTGCGAATAACTTTAATTCAGCAAACTCCGGATTTGTTAGGGAATATTGATAGATGAGATCTTGTCGTGTGGTCGAGTTTAAAAATGTCGTTGTTCCGATCCCTTTAGCTTTTATATTTGCCCATCAACATATTTTGATATCAGATCGAAGAAACCCCATATTTTTCTCATTATTTCTGTAAAATGTTTGCCGCAAGATATGTTCCATTTAGACGTCAGGCCAATATGCAGTGAATTACTGCCAAAAGGTGGTTAACCACCCGGCCAGTTTTGTGCTACTCAAATTTCATGTCACCTTGGGCTTCTAAAAAAGAACCATTGGAATACCACTATTTTAAGGATTACCCATCATGTAGAATAGACAACATCAAGTTGAAAAGCGGTCCAGCAATCGGAACACCTCCCTTTAAAAACAATTTCATTGCTGGGTTCCTCCCACATGAAGTTCAGTTCAACAACAAATACACAGCATCACATGCGTGTCCGTCATTCTCATTTTAGCGTCATTTGTTTTCAATGTCTGTAAAAATTATTTTGTCATGTCTGCCTTGTAAGTTCCACCAAGGTTGGTTACAAAAGAAGGTTCCAACAAAACGCTAAAGCATTGACAATAAAATAAGGTAGAATCCCGGGGTAAAATTCATATCAACCACAACCAGTATCGGCCGCGAATATATTCTAAAAGTATTCTGATCATCTGTTAATTTACATTGCATGTTATTGTCGACAGATGACTGGTTCTGGACCATATCGCCATCCTGTATATAAAATCATGGCAGCCTTGATGGCAGGTAATGATAAAACACAATCTTATTTCAAGGTGATAAGCAGTGAAAGATACCAACTCTGTGATACACTCGAGGTATACATTGAAGTCTATAATAAGGAGATAAAACAACCCAAAGGAGGCGATTACTTGTGGGCGTGGATTTATAATACAGAATTACTAGCTAGTGCTACGGCAGATGTGATTATTGACCACAAGAATGGCAGCTATACGGCAAAATTTCAGTTGCATTGGGCGGGAGCGACAGCTATCGCTGTAAGCCTCATTCATTCCAGCGATGCGGTTTCAGTACTTACATATCTGCGTGACAATTATCCCGCAAGGTGTGGTTACGCTGGCAAATTCGTATCTGGGAATAATAATAGCGTCACCCCTTGTCACATCACTACTGATATGTATATCAATGACAATCTGACAAAGGCTGATAGGACATTCTGCAACTTTACCGACGAGAAAACCGGATTTCCATGGTTCTGCGTCAAGCCTGATACACTACCTTGTGATACGTTTGCTTGGCATGTCATTTCAAAAGAACGAATAACACCGTTCATAAACTCTGTACTATCAAAGAAACAACAATCAGTAGTGAAGAGGTAAGCTTGTATCAGAGTATGGAATATAAGTTGAAAGTCGGCCATAGCGGGATGTGATTTTATCGTTACAAATCTAAAGAGCATATCAAGGGGTGATCGATTGAAGTCGAACAATTTAAAGATTCGAACAAGTCCATTCAACAAAAAATATCGCTAAAAGGATTGATCGAATTTTGCCCAGTATTATTGGTGAAGATCAAACAGCATTTTGTTCAAGGTCGATATATAGGTGAAAACAAAATGTTATAGAATATTCAAGCAAAACAAAAACATCAGGTATGTTATTATTACCTGAATTGGAGAAGGCTTTTGATTCTGTGGAGTGGAATTTTATAAATGGAATTATGACAGTCAAATAAGTACAAAAATGGGGCGTCCCCTCGCATGAAGCTTTGGGGGGGGGGGGGGGGCGTGGGACCCCGGGCTTCAATCCAACTCGTGTCAAGTGGCTGGGAGCGATTTGTGTTTCTTCCATTCAAGCGACTTGAAATCGTACGCCCGCGACTGGAAGCAGTTGCGGCAACAGCATCAAATTGTGTTTTTTTATGGGGTGAGCCAAACGAAGGGCCAGAATAAATTGGGTGGGGGGGGGGGGGCAAGAACAATTCTGAAATAGAATTAGAAATAATTAATCTAATTCTATGTAATTTTGACATTAAAAGTCAACTTTTGTGATTGTTTGGGGGACAAAATGGGTTGGGCGTGAGTCGAGGTAGGGAGTGGGTGGGGCAAAGGTCGTGACGGGGGGGGGGGGGGGGGGGGGGGGGGCATGCCCCGCGTAGTGTCGCCACTGACTGGAAGTATGTTTTATGGGCGTAAGGATAACTGATAAAGTCAGAAGTGCTTCGGCTATCCCATAAGCAGGCGGCCATGTCGTTTAAAATGTCTTTTCTTTTATGTTTTCAGACCAGCTGCCATCTCTACTTCAACCAAAATCGTGACCGTCGAATCGCCAGGTAAGGCCAAGAAATAAAAACCATCCTTCCACAAATGCCTGACTGACCCTAAATGTTCAAATTTGATTTATTATTCTTTTCCTTCAAATTATTCAAAATTGTAAAACTCTAATCAATGTCTGAGTATTTTTAAAATTTCCGAAATGTACTAGAATCACTTCCTAAAACAGATCAAAACAAAACTGACCATTAGTAGGGTCCCACTGAACGGTTCATTTGCCCGTGGACTAGTAGAATAGTATTTTATCTTCTATCGTGCTATATATTACAATCGTGGAACACTATATTACAATCGTGGAAACACTATTAAGATCACAGCACTTCTCGAGTTGTTGTACAGCACACCTATGGCATCGACAAGAGGTGTTGGTATTCCGTAATGTCGCAGTACTGCAAACATGACTTTCCTGTTTATTGAGTCGAAAGCGTTCTTGAAGTCTATGAATGTGACTGTGAGAGGTAACTGATGGTCCTTGAACCCTTCCATAATCCTCCTGAGGATATGGATTTGCTGTGCACAGGTTCTTCCAGGACGGAAGCCAGCCGGTTGTTTCTCAAGATGGAGTCGACATGATCTCTAATTCTGTTTAGCATGATCTTGTTATACACCTTGGCTGCAATTGACAGAAGCGATATTCGTCTATAATTTGTCATTAGAGATAGGTCCCCCTTCTTTGGTAGAGGTACAATAACGCTGGTGGTCCATTGGTTGGGTGGTTTAAGGGTAGTGTAGAGCTCCATGCAAAATCCATGGACAACATTGACCAAAGCTTCACCGCCATCTTGGAGTCAGTGCTTCTGATGTGATTGCACAGTCAAGACCTGCAGCTTTGTTGGGCTTCATTTGACTAATTGCTTCTTGACTCTCTTGTGTGGGAGGGTTAATTAGGATTGGTAGATCCTGAGCAGCAGGTGATGGTAGATTGGATGGAGTTTGACCGCTGTCATTATTTAGCAATGAACTGAAGTACTTCCTCCATTCGGCAAGCAGATCTTTGTAATTTTTTTGGGTAGTACGGTACCATCTCTTTTCAAAACCTTGACACTGGACTTTCTGTCTTTCCCAGAGAGATCATGGATGATTTTCCAAGTGGTAGAATAGTCGCCAGCTTTGAGTCAGCCAGTTGAAGATCTTCCATTTGTTTGTTGAGCATGGATGATTTGTCTGCTTTGTATGAATCATTTAAATGAGCTTTAAGCTTTTTCCACCGTTCCCTGGGTTGCCGTGACTTTGAGACCAGGTAGCGTCATTTTGCCTCATCCCTCTCAGACTTTAGCTAAATGATCTTGTCGGTCACCCAGGTTGGCATATGCGCATGCCATGAGCTTCGCGTTTGCCAACTACTTTCTCAGCTGCTTCTGACATTGCTTTCTCAAACTGTTCGTATCTCTCAGTTATTGGTGTGGATGTGTCGTTGCACTTGAGGATTTCGAATCTGTTTGACAGCTCAATCTAAAATAGCTCTTTCGTGGCAGCATTCCGCAGCTTTTTCTAGTCAAACCTCGGTCTCTTGCAGGGTTTCCCTTTGGTGGCTCTTAGGCTGCAGGTGAAGTACCTTTAGTTGGAGCGTGAATGGATGTAATGGTGAGTTTAGGATTACCATTGAACGTGACAGTGATAACTCTAGTGCTGATGGAGTTCACACTTTGTAGACACCTGTGTCTGTGTTCTGACATTAGAATGCCCACACCTCCCTGACGCTGATCTGTGGCCGAGCTATATATTAGGACCCAGTTCCTGTCATCAGACCATAACTCATCGATGTTGTTAGAAATCAGGCGATGTTCCTGTATACCACTGATGTCTATACCTGCATCTGCGCAGCCTACAAATAATTGGTGTACCTTCCCTTGTTGGTATAGGGTACGCCCGTTGTATGTAGATACAACAAGAGGTTTGAATGCAGATAGACGACGCTTCTCAGGACCAACAGTTGGTGATGTTGTGCCGATTTCCCGCTGGCCCGTCATGGAGTAATTTGTTTACAGCCGCCCAGCTACCTTCGAGTTTATAGTACTTGGTTTTCTCTTTGTGGTTTTCGTAATCGAATTGGTGCCAGATTATTTTGGCCCGGTCTGGCAAGCTACAGGGTGAGTCAAAAAAAGTGTACTCTGATTAAAAGATAAATAGAAAATATTTCTGACCACAAAATTAAGGAAACCAATAATTTAATCAATTACGCCATTTATCTGCTATCATCGGCAAAAAGAATCACGGCAATATATGGTACCGTTTTACCGTGGAACCGACCAAATTTGTGATTTCACGCTCAATGAGCGCTTAAAATGTGTACTAGGATTAACATGTAAAAGATTAAACAGTCTATTTATTAAACCAATTAAATGAATAATAGCCTTGTTCAGAACACTCTATTTCAACAATGAAACACTCTATTACAACAATGAAACACTATATTACAACAATGAACCACTCTATTACAACAATGAAACACTCTATTACAACAATGAAACACTCTATTACAACAATGAAACACTCTATTTCAACAAAGAAAAACTCTATTAAAATAATGAAACACTCTATATTACAATAATGAAACACTGTTTAACAATTATGGAACATAATATTTAATTTTTAAACGCATTGAGTACTTTGTCTCTTTTTTCAGATAATAACATTACATCACGGTGCAAACGCGAGGAACTACAACATTGTTCTTTGGGATTATCGCCTCGACCATCGAACAGCGTAGCAGGGTTTTACTATCGAGATCAATGGAATTCATTGGTGTGCAACAACAGCCAATTCAAAGTTCCAGGAGCGTTAACTAAGATACGAAAATGCTTGCAAAACCAGACACTCCATTTCTGGGGTGACTCGACCGTACGACAGTGGTACGAGTATTTAGCAGATATTTTGAAGAGTACATTGGTTGAGCACAAAGCCAAAAACACCAAGTTCGGTCCTCATGTAGCCGTCGATAAGACATTCAACATCAGTTTACATTATCTTCACCATGGCTACCCCATTCGAAATGGTTGGACACTGGTTAAGGACATTCATTATGTACCGAATATGATCGATGAAATAGAGAGTGGTGGAAACGAAATCATCGTGTTAACCCTATGGGCCCATTTTACCCCAAACGATCTGCCGTTTTATCGGCAACGCTGGGAAGTGATAAAGAGTGCCATTGTACGTTTAAAATTGAGAAACCCAGATGCCCGCATAATGATCAAATCAGCCAATACGAGAGAGCCGACTTCCATTGATGCAAGTAGTTGGTATGCTAATGAACTAGACAAAGTCATGCGTGATATGATGACTGGAATAAATGACGTGACCATTGTTGATGTTTGGGATATGACTATTGGTCATCGGACAGGTTTTCGTATCCATCCGAAGGTACAGGTCATATCTCAAGAGATAGATATGCTATTGTCTTTTCTATGCCCTGAAAGAATGTAAATTCCATTAGATTAGATACTACTGTTGTGACGCTAATTTACATTAATAATGTATCATTCTACAGAGTGTAACAAAAAAAGTTATACAATCGCAATTTTATTTTTAACCCAATGTTAAAATCATTCAATGTCAAAATCTTTAACACTCTGTGTTAAGTTCCGTTTTGGCTACAGAATAATTTTATTTGGTCTTTTTAACTACTTGCGTTTAAAATGTATGACTAATCTACTAAGTCGTCTAGAAATCGGGTTGGGCCACTTTCACAATATCATACAATTTTGCTCGTATAAATTAAATGATTAGGGTATCATGCAAGGAACATTAAAGAGAACAATATAATTCTTTTTCAAATAGTTTTATTTCATTTGAATAAATAAATTCATCAAAAAAATTATATCTTGACAAAGTTATTTGGAGTTCATATATAAAATAGCTCATTATTCCTCCTGAGCAAACGGTAAACACAAAGACTGTCTCAATCATTGTCATTCTAAAGTTCTGTTTACAACCATAAAAACTCGTTCTTCCAATGTGAATTGGGGCACTTGTTGAGTGGCAGCCATGCTCTTGTCTTAGTAAGGTATGGTTTTAATTCTAACCCACATTACAGATATTTGTAAAGACCTTACCTTCTTTGTAATACTTTTAACCACTTGGAATGAACCATTGTTGTCTAACAAGAGCGCTCTACTGCTATGTTCCTGGTTCGATTTCATTCATATCCCAGTGGTTTTACCATTGATTAAACCAAAGTGGCCCAGGTGATTTCATGACTACTTTAGACAATTGATCATATATCTGCTTACCGACCATCGATTGTCATGAATCGATGCTTATTCGAAAGCTAAGAATATTCCCCTTGCATACCATTACAACTCAAAACAGAAATTCTACGGGAGGTTTTTTGTTTTGTTTTTGTTACAGCCTGTAGATATTTCAATTGTTATAATTTATGCCACGATTAGTTGAACTGGCAACTCTACTTGGTCCCGCCGTGTTCGAATCCTAATTTCGAATAATGATCAATAAATCAGAACTAATTGACTTTGGATATTAAATGACTGATATAGGGCGTAACAATAATAATTTTAAATATCTGAGTACTTATGCCTTTAACCAGTTTGGAATACATGTTTATAATATCTTGGGCACTAGGCCTATTCAGGAGCATTAAACATGCATTTATTCAATTAATGTGATATATAAATTACTTAAACTACTTTAGATACTTAACTAATGATCTTAAATCCAGGTAGTAGACTGCCTTTCAGGAAACAATAATTTGCCACATGTATGTGGAAATTATCGATTCTTTGTTTAAGTCTTTGCTTAACCTTTCCTTTCACTAATGTCTAACTCAGAACGATAAGACACAATGAGATATCGATAACAAAATTTCACCAAAAAATATCTCAATTAAAACTGCACACCCAACCCATTATGCAAAGTAAAGTGCCATAATGAAATTTAGACAAAGAAGAATGCTAACTGGCAACATTTTGGAACAAAACTTTATAAAGTCAACAATCAGTGCTTTACTCAAGATTTCACCTATTGATTTGTTTCCCAAAACAACAAATTCCTTTATAAAGTCCGAAATTGTTCTGCTGTATTCATATCTGTACAATGTTAGTAATCACCACATAAGATCAAGTTACCAGGCCGGCATTGAACATAGACAGCTACATGTAGTCATCACGGCAGCCTCACACGGTAGTCTAGCATGATACATAGCCTGACACACAGTAGCCCTTATACGGTAGCCTGACAAAGTAGCCCTGACATGGTAGCTTTACACGGTAGTCCTGACACGATAGCCTAGCACGGAAGTCCTGACACGGTAGCCTGACACTGTAGCTTTACACGTTATTCCTGACATGGACATTAGTCCTGACACGGTAGACCTGACACGGTAGAGTGGCTTGGTAGTCTAGTGCAGATGTTGCCCTTCGATCCTCTGCATGTTGTCAGATGTCAGCTGTTTCACAGAGCTTTCCTGATTTACTGGCTATTAACAGGTATTGAAGTTAAAACTGCAGATTCCTAAAATACAGTCCCGTCAGTTGCTGGCTCAATTGTTTCTTGATACACATATCTTGTGTATCTATTCTCTTTGTGCACGTTGAACATAATCACATAATATTTCCTCTGCTTTCTTTACCCACGAGGTAAAGATCCAGTGCAACACATTTATTCCACTATCTAGCCCGTAGTATATGCCTTTGAGTTTGAAATCAATTGTCTTGTTCCAGCAGTAAACAAAGTTTGATGATAGGCCTTGTAAGAATGGTAGTCTTGGTTCTGACCTTGGCGCTTCGAACTAGCCAATGTTTATCTAGATGATTTTCTTGAACTAAGTCCAAGTCCATTGCGAGGTGCTTGATCATCCACAATTATTACCACGTCACCAGCTTGAATGTTTCTTCTTGGATGCAGCCATTTTTGGCGCCTTTGTAGATCTAATAAGTACTCCCTTATCCAACGCTTCCAGAAAAAGTCAGAGAGGTACTGCATTTGCCGCCAACGTTTCTTCGCATACATATCCTTTTGATGGGATAGCTACAATAGATTGTAGTAGCAGTAGATCTCGTTGAGTAATCATATCCAAATCATTTGGGCTGTCTGAACCTTTGTCAACGATCGACTGACTGTTAATCGTGGTCTCCACTTAACAGACTAAAGTGCGTAACTATTCATCGGTTCTGCAAGTCCGTATTTTCTGTTCATTTAGAATGGCGCATAATATCTTTCTTATGATGCGAATCTGTCTTGTCCATAATCCTCCTTGTTGGGACGCTGCTGGTGGGTTGAAATACCAGTTTATACTGTGGTTGGTGGTGAAGGATATAATTCGATCTTGGTTCAGCCCTTTTTCTGCACCAACCATACTAGTACCATTATCTCCCATTTCTACTTCCGGCATGCCTGTAAGTGCTCTCATTTCCATCTGGAATGACTGTCTTTGCACATATCTCACAATAGCCTTCTCTGCGTGCGACATCCCCGGCGACATCTCATCAACCGAGAGTGCTCCCTTCTCCTTTATAAGACCCTTATCGTCTGTTTCCTTGGATCCTTTCAACAGAAACTGCCAAAACCTATGGCTACAGCTTTCTGTAAACACACCCATTCACTGTAGTGAACTCCAACTGCAAGTGATATTCCTTTGTCTTCAATTTGTGTCACACCTATTTGCTGTCGTCGGTTCTGTATGATCATCGTCACCCTCGTCTGTTTTGCATTCCTCGATCATAGGCCAATCATCCTCATGCAAACACAGGAAGTCTGGTCCATGTAGCCATTCTTGTTTCGTTATCAATTCACTTGCACTGAGCCCACGTGATGCATGGTCAGATGGGTTATCTCCACTGGTGGTTTACATCCGATCCGTCACGGATTACTGCAATTCGATTCCTTATGTATTTCAACACAGTTTGGCTATCTAACCAAAATGTTGTACTGTCGATGTCCATATTGATTTCTCTATTGATCATTGACGCACCGCTAATGTAGCTGCTGTAAACCCTAGCTTCACTATCGTCTGTGCTTTTATGGGCACACTCCCTGGCTTGCACGAACTATCGATGTCAAAGCACGCGCTCTCTGTTACTATCGTATTAGTAGGCTAGTAAGCTTATTTGGGTTACACGGACTCGAGTTTCTTCATTTTTGCACTAAACGTCTTTTACATTAATGTAAGATCTACATTACTTCTATGGTCTTTCCTGGTTGGGTCATAACGCTTTTATTCGAGTTCTTGAGATATCTTTGCTTTAATCGCCTGTCGTATTTTGAAGTTGAAAACTTGAACATTTGAAGATGCTTTCAAAGACCAACTACCGTTCTTAGCGATGTGATACTGTTGCGCTAGCGTAATAGTACCGATCCCTGAAAATCGCCAAATCTGTGCTCCGGTACCTCCGGCAAGCCAAATCGTCTAGGTGTGACAGCGCCTTTATTTTCAAAGTGCTTCCTAACGGAGCTCCGCCGATTTTCTCGCCGTTGTAATTGTGTGCTTCGGTTTAGTCCCGGCGAGGTACATCGGTAGTGTAATGACTGCGCCTTTTAAGACACGGTATATCTTTAAAGAGTTACCTTGTCTCTAGCCAGTGTCCACTGCGTCCCCAATCGGTTCTAATGCGTTTGCTTTTTGCGATTTTTTGATTTTGTAATTTATTTTTTTAGATAATTTTATTCTCAAATCATGTAAAATCAGCCGGTTTTTGCATATTTTGGTGACATTTGAGGTCAAAACAAACCAAACCAATATACCTTACTTGATAGGTCCGTCCGCCCGTAAAACAGGGGTGTTTTTTCGTCACCTCAGTAGACACAATCAATAATGTAACATTATTAAGGTTAGCCATCGATCAGGCCATCGATTAATTAACGTTGACACTATTTTAAGATTGATTATATCATGGATCAAATAATATGTCATGCATAATAACACGTCATAATAATTACAGTGAAATTTGTCTACGTAAGGCGGAGTTTTTTCACAAATAGGAATTAACGATTTGGGTGGTTTCCATATCTTTACATATTTGCTTTATGCACAGTTTGCCAACGTCGATGATGCAGTTAAGAAATTTCAAATCGTTGTGATCATCAATGTTATTTTGATAATACTTGAATATTAGCCCACATAACAACAATTGAACAACACAATTGGATCGGTTGGCCGGCTGCCTGGCCTACTGATCTGCTGCAGTATTTGCAAACCAGGTGACTGCCATGACTACCACATTCAACCCAAACATTATTGCACCAGCGTTTGTGGTTTTTAGCACTTACAGGATTTAAACATGCAGCATTCATAATAAACCGTACCTATTCGATGAGGCTGACTGACACCGAACAAGAATTAACTCTGATTCAGAAACTGTAACTCCAAGTGACACATTATTTGAAAGAGTAGTGCCAGATGGCTTAGTGGCACGAGGAAATCGCAACGGAACGTTATCGAACAGTGGGACTTTGTTAGTGATTGCAATAGAGCTTTATTTAAGGTAAAATTACCAATTTGTTGGCACTTTTTGGTCAAAAATGTAAAAACTTAACATTTTTATGATTTTTTTTATTTTAAAAATCATAGAGAAGTGTCTTTAGATGATTTTGGTGCAATTTCGGGATTTTTTTTAACCAAAAACTGAATTTGTTACGTTGTCTGAGAGAGCCCAAAAGGTGATTTTGTGGTCCGGATTTGTTTTAAAAAACAAGTATTTTTAGTGAAATTTGAAAGCAAAAATGGATTTTCCGATTCATTTCCTTTTCAAAAATGTTTCACATCACATAATAAGGCTAAATTTAAAAAAATATTTGTCTCAAAACTCCCGCGCGCGTTAGTTTATTGATGCGCATTAGAAGAAGAAAAATCTTTTTATTTTTCTTTTTCTTTAAAAAAAATAAATACAAAAGGTCTCTTTTACAAGGATTTCAATATTTTATATTTAAAAAAAAACTTTAAAAAACTTTTAAAAAAACGCATTCCGCATCAGGTTTAGAAAAACTGAAGAGCTTTGAGACAAAAGATTTTTTAAATTTAGTTCAAAAGTTACAGCGCTTGATAAAATTTCATTTTTTAGGGTTAACACCAACCTTAACTGCTGTTGCTTAAAAATTATGACCAATCTACTAAGTCGTCTAGAAATCGGGTTGGGCCATTTTCAGCATAGCATAATTATACAATCTTGTTTGAAGAAGCCTATTGGAGTCTCCTTTGGAAAGTCTGCATCCTGAAGATCTATTGTCTAACAATAGCGCTCTATTCCTATGTTCATGGTTTGATTTATACATTTATCATGTTCATCCAGTGGTTTAGCCACAGTGGCCCAGATGAGTCCATTACTAGCTTAGACAATTTATCATATCTCTGCTTCCTGACCATCGATTTTCATGAAACAACGCTTATTTATGGGGCCCTCACATGTATCCGTGTGAGCTGAGCGGCCCCTTACCGTGTGAAAAATAGGTGCGGATGGCGGCACACACGGTGGGCCGTTTCCCGTCCGTTGAACACGTTCAGGGGACTTTGCCGGCCACCGGAGTTTTGAACATGCTCAAAACTCCTGGCGGGTGAGTAAAAGCGGCGGCGAACGATGAGAGCCCGGTATGAAGACGGTATAAGGACGGCGCACCCGTTCGCACCCGTTTCGCACCCGTTTCGCACCCGTTTCGCGCCCATTCGCAGGGCGGTGGTGGACGTCGACCATCTTAGCGACGGACTGCGAATGGTCGCATGCAGCCTAGTTACCGTTCGCGGTTTGATGATGTAATCAAGACGTTTCGGCCGGTACCCAGGCGTTTCGACCGGTTAGGAACCGGTATGGAGGTGGTACGCACACGTAGAGGACACGGTGAGAACGGTAAGCTAGAACTGTATGAGGCCGGTGATCCCGGGACAAGGCCGGTGAGAACCCGGGACAGACCCGGTGTAGAACGGTATGGACCGAGGACCCCGGTGAGGAGATGTTATGCACCCGGTAAGAACGGTAAGCTAGAAATGTATGAGGACGGTGAGCCCGGTGAGCCCGGTACCCGACCGGTGAGGACCCGGTATAGACCCTGTATATAACGTTATGGACCCGGTAGCCACAACAAAAGATGAATGCGCCCGTTGAAATTTTTTACTGATTGTTTTCTATTAGACGGTAAGGTGGCCGCCTACCATAACCGCCCTGCGAACGGGCGCGATACGGGTGCGCCGTCTGTATACCGTACTCAAACCGGGCTCTCACCGTTTGCCGCCGCTTTTACTCACCCGGCAGGAAACGGCAGGAGTTTTGAGCATGCTCAAACTTCCTGCCGGGCGCGGATGGCCGGCAATGTCCCCGGCAACGTGTTCAACGGACGGGAAACGGCCCACCGTGTGACATCACCGTGTGCCACCGTCTGCACCAATTTGTCACACGGTAATGGGCCGGCCAGCTCACACGGATACATGTGAGTACGAATGTATTTTACAGACATTCCCGGAATGTGAGCGAAGCGGCGAGCTTGAGCGCTCAGCTTATACAGGGCAGTTTGATGACGTTATCAAGGCGGTTCGGTCGGTACCCGAGCGTTTCGGCCGGTGAGGAGGTGGTATGAGCCCGGTTCCAGGCCGATAAGGACCCGGTATAGAACAGTATGAACCCGGTGACAAAATGAAAATCAATGCGGCCGTTGACATGTTTTGCGGATTGTTCACCGTGTTGGACTCTGTTGTTTTTCTATAAGACGGTAAGGGGCCGCCCAGCTCACACGGATACATGTGAGGGCCCCATTAGAAGCTAAATGGTAATGGTAGGCGGCCACCTTACCGTCTAATAGAAAAACAACAGAGTCCAAACAATCAGTAAAAAATGTCAACGGGCGCATTATTCTTTTGTTGTGGCCACCGGGTCCATGACGTTATATACAGGGTCTATACCGGGTCCTCACCGGTCGAGTACCGGGCTCACCGTCCTCATACATTTCTAGCTTACCGTTCTTACCGGGTGCATAACACCTCCTCACCGGGTCCTCGGTCCATACCGTTCTACACCGGGTCTGTCCGGGTTCTCACCGGCCTTGTCCCGGGATCAGTTCTAGCTTACCGTTCTCATCGTGTCCTCACCGTGTGCATACCACCTCCATACCGGTTCCTAACCGGTCGAAACGCCTGGTATCGGCCGAAACGTCTTGATTACATCATCAAACCGCCCTTTTCAAGCTGAGCGCTCAAGCTCGCCGCTTCATTTGCATTCCGGAATTCCGGAACTCGCCCATGAGTGCCAATATTGGGCCAATACTGGGCCAATATAAAGTAAAGTAAAGTAAAGACTCGCGCCGAGCAAAGCTCGCGCGCGGAGTGCCCATCTCTCTTTCATTAGCGTTTGGGCCAGACTCCCCATGTAATACTTGGCTGTGGGGGGTTCGCCACTCCTCCCGCACAGCGAGTCTGTTTTACTTCCCAACATGAATTAATGCCGGTACCCAATTATACACCTGGGTGAAGCGTGGCAAGTGCGGTAAAGTGCCTTGCCCAAGGACACAACACGTTGGCACCAACGGGGCTCGAACCCACAATCTTTGCATTGTGGAGCGAGGGTGAATCCGCTGGACCACACGCGCCCAACATAACATAACATAACAATATTGGCCCAGTATTGGCCCAATATTGATTTTTCATTGGCCCAATATTGGCTTACAATATTGGCATAATATTATTTGGCCATTGGCCCAAGCTTGGCCCAATATTGGCACTCGCCAATGAGGGCCAATATTGGGCCAATATTGGGTGATCTTGGAGAAATGTTAGGTAGGAAGCCAGGTGGCCAGGACAAATTTGGTCAAGGGCAAGCCTAGGACAAGGGAACAAATCTTCAAGGGACAGGACAAGGCACAAGATCCTAGCCAAAAGGCCGGGAAGCGATAACTCTTAACAGCGGCCGCCTTTTTTAGACCACGTCATAATTTGAATATCAAATCAATGGTGTTATTTCCCAGATAACATAACAATATTGGCCCAATATTGGTCCGATATTGATTTTTCATTGGCCCAATATTGTCTTACAATATTGGCATAATATTATTTGGCCATTGGCCCAAGCTTGGCTCAATATTGGCACTCGCCAATGAGTGCCAATATTGAGCTAATATTGGGCGATCTTGGAGAAAATGTTTGGTAGGAAGAATTCTATCTTTATATTGTTTTACTTCCCCTAAAGAGGAGTGAGCTGATCCCGGGCCAACCCGTGGCCAGAACCAACTTTGGAATAGGGAAAGCCCAAGGACAAGGGAAAAATCTTCAAGGGACAGGACAAGGCACAATATCCTAGCCAAAAGGCCGCGGGAAGCGATAACTTTTAACAGCGGCCGCAATTTTTAGACCGCGTCAGAATTTGTATATCAAATCAATGGTGTCATTTTCCGCCCCTGTTTATATTGTGCCCATTATTGGACCAATATTGGTTGCCAACATGATGCCAATTGACGAGCGCCAATGTTAAACCAATATTGGTTCAATATTGGTGACCAAGAGAGTGCCAACATTGGCACTCAATTGGTCACCAATATTGGTCCAATATTTGTAGCCAACATGATGCCAATTAACGAGCGCCAATGTAAAACCAATATTGGTCCAATATTGGTGACCAAGAGGGTGCCAATGGCATTGGCACTCAATTGGTCACCAATATTGGTCCAATATTGATTGCCAACATGATGCCAATTGACGAGCGCCAATGTAAAACCAATATTGGTCCAATATTGGTGACCAAGAGAGTGCCAATGGCATTGGCACTCAATTGGTCACCAATATTGGTCCAATATTGATTGCCAACATGATGCCAATTAACGAGCGCCAATGTAAAACCAATATTGGTGACCAAGAGGGTGCCAATGGCATTGGCACTCAATTGGTCACCAATATTGGTCCAATATTGATTGCCAACATGATGCCAATTGACGAGCGCCAATGTTAAACCAATATTGGTTCAATATTGGTGACCAAGAGAGTGCCAATGGCATTGGCACTCAATTGGTCACCAATATTGGTCCAATATTGATTGCCAACATGATGCCAATTGACGAGCGCCAATGTAAAACCAATATTGGTCCAATATTGGTGACCAAGAGAGTGCCAATGGCATTGGCACTCAATTGGTCACCAATATTGGTCCAATATTGGTTGCCAACATGATGCCAATTAACGAGCGCCAATGTAAAGCCAATATTGGTCCAATATTGGTGACCAATAAAATGCCAATGCCAATATTGCCAATGGGGAACCAATATTGGCCCAATATTGGTCAACAAGATAATGCCAATGCCAATATTGCCAATATTGGGCCAATATTGTGCCAATATATGTATGTTGTCTGGGTTGTTGTGAGTCTGTGCTTTAAATGATAGAAATGAACATCAGGGAGTCAATGGGAGAAGTATCTCGATACCGTCAACACCGCATAAATTATCTAGAATCTAAATTGACATGTGATGGCTCATGGGGGCGCTCCATGCGTTGCTAAAATGCCCAGAGGATGTTCGACAGGTTTTGCTTCCGGGGCGGGGATAGAAGAGAAATTTGACATGTGATATGCGGGTAACAAGTGTTGCGGCAAATTAATAATTGAAATTTACTAAACAGCTAAAATAGAAATTAAAATCAATCAAGCAATAAATAAATAAATCAGTCAGGATAAAAAACTAGATAAACAAATAAATAATAAGCGCACAAAACAAACACCTACAGTTACATTGTGGAAGTACGACCACAATCAGGGGCGTCTCATTCCGTCTTTAAATGGAGGTGCACGTGTGGGGGTGGTGAATTCGGTTGGGCGAGCATTATTTTAATATTTTCAAAAGTGAAACCAAAGTGGGAGGCGCGCTAGCGCGGACATGGGTAGTATGAGGGGGGGGGGGGGGGGGGGGGGTGCCAGTGGATTTGTTTTCAATTTTCGAACTCATTTCGTGCGATCTGGTGTATACATCATGTACTTTTGACCAGCATTTAATTGAAAAAAAATGAAGGAAAAAAAATCCGCCCGCCCACCCCTCCTCTCTGAAAGTTGTGGAGTACAACAACAATTTTTTGTTGGCCTAAGCTATAGCATAGTTCAATGGGTTCACAGTGTTTTCTGTAAATTTGTAGCATGCAAGGTGTTCAATGACTTTTGGTTGCTAGTGTAGCTTCAAACCAGTAGCGTATCTCCCGGGGGTCAGGGGCACTAGGGGCAGAGTGCCCCCCCCCCCCAGACAGCTTTGATCGGGAAGGCCAGCTCACACTACCGGGCTAAAAAAAATCGAAGAGAAGGGAAGAAGAGAGGGACGAGAGGAAGAGAAAAGAGGAAAGGAAAGGGAAAAGGAAAGAAAGGAAAGGGAAGGGGAGAAAGAGAGAAGGAAAAGGGAAAGGAAAAGAAAGGAAAGAGAGAAGAGGAAGATAAAAGGGAAAAGGAAATAGAAAATCTAAGGGATTTACTTAATTCCTTTCTAAATGACCAGTTTTCCACTTGCCCGGTTAGATGATGGGCAATTCAGTATAAAAATGGTAACATTTTCTCGCGCTACGCGCGAATTTTTCCAGGAATATCATTTATAGAAGCCCGTTTGAAAGAAAAATGTACCTTAATAATGGCCAGATTCGTGTAGATATGTTGTTAAATTCGTCAATCGCTGGAATAAACAACCCAGCTGCGCAATTTTTTTACTTAATAGGGTCGAACTGGTTTTCACCGGGAAAAAATACCCTTTGCCCCCCCCCCCCCCCCCTGAAAAAGACCCCAGATACGCCACTGCTTCAAACGATTTGGCGCACATAATTAAGTATCCCTGCTATTCTTTCTTTCTTTTTGATAGCTAGTTCGGCAGCTGACACCCTTTTGATTAATCGAGCAAGGTACCAACATCTGACCACAGGATCAGTTATGTTGTAACTTACTTTATGCAGAGATGAATGTCTGCCGGGGTCCCCCTTGTTGCGTGTCGCCCCTAGGGACCCCAGAAAGGGGCTGAAAAAAATGCGTTTGATCATTGGAACGAGGTATCATCTCAAACCTTACACAGATTATGGAATGGCCCCTGCCAGACAAATTATCTGCTGCAAAGGGCCCGGCAGACTCCCCAATAGGGCCCCCACAATTGCGCTAGAATCATTATTGGAGGCATCTCAAACCCCTTTTAAATGAACAAGGACATCATACAGAGTATAAAATGGCCCCTGCCGGACAAATTATCTGCTGCAAAGGGCCAGGCAGACACCCTCCAATATGGGAAAATCTGACAATTGACCTAGACTAATTAGGCCTATTCAAGGTACCACCTCAAACCACTTTTAAATGAACCAGTACATCACATTGCTTTGCTTATTATCTGATTACAATATTCATTAGATGCAAATAACGCCACGCCCCTCCTCTGTCACTGCCAGACGAAGCCATCCACAATTTCAAATTCGTATTTTGTTCCATGTTAAAATTATTTTCAAATAAACAATTCTGAATGTTTCGTGTCATATAAGAACTAAATTCTGTCATCATCAAAACATATCAGTGCCATCACTCTAAATCACAATCAGCTTTTTGTTACCATTGATGTACTATTTCTGTGCCACAAATCGTGTTTTGAGCCGATAAAAACCACCACGGCTTATGTCGTCTGGTTTGCTACGAACATGATAGTGCGCCCCCTAACGAACCGTCACATGTCAATTAACGTATAGAGGTGTATGTATGTACATGTATGTATGAAATGATCGTCCATAAAGGAACTCGGACAACAAACCAAAAAGGTTTTTTAACGCCAAGCTGGCAAAGCCACTATCTACAAACTTTTACATCTTTTAAGATATGCCATATTGACAAATCTTTTTTAGATGGCACATTATTTACTATAGCCTTTTTAAGTTGTAGGAAAGGACTCACTGACATCCAGTCTCAAGCCAACATTTAAGGTAGGCGGGCTTGACTTTTCGAGATACTTGTCCCATAGTTATATAGTCCCTGGCTACATACACTCATTTTTGAATTTTGATACCGAAGGGAGTCATAATTTGAAACCGGAACCTCCTGAACTACAGACAGACGCTCTACCAACTGAGCTATCGAGAACAATTGGTACATCTAAAAGGCCTAGGTGAGTAACAAGCTTATCGGAATTATAGCAGAAATCCTGGTATATGGCAAATGATGCCCACACATTTTTAATGATATAAATTTCTTCACATTCTAATTTAACCATACAAATTTTACTGACCATAAAAAACCGTACAGCATGAATTATTAGCCATTACAAGAGTTTTTTGTAGCCAGTGAGTATCTTTGAATTCACATTCACGGCGTTTGTATCCTATATTTCGACAAGTGCCTGGAATTAAAATGTTTTAACTTGTACATAAAGTACTAACTCGACTGAATTAATATCTATATAATGACAATTTTAATTTCAAACTTATAAGGTTTGTGGATTCCATAAATACTACTATACTCCAGACCTCTAATAATGCCCTATGTTAGCCAAAGATTATGGTTTTAATAATAAATACTGCAAAAAGAAAGTATCCACTTTTTTCGAGGCACCCTGTGTTTAATTCTTAGGACCCGTGAGAAATCAAGAAAGTTGGATCGAACAGGCTTTTCCTCCCGTGCATTTTGACACCTAATCTGTCACAGTAGCACCAATATTGATGAAGCAGTGGCAATTTGAATAATAAATAATGCAGTTTCCAATGTTGCACTTAACCCTATACCCATGAGCTTAAAATAAAATCTAATGTGTACCTTACTTTCTCTCCATGAAAAGATAATCTTAATCCGAGCATCTCACATCGTCAATTGTTTCCAACACATGTATCTACTGGCGTGAGACTCGTCCTTTACACTTACCAGTATCATTCATGATGTTTGTAAGCCAACACCTGTCTCTCCATTTCCGTACAACATTCTTTGTAACTCCAAATCGACGAACAACTTTCGTTAATTACAGAAACTCCAGAAACTTTTCATGGAGAGAAAGAAGCAGTGGTGGCACTACAGGGGGCAGGTATTCCCCCCACTCACGACCTTTGCCATCTCTGTTGCCCCCAGTCAGCTCAAGCCCCACCCAATTTTGTTCCCTAAACAATCGAAAATGGTAAATTTTGATGTAAAAATCATTTGAAATAAGCTTAAAGTTGCTTTGAAATGTCTAATTAAGAACAAATTAATCTAAATTTCAGGCAATTTTTACAATAAAATCCAAAGAAATTCGCGCGCTTTGCGCGCACTGTTTTAACAACGTTATTTCCTTGCCCCTCAACATTTTCTTGCCCCCTCCCATTTCACCCCCCCCCCCCCCCCAACAAAAATGTTGATGCTGGTGCCGCCACTTGAAAGAAGAATATTCACTGTTTTGTTTACGCTCTTTTCAATGGGATATCGAGGGTTAAGTGCAACAATGGAAACTGCATCATTTTTTTTGTTGCTATTGTGACAATGGGGTGTCAAAATGCCACTTGTTAAATATCTCTAGGGTCCTAAGAATTAAGCACAGGGCGCCTCGAGAAAAGTGGATACTTTCTTTTTGTGCAGTGTTTATTTTGGAAAATCCCTGATCACACTACAATTCTTATCAATCAACTGCAATATGCATTTAGCATCTTAAAGGGGCATTGAGATACCGTATACGAATTGAAGTGCGCCTTCAATTTTCCTGGAAAGTTGGGTAGTTTTTTTGCACCTTTACGTAACACTTAGACATGAATTCGCAGTCTATCATATAAAATTTCACGAAATAGTCATTTCGATGTAGATCCCATCAAAATTATCAGCACCAATCAACATATAAATTGCTTCAACCTAATATCTATCCAGTCCCAGCATTCAACTCTTTCCCCATAAATTATTACACTTGAGGGTTCCTACGAACCTTATCTAATTGAAACAATTTTTTCTTCTTCAAAATTCCATTTTTCTCGGCAATCTCTCAGTGCTCCTATTAAGTTTACTGTACTGCACAGATAGTATACAAATACTACATGGTTAGAGGGGAAATAGTGCAATCTATTTCCCGAGGTACTGGCTACAGGCCTACCACCCGAACCCGGAGGGTGAGGGGTGGTAGGCCTGTAGCCAGTACCGAGGGAAAATAGTATGCCCTATTGCCCCGATCATACCATGTAGTATTTGCTTTATTACACCTCACTGTGACTCTGGCGATGAGGTTGTAGGGAAATAGTCAAAACTACCACACGGGAAATAGCTCAATTTCTTCAATAGCTCAATTTATTATCACTGTGGCCAGCTCAATTGACCAATGAAATGGCAGGATTGATGCCTATTATCTCATGAATATTTATGAGGTGTAATAATTATTAATGTTGCACATAATCAATCATCTATAGTATACATCAAACAATAGAAAGGACGATTTATGAATTTTCAATCAGTCGCCTAAGGAGGTTGCTTCAAAGATCTGTAGCCTATCACATGTGAAGTTAGTTAATGTTTCGTCATGTAGAAAGTAAGGATATGACTTTGTGTCAAGTATAAAAAAAATCATACTATTCAAAAGAGAGCAGTCCATGCAATTACAAAACCTTCATTTCGGACCACTTACCCCTGGACAACTTACCACATCTTCCCTAACAGTTATATTTCACCATTACAAAATGTCTTACTCATACACTAATAACCAAAAATATTAGGTCACCTTGCAAGCTGAAAACACTGGGAATCCATTGAACTACTGTGTTAGCATTTTGGGTATTCTGGATTTATGAAATTTATCACTAAGTTTGTTTAAACGTGTATTACAGATGTGATAGGTCTTAATTATATAAATATATAAATTTGATTAAATACGTGACCTTTAACTCCCAATATTTTCAGGGTCGTTTGTTTATGTAATGTAGATAACAACTTCATGTATCACTGGAATATAAAGATGACTCCAATCTATGAACTGAATTTCGAGGAAATATTGAGAGTGCTTGTTTTGGTATCACACAATTCTCAAGTTAGTATATTCTTCCTTTTCATTGTGCCCGCTTTCGCTTCGCTGGCATTCAAACCAGATTCAACCCCATCTCTGCGATGTTTGTCTTTTTAAAGACTATATTCTTGTTCTAAGAATAGATAAGCACGCTTTATGTTGTTTTCCAAATTGCACTTCTTTTTCAAATATCTTTACAATCTGGGAAAGTAATTCTACACTTTTAAGATTATGAAGTAGGTCTAATGTACATAGTCTATAAGCTATACATTAAAGCTTATCATTGCTTAATATTGTCACTATTCGTACGTGTCGTGTCTAACTTTGAAGTTATGTCTGGGATATTAAAATATCCCAGACATGCCAGATACGTTTACAATAAAAAGTGCATTAATAAAGGTCACGTCATTGTAATGAATTTGTTGATTGAATCATCAATAAAAAAAACCAATGACCCATGGAAATCAAAATTCGCGCTGTGGAAAATGTGATAATTGTCATGACTATGACGTCCCGGAAACGATCTAACCTCCGAGGCCTACATGTATATTGGTCATGCATTTGTTTGTTTGCATTTTGGGCCATTGTGTTGGTAACCTTTTGTATTCGCATATAATTATTTGAGGGTTTGCTAGTTCGTGTACATGTATTTAAATGAGTGAACTTCCCTAACCTGATCCATATAGTATGTAAACATTGGTTATTTTAAAATAAGTAACTTTAAGGGGAGACTAAAGGAAGTTTTTGAACATTTTGCTTGTGCTGTAATTATTAAACTATACATTGTTGAAAAAATGGATCAGAGAATTCAAATTTGGCGTCCATTTCGACCAACAATGTTGACCCTTTTTTGACCCAATTTTTTTAACAAAGCTAACAAAAATAATTTTGAGTACAAAATGCCCAAATCGCTTGATTTTGATGTAAAGACACTAACTTAGGTACGAACTTTTCATATTTTAACCTAATCTAATATTTTTTGAAATTTTGACCAAAAGTGCCAAAAAAGTGGAAAACAATGGAACTTTTTTGGCACTTTTAGTTCAAATTTCAAAAAATATTAGATTAGGTTATAAAATTAGAAATTTGTCTCTAAGTTAGTGTCTTTACTTTATTATGATTATTTTTAATATTCTCGAAAAATCAACATTTTTTGGTCAAAATTGATGCCAAATTTGGCTTCTCTGATCCATTTCCGTTCCAAAAATGTATACTTTTATATACTTTGAGTCATAGTTCAGTAATTACAGCACTCACAAAATTCATAAAGTCTGAGTCCCACCACTCATAGAGCTCCATAGGGATATGTACAAAAACACTGATATAAAACTCTGTTTTTAGACCACTAAATTGCGAAATTGGACCCCGTAGAGTCATTTTTTCTTAAAGATGATCACATTTCCCCATCATAAAGTGAAAAAAATAGGTAGGTGAACCTGCTCGATTTTCCAAAATAATAATAATAATAATAATATTACCGTTCTTATATAGCGCTTTCCACAATGCAAGCACAGTCCCAAAGCGCTTTTTAAATCAATTATTATCGCTGCCAGTTTAGATATCAGAATCCTTTGGTCGCTACACTTAGGCGGCTACCAGTCGACAAGTGCACAAGCCTATCAGCACTACTTAGATTTTGATATCCTAACAGCTCCCTAAATATCGCTTGGGTCGACGAAGCAATTGAGACTAAGTACCTTGCCCAAGGATACAAACATGTTGGACCTAATGGGGCTCGAACTCACAACCTTTGCATCGTGAGACCGGCGCTTATCCACTAGACCACACACGCTCACAAATATGCACATGGAGTTGACTACCTCTCTGACGAGCTTGCAAATGTCGCCGTAATCGCCAATGTTTAGAGTAAAAAGCACAAATTTGAAAGATCTCTCAAAATTTACCTAGATGATATTCACAGTTTATAGTCAGAGTGCATGTAGGTGATGTCCCATTAATCATAATTAATTTTAAAAAATCATAGTCATTCACGCAATGGTATTACTGTCAAGTCTTTTTAATTGAGGATTTTGTGATGCATACTTTCCGATTTTAGTTTTATACACCGTCCTTAAAGGAGGTGTCCCGCAAGCATAAAATTGGGCATTATATGTTAGAAAAACAACTTTCGAACCCAACTTTTGTAATTATATAGAACAAAACACCACACTTATGACAAAAACAAATAAAAACCGCCATCTCTCAACATGCATTTTTTTAAATTCGCGGCGATATAAAGTCCCGGTGTCGATGAAGTCATAGTTATACAATGCACATGAGCAAATTTGAGTACCGACACCCATGACGTCATCGACACCGGGACTTTTGATCGGCGCGAATTTTAAAAATTGCATGTTGAGTGATGGCAGTTTTTATTCATTTTTGTGACTAGTATGATGTTTTGTTCTGTATAATTACGTAATTTCGGCTCGATAATTATTTGTCTAACAAATAATACTCAATTTTGTGCTTGTGGGACCCTTCCTTTAAGGGTAAACTACGGTTATATGTACATACTCTCCCACCAATGTGGCAAATGAAGATGAGTAAGAGACTACTTGACGAGCTGAAAGAAACTACCAAATCGGTACCGGCCCATCATTTCTTGACAGTAATTGGGGACTTTAACGCTCGAATTGGTAACGACATTGCTCCTTTTGCCTACCATGAAGCCACAAACAGGAACGGGGAGATATTAGAAGAGTTTGCAATGGAAAATAACCTAGTTATTACAAACACCAGATTCCAAAAGAAAGTAACAAAACTATAGAGCTGTATTCTACCAAGTGGATTCAGAGCACAACTTGACTACATCCTGATCAGAAAGAAATGGCAAAATAGTATTCTGAACACAGAAGCCTACAATTCGTTTGCAAGTATTGGATCTGATCATAGAATAGTGACCTCAAAGATTAGATTAAGCCTACGAGCAAACAGCAAAACCAAGCCAAAGAAAGTGAAATACAACTGGAATAAGCTTGTCCAAGACTCAGAACTGCAAGACCAATATTCTGTAGAAGTCAGAAACAAATATACACTACTAAACGACACCTGTGATGACAATCCAACAGTAACATATGGAAACCGTATCATAGCAAATCAAGAAACTGCCGAGAAACTACTACCAAAAATATGTAATAAGAGGCAAAAGGCACTGTGTTACAGTAGGAAAGTAGAAACTGCCAGAAAGAAGCTTAGACAGAAGTATGAAAAACATGTCACAGAAGACAATAAAGAGTCTGCACATGAGTTTGAAGCAGGTAAACGGGAACTCGACCAAGCCTATGATGAGGTCAATTCTGAATACCTGGACAAGAAATTAAAAGAAGTGGAAAAGGCAACCCTAAACATGCAACACAGATTATCTTGGGAGCTCATTAACGAAGTAAGTGGAAGGAAAACCTCTAGGAATGGAATCCTGAAAGGAAAGACAAAGGAAGAACGTGTCAACAATTGGTACTGCCACTTCCAACAACTCCTAGGAAATCCACCGGTAGTGACTGACAAAGATGAAGACATCCCAAAGATTTTCGAAGAACTACCAATTAAGTGTACTGCCTTCAATAACACCGAGTACCAGAAAGCCAAGAAATCTATCAAGGAGGGGAAAAGTTTTGGAGAGGACAACATTCCACCTGAACTCCTGACAAGATGCAATCTTGATGATATAATACTGGACATCTGTAATAAGGCCCTCCTAGAAAAGCAAAAACCTGATCAGTGGGCAATATTGAACCTGATTCCAGTCCCAAAATCTGGTGACCTAAGTCAAGCAGGAAACTACAGAGGCATATGTCTGAACTCCATTGTGGCCAAGACATACAACAGAATGATTCTCAACAGAATAAGACCTCACCTAGATGAATTACTTCGAACTAACCAGAACGGCTTCCGCGAGGGAAGAGGCACTACCTCACACATTCTTGGGCTCAGGAGAATCATCGAAGGTATACATTCTAATAATCTCTCTGCAGTCATTACATTCATTGACTTCAAATAGGCATTCGACACCATACATCGTGGGAAAATGATCAAGATACTCAAAGCATACGGTATCCCACAAGTCATAACAGATGCAATTGATGAAACTTACAAAAACACAAGAGCCAAAGTGATATCACCTGATGGCGACACGGAACTGTTCGACATCCTAGCAGGAGTACTCCAAGGAGATACCCTTGCCCCCTACCTATTCATAATCATCCTTGATTATTGCTTAAGAATAGCTATCAGTGGGAGAGAAGAGGAACTAGGATTCACCATCAAGCCTAGACAAAGTCGAAGAATAGGGCCAAAGAAAGTCACGGATCTTGACTTTGCAGATGACATAACGTTACTATCTGACACTAAGGAGCAGGCACAGAAGCTGCTGAAATACGTTGAGGAAGCAGCACTCAAAACTGGGCTCCACATGAATGCCAAGAAAACCAAATGTATGGTATTTCACCAAACACAAGCGGTACAGCTAAAAACCTCTGATGGAAGTAACCTAGACAACGTAGAGGACTTCAAATACCTGGGAGCTTGGGTTGGTAGTAGCCAGCATGACATAAAAATACGCGAAGCACTTGCTTGGAAGGCCTGCAATGCTCTGAACAAAGTGTGGAAATCCAGCCTCTGTCGAAAAATAAAAATCAGACTTTTCCAAGCTACTGTTCAAAGCGTTCTACTGTATGGAGCTGAGACATGGACCATCACTAACAGACTTAAGAAATCTCTAGATGGGTGCTACACTAGAATGCTGAGAACTGCACTCAACATTAGTTGGAAAGACAAGGTACCGAACAAAGACATGTATGGAAAATTACAAAAGGTATCAGAAAACATCACAGACCGAAGGATGAGATTTGCCGGGCATTGCATGAGAAGATAAAATGAAATAGTGTCTGACCTTCTGCTATGGAGACCCAAGCACGGACATATATCTGTCGGACGCCCAGCCTTAACATACTTGGACGTCTTGGCGAAAGACACAGGACTGAAGGATGAGGAGATGAAAGCATGCATGAGGGACAGAGTAGTTTGGCGAGCCATCACGAGGACCGTTCGAGAACGACATAAAGAGAAAGGCTAGGGGATACCCCCATTTATTGTAGTGCACCCTTAAGCCATCAATTTGAATAATTTTAGTGAAGAGAAATCTGAAAACTTCGTACACGACTATTGTATTAGTATTATGTGTATGAAAATGATTGACTTATTTTTTGTTGATTAGCAGTTTGCCACGTTGGAAAAAGTGTACTTTAGCTCCCAGATACTAGACTGTACTATATAGTATCGACCAATACTAGAACACCCAGTATCGTTCGATTCTGGTACATTATTTTGTTCCAGTATCGTTCGATACTGGCACGTTTAAAATGTTCCAGTATTGCTCAATACTGGAACAAAATAATGTACCAGTATCGATCGATACTGGTACATTATTTTGTTCCAGTATCGGTCGATACTGGTAGAATGTGTACTAGTATCGCCCGATAATTGTACATGAAAAATGTTCCAGTATCGCCCAATACTGGAACATGAAAAATGTACCAGTATCGCCCAATACTAGA